>SJYV01042006.1:156058-214190 GCA_006410875.1 Neotragus pygmaeus
GGGGGGGGGGGGGGGGGGGGGGAAACCCACTCCCCCTACAGTGGAAACACGAATTCTTAATCACTGGACCCTCAGAGAAGTCCCTAGACTATAGCAATTTAAAGTTAGTGCTGTTATTTCTCTTATGTTTGATTGTGTGTGGGGTTTTTTTGCCCTCAAATGCTAAAAGAGAAATCAACCTAGGAAAAGTACTTCATTGAATGTTTCCCTTCCAGACTTGTGACAGCTTTGGTGTAAACTGACAGCTAAACTGGGTGCTGGCAGATGGGACCCCCACCTATAACCCCAGGGCCCTTTAGGCTGGTATGGCCCCTGGGAGGCGCTGGAGCAGTTTGATTGGTCTCCTACATCTGATCCCTTGTGTTAGCCTTGACAGCCTATTTATTCTTGAGAGGACCTGACTCCTTTGTAACTGGCAGAACCCCAAAGGGAGTTTCCTGGAACTGACCCCTGACAGTGGAAGGATAGGAGTGGTGTGCGTCGGGGTGTGTCTGCCTTGTTTTGGGACCTTTGTGGGCTCCATGCCAACATTACCGCCGGGCTCTTGAAGCCGGAAATGGAGCTTGGCTCTGACTATGGGCAGAGAGTTCTACTACTTCAGGATGCATTTTCCACTTCCTCGTGGTGATGAGTAGCCCTTATCTGGAAATGGCTTGTTATCACCTTGGCTCTAGTGCCTTTGGCAGTGGAAGGCTAAGAGTGAGAGGTGACTTGCCTGACAGGTCAGTTCAGTGGTGTTTAGTAAATGCAAATACATGGAGTTAAAGTCAGTAGCTGTTGCTACATAACAATCTAGTATTAAAAACAAAGCAACCCAGAAGGTTGCTTGTATAGCACTGTGTATAGCTTGTATAGTTCCCTTGTATAGTTCCATGTATCAGTGTCTTGTGATAACCTATAAGGGAAAAGATTCTGAAAAAGAATAGAGATATATGTATATATGTGCAACTGAATCACTTTGCTTTACATCTGAAACTAACACAGCACTGTAAATCAACTACAATTAAAAGAGAAAAAAAGTAAATAAAAAAAATACACCACCTGTTGTGCATGTTGAGAAACAATTTGTGATTATATCTGATTTAAATCGGTTTATGAATACCTCTGATTTCAAATAGAACATGTTCAAATGAAAAACAAGACAACAAAGCAAAGAAAAAAAAACCCCTCTCAAAGCAACAGAACCAACGTAACTTTTGAGTCAGTTTGTTTTCCTTCTGTGGATTGTACGAGGAATGGGAGTATGTCTCCATTCATGACATTCCCACGTAGATTGATGCTTCCGGCTTCTCTGCTTTAGTAACCATGTTCCTTAGGACAGATCCTTTGCCTAAGAATTGGCCATTTCCATAAGCCTGGATTCCTCCCTTGACAGGAGGTTTGGGTTGCACTATCCTTCTCCTTTTATGACAAAACAACATATTTGCCAAAGTAGATCTTTGCATTGAATATCTGCTGATTTTTTAATTCTGGAGTCAGTTTACATTCATCTCAAGAGCCTGCTTCTGCCTCCTCTGGATTATCTACCCTTGGGGAGACATCACCAGTGCAAGCACATTGGCTACATCGCTGTAGTCTCATGGCTAAGGCGGGGCTGTGTCCAAATCCTAGTCTACCATTGGTGAGGGATGTGGCATTAGGCAAGGAGTCTCAGCCCCTTCATTTGTGAAAATGGGACTGGAGTGGTACCTTCTGTATAGGATTGCTGTGAGCATCAAAGATTTTTTTCAATGAACTATTCCATATCGAGTGCCAAGTACACAGGAAGTATTCAATGCCTGTCATCTATTATTTTCATTGTATCATCATTAACAGCAGCAGTAATCAAAACATGAAAACTTATAACCCTGAATCATACAATACCTTTAATCATAAAAATATTGTGTTCAGTACATAATACTGTACTAAACCAAAGGTGCACGCTGGTATAATTTTTAGAGAGCTTTTAGTAAAAAAATTTAAGTTCAGTTTTTGACTGAAATTTAAATTAAGAGCATTATTATTTGAGGTCATTCCCCAAGCAGATCACTTAATTAAGAGTTCTTCTGTAATGTGTGAGCACCATATAGGGACATCGCCTGCTGTGCGCGAGTCATTAAGCCATGTTTATTCACAGCCTACGAAGTGGTTGCTGCTGCTGCCGCCGCTAAGTCGCTCCAGTTGTGTCCGACTCTGTGCGACCCCACAGACGGCAGCCCACCAGGCTCCGCCGTCCCTGGGATTCTCCAGGCACGAACACTGGAGTGGGCTGCCATTTCCTTCTCCTACAAAGTGCTTACTATGATCCAAATGGGCACTGTCCTTTNTGTCCGACTCTGTGCGACCCCACAGACGGCAGCCCACCAGGCTCCGCCGTCCCTGGGATTCTCCAGGCACGAACACTGGAGTGGGCTGCCATTTCCTTCTCCTACAAAGTGCTTACTATGATCCAAATGGGCACTGTCCTTTGCTGTACATGGTATGTGATTTTAGAGTCCTCATCTGATTTAAGGCTTCCTAAACTTGGCAAGTAGATTTCATCCCAAATGACAGCCCTGTCCAGTGGATGGTGGCTGCCTGGAGAGCTGGGAGAGGGGTTTGGGAGCCTTGTCTGGGATGAGCTGGGAACCACACAGTGTGATTGGTTGTTGATGTCTGCTCTGGCACCAGAGAAGGCGGCCCAGGGCTCGCCCACGTACTTGGCAACCCTGTCTCTGACTCTGTGCACATTTCAGATTCATGTAACTGAATGTAGAATGTTTCCAGTCTATGAGTAAGAGGGAATAGAAATATTGAACAGTGGATTGAATTGATGGCTTGTATCCTTTGCAAACATGTACCCTTAAATAGGCTTCCCTGGTGGCTGAGAGGTTAAAGCATCTGCCTGCAATGCAGAAGACCTGGGTTTGATCCCTGGGTCGGGAAGATCCCCTGGAGAAGAAAATGGCACCCCACTCCAATATTCTTGCCTAGGGGAATCCCATGGATGGAGAAGCCTGGTGGGCTACAGCCCATGGGGTCGCAAACAGTCGGACATGACTGAGCGACTTCACTCACTCACTCACTCACCCTTAAATAAGGGGGTGGAAGCACAGAAAGATCAGGATCTGTTTAATGAAGTTGAGTGATACTTTCCAGAAAAGACCATCACGATTATTCTGACTGTGAAACTGAACACTGAACCTTGATGTGGTGAAAGGTAGGCAGGGTTCTTTCACATCTGGCAGATGGGTGGAGGGATGGTGGCCAAAGAGAGCAGGAGCTTTGTGGAACGAGGTGGTGGAGACAGGAGAGGGAGAAAAGCACTGGAATAGACGAGGATCAGCCTGCACACCCTGCTGAGTCTTGACCATTGAAGGATCAGGTGAATGATGAGTGGTTACCCATGCCCAGCAGTCTGGGACAACTTTTTTCTGCAGGTAATTCAGTCCTTACAGTCACCCTACAGACTACAGGCTATTATACCCATTTTGCAGATGAGAATATTGGGGGCACAAGAGTGGCTAAGTCACATGCCCAGCATCACTTAGCTCAGTGAAACCCGTGTCTTCTGGTTTTGTGTCTAGTCCATTTTTTGTTCCCCCACGTTGCCCACCAGAAAAGCCCCTGATTGGAGACCAGTGAGAACCTGGCCATGCTGACCCAGAAAACTTGCTAGGATAACAGCGTGTATGAGCCCAAGCTAACAAAGCGGGAGGGGCAAGACTCCACAGAGCCATTCCAGGGGCCTGCACTCAGCTGTGGAGCAGGTCATTTTAGGCACAGTGTCCTCAGGGCTTGCTTAAACAATGGCTTTGCTTCTTTAGAGACTGATAAAAGCTATCAGGAATGCTATAGATTGAGGGACCTCCCTGATGGTCCAGTGGCAAAGAATCTGCCTTGTAATTTAGGAGACGCAGGTTCGATCCCTGGTCAGGGGACTAAGATCCCTCATGCCACAGGGCAACTCAGCCCTTGCACCACAATGAAGGCCCAGCACAGCCAAAAAACAATAAGTAAGTTTTTAAAATAAAAAAAGAAATTTTAAGTATGGTTGACATGGAAAGCTAATCTTTCGTAATAATAACTGTCATTCACAGCATGTGCAGGAAGTACTCAGGGCTTTGTGTTGTAATTTGTATTCCTTAAAGTAACTTGGCCTGGTAGCCATTGGAAGTGGAGAGAATGGATTTTCAGCACAGAAAGACTGGGGTTCAGATTATGCTTCTGGTTCCCCAACTGGCAGTAGAGTTTAGCAGGATAGTTTAGCAAGTCTTTTTATTCCTCTGGACCTCAGCATTCCCATTTGTAAAGTTGTTGGGAGTTTCAAGAAATAGCAGCTGTCAATAATATTATGAGTTCATTTAAATTTAAGTTAACAGTAATTATCTGGTCTTTGGTAAATTTTCAACTTCAAGTGAAACTATTAAGATTTAACTAAAGAAGAGGAGTTGTTCTTAAAACCAAACAGTAAGTCCTGTATTCAATGGAACACATTCCTGGGAAGACCTGAATTTGACATTGCTTATTGGGGTTAACGTGTGCTACCTCATGGCCTGTTTGCAGAGGCTGGAACCCCCTTAAAAAGTTTTTTTAATTGGAGTATAATTGCTTTACAATATTGTGTTGGTTTCTGTCACACATCAACATGAATCAGCCATAAGTATACACACGTCCCCTCCCTCTTAAACCTTCCTCCCACCTACCACATCTCTAGGTTGTCACAGAGTACCCGATTCGAGCTCCCTGCATCAAAAAGCAAATTGCCACTGGCTAATCTATTTTAAATAGGGTAATTTATAGATTGCTGTGCTAGGGTCTCAATTTATCCCACTCTGCTTCCCCAGCTAGGGTCTCAATTTATCCCACTCTCTGCTTCCCCAGCTAGGGTCTCAATTTATCCCACTCTCTGCTTCCCCAGCTAGGATCTCGATTTATCCCACTCTGCTTCCCCAGCGTGTCCCCAAGTCTGTCCTCTGTCCACACATCTGTGTCTCCATCGCTGCCCTGCAAACAGATCCATCAGTACCATCTTTCTAGATTCCAAGTATATATGTGTTAATATACAATGCTTGTTTTCCATTTTCTGACTTACTTCACTCTATATAACAGGCTCTAAAAACTAGGAATAGAACTACCACGTTGTTGCTGTTGCTCAGTCATGTCTGACCCTTTGTTGACTTCACTGAATGCAGCACTCCAGGCTTCCCTGTCCTTTAACATCTCCCAGAGCTTGCTCAAATTCATGTCCATTGAGTCGGTGATACCATCCACCCATCTTGTCCTCTGTTGTCCCCTTCTCCTCCTGCCTTCAATCTTTCCCAGCATCAGGGTCTTTTCCACTGAGTCAGCTCTTCACTCCAGGTGGCCAAAGGATTAGAGCTTCAGCTTCACCATCAGTCCTTCTAATGAATATTCAGGATTAATTTCCTTTAGGATTGACTGGTTTAATCTCCTTGCAGTCCACTGGGCTCTCAAGAGTTTTCTCCAATACCACAGTTCAAAAGCATCAGTTCTTCGGCCTTTAGCCTTCTGTACGGTCCAGCTCTCACTTCTGTACGTGACTACTGAAAAAACTATAGCTGTGACTATACGGACCTTTGTTGGTAAAGTAATATCTTTGCTTTTAAATATGCTGCTTAGGTTTGTCCTAACTTTTTTTCCAAGGAGCAAGA
Organism: Neotragus pygmaeus; assembly: GCA_006410875.1. NCBI lineage: Eukaryota > Metazoa > Chordata > Mammalia > Artiodactyla > Bovidae > Neotragus > Neotragus pygmaeus. Next base: position 161,692 of record SJYV01042006.1, read on the forward strand.
GTCTTAACTTCATGACTGCAGTCATCATCTACAGTGGATTTTGGAGCCCAAGAAAATAAAGTCTGTCACTGTTTCCATTGTTTCCCCATCTCGGAAGTGATGGGACTGGATGCCATGATCTTAGTTTTCTGAATGTTGAGTTTTAAGCCAGCTTTTTCACTCTCCTGTTTCACCTTCAGTTCTTCTGTCTTTCACCTTCATCAAGAGGCTTTTTAGTTCCTCTTCACTTTCTGCCATAAGGGTGGTGTCATCTGCATATCTGAGGCTCTTGATATTTCTCCCAGCAATCTTGATTCCAGCTTGTGTTTCTTCCAGTCCAGTGTTTCTCATGATGCACTCTGCATAGAAGTTAAATAAGCAGGGTGACAATATACAGCCTTGACATACTCCTTTTCCTCTTTGGAACCAGTCTGTTGTTCCATGTCCAGTTCTAACTGTTGCTTCCTGACCTGCATATAGGTTTCTCAGGAGGCAGGTCAGGTGGTCTGGTATTCCCATCTCTTTCAGAATTTTCCACAGTTTATTGTGATGCACCCAGTCAAAAGGCTTTGGCGTAGTCAGTAAAGCAGAAGTAGATGTTTTAATGCAACTCTCTTGTTTTTTCCATGATCCAGTGGATGTTGGCAATTTGATCTCTGGTTCCTCTGCCTTTTGTACATCCAGCTTGAACATCTGGAAGTTCTTTGTTCACATACTGTTGAAGCCTGGCTTGGAGAATTTTGAGCATTACTTTACTAGCATGTGAGATGAGTGCAATTGTGTTGTAGTCTGAACATTCTTTGGCATTGCCTTTCTTTGGGATTGGAGTGAAAACTGATCTTTTCCAGTCCTGTGGCCACTGCAGAATTTTCCAAATTTGCTGGCATATTGGATGCAGCACTTTCACAGCATCATTATTTGGGATTTGAGATAGCTCAGATGGCATTCCATCACCTCTACTAGAAGTGAACTACCATTATAACTCAGCAATCCCACTACTGGACATGTATCCTGAGGAAACCATAATTGAAAGAGATACATGTACCCTAGTATTCATTGCAACACTATTTACAATAGCTGGGACATGGAAGCAACCTAGATGTCTATTAACAGATGAATGGATAGAAAGTTGTGGTGTGTATATACAGTAATATTACTCAGCCATAAAAAGAACCCCTTTGTTTTTAACTTAACAGTGTTTAAATTTTTTTGAGCAAAGATTTTAAATTCTGGGAGATGTCTTTCTCACCCCCACACATGATCTGGATCTCCCATTCTTCTTGAGACATCGGAAGATTTTTTTAGCCTCCATCAAGGCAAAGATCCACTGAAGATGGCTAGTGGTGGCCCCTTCTTCATCAGGGCATATACCCTTGGGGTCTCCAAAGCTCCCCATCATTCCTGCCATCTTTCCAACTCTGAGCCATTTGTTCTTGAGCTCATGCTGTTCTTTTTCATATTTATTGTTGTTCAGTCCCCAAGTCATGTCCAACTCTCTGCAACCCCAAGGACTACAGCACGCCAGGACTCCCTGTCCCTCACCATCTCCCGGATTTTGTCCAAGTTCATGTTCATTGAGTTGGTGATGCCATCCAACCATCTTTTTCTTATACTAGAACATATTTCTTGGCATCCATGACTTTCAAAGTAGGTAAAGCTGAGAGTCTTTTGAGAAGGTTAGATGTGTTTCATGAAGAATGGAGCTAGTGAAAGTCCTTTTTGTGGAAGAAAGGACATAGTAGTCCTAAATGGTTATTAGGTGTTTGCGGGCAGTGGTTATGTGGTGGAATCTCACTATGGTTTTGATTTGCATGTCCCTTGCGACTAATACTGTTGCTATTATTTCTTGAGAACTGGTTTAGATCTTTTTTGTCCCAGAGCTAACTCTAACTTTTTAATTCAGATGTTAAAGAATCTGCCTGCAATGCAGGAGACCCGGGATCAATCCCTGGATGGAAAAGATCTCCTGGGGAGGGGAATGGCTACCTACTCTAGTATTGTTGCCTAGAGAATTCTGTGGACAGAGGAGCCTGACTAGTCTGCCCTCTGTCCATGGGGTTGCAGAGAATCGGACGTGACTAAGCGAGTAACACTTTTCAATTTTTTCTTTTGTTCCACACTTAGACCAATATGACAGAATTGAGTCATTAAGGGATCTCACTCTCTCTCTCTAGTTATATATATTCGGCTTCTTGGTGACTCTAGTGATAAAGAACCCACCTGCCAATGTAGGAGACACCAGAGATGTGCTTTTGATCCATGGGTAAAGAAGGTATAGATTTAAATTTAATTGAGTTAATCCTTTCCCATATGTTCATGAGTACTTTTTGTTGCTCAGCGTTCACCCACGTTCAGGACACAACATGAATACATGGCATGATCCTTTCCTCCAGATAGCCAGTCATCTGATTGAGCAGAAAAGATGAGCACAGAAAAGAGAGTCCTGAATAGAATGCTAGAACGATCTGTCCTGTCAGTAAGCCTCCAGGGCAGGTAGATTTATCTGGATGAGGGCAAAGAAAGCCATATTCTGAACTAGCCAGAAAGATAGCGTCTCTTCAACTGGGAAGATGACTATTTTTAAGATTCTAGAAAGTGTTACTTAAAAGGCTTTAGTGGAAAATTGAGAGACTATTTTTTTCAACATATTTTGTACGAGCTTGTGAACTGGAACAGATATCACCTTTCCTATTCTCTTTTTGTCAAAGAGATGGATTGGAGTGTGTACCATGCTGCCTGGTGTCTTAGCCTAGATTATACCCTTTCCACTGGCATGCATTTCGCACTTGTAGCGTGAGAGCATGACACACACATATGCTGCTGTGAGTTCCACAGTAATATTTAAATGGTGAGCTTGGTTCTAAGCGGTGACTAACAGAGATGAGATTACTACTTCACCTTTTTAAATTCCTTTTCCATTAAAAATGGGAAACTAAGCATCTTCCTTCTAACAAGATGAAGTCTGTGTTCAGTTCAGAGAGTGTAGGAAAACCTCATTGTCTGCTGACACCTACTCCCTTCAGGGCCTCACTTCTTGGCTTGGCACCTTGGGCCCTCTGATCCAATCCTGACCTACCTCTGCGGCATTTTCTCTACTGTATATAACAGTTCAGTTCAGTCACTAGTCGTGTCTGACTCTTTGCAACCCCATGGACTGCAGCACACCAGGCTTCCCTGTCCCTCACCAACTCTCGGAGTTTGCTCAAGCTCATGTCCAGCCAGTCAGTGATGCCATCCAACCATCTTATGCTTTGTCATCTCCTTCTCCTGCCTTCAATCTTTCCTAACATCAAGGTCTTTTCAAATGAGTCAGTTCTTTGCATCAGGTAGCCAAAGTATTGGAGTTTCAGCTTCAGCATCAGTCCTTCCAATGAATATTCAGGACTAATTTCCTTTAGGATGGGCTAGTTGGATCTTGCTGTCCAAGGGACTCTCCAGAGTCTTCTCCAACACCACAGTTCAAAAGCATCAATTCTTTGGCACTCAGCTTTCTTTGAGAGAAGGCAATGGCAACCCACTCCAGTACTCTTGCCTGGAGGATCCCATGGATGGAGGAACCTGGTGGGCTGCAGTCCATGGGGTCGCTAAGAGTCGGACAAGACTGAGCGACTTCACTTTCACTTTTCACTTTCATGCATTGGAGAAGGAAATGGCAACCCACTCCAATGTTCTTGCCTGGAGAATCCCAGGTACGGGGGAGCCCGGTGGGCTGCCGTCTGTGGGGTCGCACAGAGTTGGACACGACTGAAATGACTTAGCAGCAGCAGCAGCAGCTTTCTTTATAGTCCAACTCTCACATTCGTACATGACTACTGGAAAATCCATAACTTTTGACTATATGGACCTTTGTTGGCATGCGTATGTGCTAAGTAGCTTCAGTCATGTCTGACTCTTTGCAACCTTATAAACTGTAACCCAACAGACTCCTCTGTCCAAGGGATCCTCCATGCAAGAATACTGGAGTGGACTGCCGTGTCCTTCTCCAACTATATACACATACCAGGCTTTTCTCCTTATTAGAGGCTACACCTCTGTTATTATTAGGGCCCTTAGCTGTGGCATGTGAGATCTAGTTCCTGGCCAGGGATCAAACCCAGGCCCCCCTGCACTGGGAACAGGAATCTTAGCCACTGGACCCACACCAGGCTTTTTTAATCCTTTCCCTCTGGGCCTTTTCTCGTGCCGCTTTCTTTCCCTTGATTGTGCCGACCTTGCACTGGGACTAGGCCTCTTCCTTCTTTGAAGCCTGTGCCAGTAACTTTCCCCAGTACATCCGCCTCACGACCCGACCTGTCTCCCTCTTTCACCTTCTAATTCGGGAGGACTCTGTTTCCCCAGCCCCCCAGAGTCCAACCTGGGGAACTGCTCTCCTGCGGCCTCAACACGTGTGAGTCACGGCCGACTCTTTGTGATCCCATGGACTGTGGCCCGCCAGCTCCTCTGTCCACGGGATTTTCTGGGCAAGAGTACTAGACCCAATACTACTAGCCATTTCCTACTCCAGGGCGTCTTCCCAACCCAGGGATCGAACCCGAGACTCTTGCATCTCCTGTACTGGCAGGCAGATTCTTCACCGCTTGCGCTACCTGGGAAGCCCATTTCACACTTGGTTACAGTGATTTTGTACCCAGGTGATTTGAACTCTTAAGTTCTAAATTCGCTGAGGTCAGGTTCTATTCATTTCTTTTTTTTTTTTTAAGGAAAATATTTATGTTTTACAAGTGCTTTTATAGCGTTATTTTCTTAAGGGCAATTTTAGATTTGCAGCAAAAGTGAATAGAAAGTAGAGATTTCCCATATGTCTCCTTCCTTCTCATATGCAGTTTTCTAGTCTTCTTTTTATTCCCACCACGCTTCCTGTCCTAGCTTCCCAGGTAGCGCTAGTGGTAAAGAACTCACCTGCCAATGCAGGAGACTTAAGAGACTCAGGTTCAATTCCTGGATCAGGAAGATTCCCTGGAGGAGGGCATGGATACCTGCTCCAGCATTCTTGTCTTACAGTCCATGGGGTCACAGTGTTGGACATGACTGAGTGTGCACGCACACGTTTCCTGTCAGAGAACTTGGCATGTTGTATTTATTGAACAACATGGAAAAAAAAAATATGGTTTCTATAGCTTCCACATCAGAAAGGAAAGCTAATAAGAGTTGGTGACCTTGCCAGGGGGTGCGTGGCGTGGAGTAGGTAGATGAAAGTCTGGTTGGAAAACAGAAAGGCTCGAGGGGCGTGATTCATTTCACTGCTTCTTAAATAGATGGTGTGAAGAATCCACGTCACTGGGGATAATTTTATTACAGTATTACTTCTCTTATCCTGATACCAGGATTCTAGAATCTTCATTTGGAAGGAAGCAGGGAGACCTCTGAGAGGTGGTTGGCTGGTCTCCATTCAGCCAGTCGGGGGGCTGCCCTCTTCCAGACAACTGGGAATGCAGTGGGGTCCTGCAGTCCTGGCCCCATGGGGTGGGGATCGGGGTCACCCAGGAAGCTCTGAGGAGGGTAGTCGCCTTCTGAAGGCAAACATAGAGCATTCCAGAAGCACAGCTTTGGTCTGTTTGGTATAAAATAAGCCAGCAGGCTCTGACACATAAGTGGACTCTGAGAATGTCAGCATACCACATCAAAGGACAAAAATGGGTCAGCAGGATAATGCTCAGTCCAGGAGAGATCAAATCGGAGTGGGCATATTTTGGCTTGATGTATCCTGCTGAACAAGGCAGGAACACGTGTGGTGCATTTCCGAAAGATGTCTAAAATAAAAGTGGCTTAAAATAAGGTAGTAATAAATTTGTGCTTAAAGAGCTGAGTTTCAGTTATACAGAAACCCTCAGGCTCCAATCCCAGGAGAAAGTAACTTTGGTTGTTTTGTCGCCAAGTCGTGTCTGACTGTTTGTGACCCAATGAACTCTATAGCCTGGCAGGCTCCTCTGTCCATGGTTATTACCAGGTCAGAATCCTGGAGTGGGTTGCTATTTCCTTTTCCAGGGGATCTTCCTGCCCAGGGACTGAACTTGCATTTCCTGCAACGCAGGTGGATTCTTTACTAGCTTCCCTTTTAGCTCAGATGGTAAAGAATCTGCCTGCAGTGCAGGAGACCCGGGTTCGATCCCTGGGTCAGGAAGATCCCCTGAGGCAAGAAGAGGCTACCCACTCCAGTATTCTTGCCTGGAGAATCCCATGGACAGAGGAACCTGGCAGGCGATAGTCCATGGGGTCTCAAAGAGTCGGACACGACTGAAGCAACTGAGCAGTTGCACACTTGGAAAAAGTAATGAATTGGTGCTTACGGGGCTGAGTTTCACTTATACAGAAAACCTCACTCTCCAATCCCAAGAGAAAGTAACTTGCTTACTCTTTACTCTGCACCCACGTGGCACGTGCTCTTCACTTCCCACCTTTCTTTCTGTNAACATCCTTCCTAATTTGAATGAATCCTAATGGGAGTCGGAAGCCCAAAAGGGAAGCTGTTCCTCAGACTCTGAGCAGAGCCAGTAGATGCTCTTCCTCCTCTCTGTGGTGGGTGGGGGTGTATGTAGTGATGCAAAGGCACTGTGGTCAGTTTGAGAATCTTTGAGGCCTCTGTGGTGAGCTTAGCATCCAGAGGCATGGCGGGGCATGTGCTGGAAATTGTTGCTGAGGTTGGATCCCAGCTTTGTGCTGTGCTTCTTCCCTTGGCTCATTCCTGAACCTAGTCCTCCTCCTTCTTATAAATTCTGTGAGTTGCCTGATAACTTTCCGGTAAATTCCTTTTTCTGCTTAAGACAACTGTTGCCTGCTTCCAAGAACACTAAAATATGACATCCCAGGGCTATTTTAAGGTTGAATAAGAGGGTTTATACAAAGCCTTTATCATTTATCCTTTATCCTTACCTGTCACAGGTAAATGCATACTCAATGGTTGATCCAAGGAAAAAACAAAGAATGCATTTGTGACAGAATGGTTATAGACTTCGATGACTAATTAGATGTGTCAGAAGAGTAAAAAGGAAGAATGGGGAAGGTAACACTAAGTTTACAAATCTGCCTTCCACATCCCCATTCCGCCTCTAATAAGACTATAGAGGCCAGGAGAAGACAACCTGCTTCAAACGGATTAGACAGTAAAGGCAGAGTACTGAACTAGCCTGTCGGCTGAGAACATGGTGTTTTACTGACACGACAAAGTATAAACTTGTTTGCCCGGCACACCAGACACTGTAACCCTGTCTGGACCTGCCTTTCCAGACCTGATGCTTGCCACTCCCAGAAAAGCACCTGCCACGGAGTCAGAACAAGTGGGTTGCTGTCCACGAGCGCACCACGTTATTCTGAGTTGCATTGCCTTTGCCCACTGTGTTTGTGCTACCCGGAACGTCTTTCTCAACCTCCCTCAACTTCAGTGCCTCATTTAAGACTTGGGTTACAGATTTCCTCCTCTGCGAAGCCCTTCCTAACTCTTTCCAAGCAGAATTACTTGCTCTGGCCTCTGGGCTCCCACAGAATCTCGTTCCTGCCTCCCCGATAGCGTGGACCACACTTTACGGAGATGTTCTCTTCCGCTCTCTCTCTGTCATCGCCCTGTGTGGTCCCAGAAATGGGGACGGGGGTTTGATCATCACTGCATCCCCCCTGCCTGGTGCCATGTGGTCAGTAGATAGTACCTGAAGTATATAAAGAACTCGGTTAGCAATAAAAGGGGTTGCTTGTGAGAGAATGAACCTGATTTGATGACTCACGTACAAAAATGTTAGGCTTGTTTATTATTTGTTCATGTATCATGTAATAATCATTGCCCTCTAACTTCCTAGCTCCTGAAGAGCAGAGTTCTGTTTTAATTTACTTTGTACCAACAGGTGCAGTCAAGGAATTGGAAGCCACTTTGTAGGGCTGCTTGGATGTAACCAAAGTGATGTTGTAGATGAGCTGAATAAGCCATGGTTGGAGACCTTGGGCTGCAAAAGGGCCAAGCCAGAAGACTTGGTTAGGTTTTTCCATAGACTTTCTCCAGCTCTGATCTCCAGGATTCAAAAAAATCACCTTTCCCAAATAGGCTCTTCTGGAATAGATGGGGAAACAGTGGAAACAGTGTCAGACTTTATTTTGGGGGGCTCCAAAATCACTGCAGATGGTGACTGCAGCCATGAAATTAGAAGACGCTTACTCCTTGGAAGAAAAGTTATGACCAACCTAGATAGCATATTCAAAAGCAGAGACATTACTTTGCCGACTAAGGTCCGTCTAGTCAAGGCTATGGTTTTTCCTGTGGTCATGTATGGATGTGAGAGTTGGACTGTAAAGAAGGCTGAGCGCCGAAGAATTGATGCTTTTGAACTGTGGTGTTGGAGAANTGAAGTCTGTGTTCAGTTCAGAGAGTGTAGGAAAACCTCATTGTCTGCTGACACCTACTCCCTTCAGGGCCTCACTTCTTGGCTTGGCACCTTGGGCCCTCAGATCCAATCCTGACCTACCTCTGCGGCATTTTCTCTACTGTATATAACAGTTCAGTTCAGTCACTAGTCGTGTCTGACTCTTTGCAACCCCATGGACTGCAGCACACCAGGCTTCCCTGTCCCTCACCAACTCTCGGAGTTTGCTCAAGCTCATGTCCAGCCAGTCAGTGATGCCATCCAACCATCTTATGCTTTGTCATCTCCTTCTCCTGCCTTCAATCTTTCCTAACATCAAGGTCTTTTCAAATGAGTCAGTTCTTTGCATCAGGTAGCCAAAGTATTGGAGTTTCAGCTTCAGCATCAGTCCTTCCAATGAATATTCAGGACTAATTTCCTTTAGGATGGGCTAGTTGGATCTTGCTGTCCAAGGGACTCTCCAGAGTCTTCTCCAACACCACAGTTCAAAAGCATCAATTCTTTGGCACTCAGCTTTCTTTGAGAGAAGGCAATGGCAACCCACTCCAGTACTCTTGCCTGGAGGATCCCATGGATGGAGGAACCTGGTGGGCTGCAGTCCATGGGGTCGCTAAGAGTCGGACAAGACTGAGCGACTTCACTTTCACTTTTCACTTTCATGCATTGGAGAAGGAAATGGCAACCCACTCCAATGTTCTTGCCTGGAGAATCCCAGGTACGGGGGAGCCCGGTGGGCTGCCGTCTGTGGGGTCGCACAGAGTTGGACACGACTGAAATGACTTAGCAGCAGCAGCAGCAGCTTTCTTTATAGTCCAACTCTCACATTCGTACATGACTACTGGAAAATCCATAACTTTTGACTATATGGACCTTTGTTGGCATGCGTATGTGCTAAGTAGCTTCAGTCATGTCTGACTCTTTGCAACCTTATAAACTGTAACCCAACAGACTCCTCTGTCCAAGGGATCCTCCATGCAAGAATACTGGAGTGGACTGCCGTGTCCTTCTCCAACTATATACACATACCAGGCTTTTCTCCTTATTAGAGGCTACACCTCTGTTATTATTAGGGCCCTTAGCTGTGGCATGTGAGATCTAGTTCCTGGCCAGGGATCAAACCCAGGCCCCCCTGCACTGGGAACAGGAATCTTAGCCACTGGACCCACACCAGGCTTTTTTAATCCTTTCCCTCTGGGCCTTTTCTCGTGCCGCTTTCTTTCCCTTGATTGTGCCGACCTTGCACTGGGACTAGGCCTCTTCCTTCTTTGAAGCCTGTGCCAGTAACTTTCCCCAGTACATCCGCCTCACGACCCGACCTGTCTCCCTCTTTCACCTTCTAATTCGGGAGGACTCTGTTTCCCCAGCCCCCCAGAGTCCAACCTGGGGAACTGCTCTCCTGCGGCCTCAACACGTGTGAGTCACGGCCGACTCTTTGTGATCCCATGGACTGTGGCCCGCCAGCTCCTCTGTCCACGGGATTTTCTGGGCAAGAGTACTAGACCCAATACTACTAGCCATTTCCTACTCCAGGGCGTCTTCCCAACCCAGGGATCGAACCCGAGACTCTTGCATCTCCTGTACTGGCAGGCAGATTCTTCACCGCTTGCGCTACCTGGGAAGCCCATTTCACACTTGGTTACAGTGATTTTGTACCCAGGTGATTTGAACTCTTAAGTTCTAAATTCGCTGAGGTCAGGTTCTATTCATTTCTTTTTTTTTTTTTAAGGAAAATATTTATGTTTTACAAGTGCTTTTATAGCGTTATTTTCTTAAGGGCAATTTTAGATTTGCAGCAAAAGTGAATAGAAAGTAGAGATTTCCCATATGTCTCCTTCCTTCTCATATGCAGTTTTCTAGTCTTCTTTTTATTCCCACCACGCTTCCTGTCCTAGCTTCCCAGGTAGCGCTAGTGGTAAAGAACTCACCTGCCAATGCAGGAGACTTAAGAGACTCAGGTTCAATTCCTGGATCAGGAAGATTCCCTGGAGGAGGGCATGGATACCTGCTCCAGCATTCTTGTCTTACAGTCCATGGGGTCACAGTGTTGGACATGACTGAGTGTGCACGCACACGTTTCCTGTCAGAGAACTTGGCATGTTGTATTTATTGAACAACATGGAAAAAAAAAATATGGTTTCTATAGCTTCCACATCAGAAAGGAAAGCTAATAAGAGTTGGTGACCTTGCCAGGGGGTGCGTGGCGTGGAGTAGGTAGATGAAAGTCTGGTTGGAAAACAGAAAGGCTCGAGGGGCGTGATTCATTTCACTGCTTCTTAAATAGATGGTGTGAAGAATCCACGTCACTGGGGATAATTTTATTACAGTATTACTTCTCTTATCCTGATACCAGGATTCTAGAATCTTCATTTGGAAGGAAGCAGGGAGACCTCTGAGAGGTGGTTGGCTGGTCTCCATTCAGCCAGTCGGGGGGCTGCCCTCTTCCAGACAACTGGGAATGCAGTGGGGTCCTGCAGTCCTGGCCCCATGGGGTGGGGATCGGGGTCACCCAGGAAGCTCTGAGGAGGGTAGTCGCCTTCTGAAGGCAAACATAGAGCATTCCAGAAGCACAGCTTTGGTCTGTTTGGTATAAAATAAGCCAGCAGGCTCTGACACATAAGTGGACTCTGAGAATGTCAGCATACCACATCAAAGGACAAAAATGGGTCAGCAGGATAATGCTCAGTCCAGGAGAGATCAAATCGGAGTGGGCATATTTTGGCTTGATGTATCCTGCTGAACAAGGCAGGAACACGTGTGGTGCATTTCCGAAAGATGTCTAAAATAAAAGTGGCTTAAAATAAGGTAGTAATAAATTTGTGCTTAAAGAGCTGAGTTTCAGTTATACAGAAACCCTCAGGCTCCAATCCCAGGAGAAAGTAACTTTGGTTGTTTTGTCGCCAAGTCGTGTCTGACTGTTTGTGACCCAATGAACTCTATAGCCTGGCAGGCTCCTCTGTCCATGGTTATTACCAGGTCAGAATCCTGGAGTGGGTTGCTATTTCCTTTTCCAGGGGATCTTCCTGCCCAGGGACTGAACTTGCATTTCCTGCAACGCAGGTGGATTCTTTACTAGCTTCCCTTTTAGCTCAGATGGTAAAGAATCTGCCTGCAGTGCAGGAGACCCGGGTTCGATCCCTGGGTCAGGAAGATCCCCTGAGGCAAGAAGAGGCTACCCACTCCAGTATTCTTGCCTGGAGAATCCCATGGACAGAGGAACCTGGCAGGCGATAGTCCATGGGGTCTCAAAGAGTCGGACACGACTGAAGCAACTGAGCAGTTGCACACTTGGAAAAAGTAATGAATTGGTGCTTACGGGGCTGAGTTTCACTTATACAGAAAACCTCACTCTCCAATCCCAAGAGAAAGTAACTTGCTTACTCTTTACTCTGCACCCACGTGGCACGTGCTCTTCACTTCCCACCTTTCTTTCTGTCTTTCCGTATTATAGGTGTTGACGCGTTTTCCTTATCCTCCTCGGAGCCCTTTGTTTTTTATGGAGTTCTCTTCTTGCTGTGGCTCTCGTGCTGTGCTCTTGTTCCCATCCACATGTTAGCTGTAGTGACGGTTCCCCAGGACCTTCCCCACAGAACACCTGCCTCTGGGCTGCCCTGACCCTGTGGGCACTCCTGCATCACTGCCAGTTTCATAAGGGAGTTGCCTGTTGACAAGCCCTGACTCTGTCCTCTCACCCCGGTGACTCTGCACTGCCTCAAACTGCAGGCCTTGTTTTCTCACCTGTGCTCTCCTAGTTCCCATTGGCAATGTTTACACCCTTTCAAGGTCCGCACAAGGTCTTGTAAAGCCTGTTGCGTGAACCATGGCTCCTTGACCTTTTAAGGAATTTGGTTTTCCTTTGTGCTACCACCCCCTCTCACTAAATTTTTTTTTTTTTTTTCAGTTATAATGTATTTTTTACTTAAGCTTCCCTGATGGCTCAGATGGGAAGAATCTGCCCGTAATGCAGGAGACCAGGGTTCAGTCCCTGGGTTGGGAAGATCCCCTGGAGAAAGGAATGGCAACCCACCCCAGTGTTCTTACTTGGGAAATTCCATTGACGGAGGAGACTGGCAGGGTACAGTCCATGGGGTTGCAAAGAGTCGGACATCACTAAGTGACTAACACTTTGACTTTTCACATTGATTTACAGGGTTGTGTTAATTTCTAGTTCTTTGTTAATTTCTTCCACTGACTTTGGAGTCAAAATGTACTTCAGAAATGACATGGTTGAAGATAGAAATTTGAGAACATTCTTCAAGGATTTGGAGACATTCTTCTAGACAGACTTTATCTCATCTGGGCTGCAGGAATCAGGGTCATTTGTGGGAAGGGTGAGTGCCTCCGGAGATACGAGCAGACTTTGAAAGCTCCTCGTGGTGGTTTTTTTGGGATCTAAACAGAACACTAAAGTGAAAGGGTTTTTTGGGGCTCCAAAATCACTGCAGATGGTGATTGCAGCCATGAAATTAAAAGACGGCTTACTCCTTGGAAGAAAAGTTATGACCAACCTAGATAGTATATTCAAAGCCAGAGACATTACTTTGGCAACTAAGGTCCGTCTAGTCAAGGCTATGGTTTTTCCAGTAGTCATGTACGGATGTGAGACTTGGACTGTGAAGAAAGCTGAGTGCCGAAGAATTGATGCTTTTGAACTGTGGTGTTGGAGAAGACTCTTGAGAGTCCCTTGGACTGCAAGGAGATCCAACCAGTCCATTCTGAAGGCAATCAGCCCTGGGATTTCCTTGGAAGGAATGATGCTAAAGCTGAAACTCCAGTACTTTGGCCACCTCATGTGAAGAGTTGACTCATTGGAAAAGACTGTGATGCTGGGAGGGATTGGGGGCAGGAGGAGAAGGGGACGACCGAGGATGAGATAGCTGGATGGCATCACGGACTCGATGGACGTGAGTCTGAGTGAACTCCGGGAGTTGGTGATGGACAGGGAGGCCTGGCGTGCTGCAATTCGTGGGGGTCGCAAAGAGTCAGACATGACTGAGCGACTGAACTGAGCTGAGATAGAACAGAGTGTCCACCTGAATGAAGTTGGTGGTGGTTTAATCGCTAAGTCATGTCCAACTCTTTCGACCCCATGGACTGTAGCCTGCCAGGCTCCACTGCCCATGGGATTCTCCAGGCAAGAATACTGGAGTAGGTTGTCATTTCCTTCTCCAGGGGATCTTCCCGACCCAGGGATCGAACGCGGGTCTCCTGCATTGCAAGCCAGTTGTTTATGATTGAGCCACCCACCCAGGAAGCCCGTTAATGAAGTTTGATATTTGAAATTTTCAGCAGAGAGGGCGCCCTGGCCTGGCTTTATAGCCCACTGAGGGAGGAGAGAGCTGATGGGACCTGGCTCATGGGATGTGGGTGAGCATGCCCAGAATGTCTCTGGGGCATCAGTGTGTGCCCACTATGGAAATGTGAACTCATGGTGTGATCTCCCATGAAATGTAATTGTGAGAACAGTCTACTGTCCCCATCCTCTTTTGTCAGATGTGAATAGTTACTTCTAGATTACCTCTTAGGATCTCTCTATGCACATCTGAGGATGGACTGGCACAGAGATGGGAAGACCGTGTTGCAAAAACACGGTTGCCGTGTAGCACCCTGGCCATTGATAGAGGCTTGGCTTTTGGCTGCAGTCCTGTCATATTTGGTGGGAAATACCATCGTCAGCAGGATTTCCTCCTTACTGCAGAGGATTTGGACTGTTATAGCGAATTCTGCTGGAGCAGCTTTTTCTACAAAGTATCCTCTAATTAACAGGAAATGTGTGTGAGAACAGTAGTATATAATTTTCGTAGATAGTCTTGCAAAATAGTGGCATTCTAAGTTGGTATTTTATACTTGGCTGACTTTTTCCTTTGAGGAAATAAACATGTAATCATGACAGGGAATGTAAAAACAATAGCATCAAACCACCCACATCTTTCATTCCAGGTTTTGGCTAATGTTTTTTACGACTTCACATTGCTAAGTAACACAAGTTTTTTTGTTTTTGCTAAAGTGCAGAGTAAAAGTAGTTTAATGCATGAGTTGATAGAGAAACTAGTTAGATCCGTATATATTGCATCAAGCAGGTGGGAAAGGAGACAGGGGTATGTGACGAGCAGTCCTCAGAGTAACCCTCCCAAGTCCTATGGGGGACTCAGATATGATACCCACGTGGTCTTCATCCTCCAGAGGAATTTACAGTTAAGTTGGGGAAAGACACACACACACGCAACTGTTATAAACAGTGCCAGGCTGTATATCATTAAATTCTGGATTGATGCTGAGTGTCAGTATAATGGGAATTTGATTAGGAGACGATCTGGGAGGGCAGTGGTTGGCATAAGTCAGGATTCCTCAGCGTCATCACTGTTGGTATTCTGGGGGGCTGTCCTGTACATCAGAGGATGTTTAGTAGCACCCCTGGCCTTTGCCTCCCAAAGCCAATTGTATCCCTTAATTGTGACAGTCAAAAACGTCTGCAGATATTGACCACTGTTTCCTAGGGGGAGCAAAGTTGCCCCAGCTTTGAACCACTGGGTAGGCGTAGTTGAGCACAGTGTGGGTTTAGGGCTGAATCTTGAAGAATAAGTAGAACTTGGATAGGAAGTGTGGACTATTTGGAGATGATTTAGTTACCAGGCGCCATTTTGTAAAGACCCAGTCAAGTTTTTGTTTTGATTTTTGATTTATTTATTTGAGTATAGTGAATTTACATTATTATGTTAGTTTCAAATGTACAGCAAAATGATTCGGTTATATATATATATTCTTTCTTTCAGACTCTTTTCCATTACAGATTATTATAAGATATTGAGGATAGTTTCTCGTGCTGTACAGTAGGTCTTGTTGTTTATCTATTTTATATGTAACAGTGTGTATATGTTAATCCCAAACTCCTCCTAATTTATTCCTCCCCCCACCCCCAGACCCGGTCAGTCTTGGAGCAGGCTGCTTAGAGTAGCATCTGTGGCCTGGACCTTGTTGCTGGTATAAGTATTGCAATCGAGGGTAAACATTTAGCAACTTCTGTGGCAGGTTTACAGAATTAACTTTATGGGTTTCTGACTATAATCATGAAAACTTTAGGCTTCTGTTTTGTATGTTTTTAATCATTTCATTTTTCTAGAAATGCATTTCTGACAGTCTCTCAGAGCATTAAAGACGATTGGAAGGTTGGAGTATGAGAACAGTAAAACAGTAAGAACAGTAGCAGAATGGTCCTTTACCTCTGATGCTCTGGAAGGATCGCAGCTCTGACCAGACGGGACTTAGGAGGCACAGTGTGGAATAAGATAGGCTAGGTTTGGCTCGTGTGGGCCATGGAGTTGGACTGGATTCTGAGCCCTCACAGGGTGCTTGCCACATCTTAGACCTGATGACTCAGTATTTTCAGGATGACTGGATGAACGAATGCCTGGAAAGCCTCCTCCCGAAGCGCAGTGGATCTCGGCGGGAGGACCCAGTGGGTATTTTTGAGACAGGAGCGATGCTTAGGAGGGTGTTTGTCATTTGGCCCATCTCTGGATTTAGTCTTCGGTCATCTGGTTATTCCCACTTAGAAACCTTTTCTAGTTGCTTGCCCTGGGACCGTGATTTTGAAACTTTCAATGATATATTTTAGACTTGGTGTTCATCTTTTGTGTGTCTTTCCCTCTTGGGATTTATAAACAATTTAGTATCTTTGGCAGACAGTAATTTCTGTGATTATTTACCAGTGCTTAAGGCCATTTCTTAAGGAAAGAAAGGAGAATGTGTTTTGGCAAATTTGCATTTTCTGTGAGTGGAGAAAGGTCTGTGCCCTTGGCACTGTTTTTATAGTGGCGTTGGTGGGTATGTACCTCTCTACTTGTCATTTGGATTCCTGTTTGGACGCGTGGATGGTGTGGGTGTGGGGTTGTAAAGGCCGATTGTTTAGCCTAAGGCTGTAGTCCTTTGCTTATGTCTTCTCAAGAAGCTTTGAAGAACCTTGAAAGCTTGCTTTGAAATTCCACCTGCTGCTTGAACTTTTTTTCTTCTTAAGTTTTATTGAAGTATAGTTGATTTACAATGTGTTAATTACTGCTGTACAGCAAAGTGATTCAGTTATATATATATAAATTCTTTCTCATATTCTTTTCCATTACGGTTAATCATAGGATATTCAATATGGTTTGCTGTGCTATATAGTAGGACCTTGTTGTTTATCCAGAGTCTATATATAATAGATTGCATTTGTTAATCCCAGACTCCCAATTTTTCCTTCCCCCAACCCACCCCCTTCTGCCACTTACTTTTAAATTATCCCTCTTTTCTTTCTTTGAACATATTGCACTTACTTATATTCCATATCTGATCATTTTAAGATCTAAAAGTGTTCATGGGTTTTTTTTTTTCTCCCCTTCTTTATTTTGCGTCCCTGACTCATGGTACCTTGTATGTTTCTAGAACGGTTCAATTTTGAATATTAACTGCTTCCCTACTTGAAACTAGTTGCCTGAAATAATGCATAGAGCTCAATGCTTTGTATTTTCATTTGGGGTAATAGTCTGGGGCAAGAATTCTCAGTTTCCCAATTCCTGAACGTAAATTACTTGGCAGGACTTCCCTGGTGGCTCAGCGGTGAAGAATCCACCTGCAATGTGGGAGATGGGGGTTTGATCTATGGGTTGGGTAGAATCCCTGGAGAAGAAAATGGCAACTCACTCCAGTATTCTTGCCTGGAGAATTCCATGGACAGAGGAGTCCAGCAGGCTACAGTCCATGGGGCCTCAAAAGAGTCAGACACGACTTGGCAACTACACAACAAAAATCACTTGGCAGAGTGGGGAGGCAGATGTGGGGCTGCTTATTAGGATATGTGGATTCCAGCGCTGTCTACTGGGTAAATTACTTAACTAACCTGTGTTTCTGTTTTATTATTTTGTCAAAAGCGTAGGTTGACGGGTCATTGAATAGATGTAGAATTAATGACTCATTTCAGGATCGCAGTCATCTAGGCGTTGGCAATTTCACGTCCATTGTTGCTGCAACCTCATCATTTGCCGAGGCAGCGTGCAAGGTACTTTAAAGTCAAAGAGACATAGCATAAGTTCCCTGCCCTCCAGGACTGAAAGTTCCTCGACTCGACAGGACCCAGTAACTCTTAGTCATACAATGAATGTGGGTCATGTTGTCTGGAAGTTCAGGGGAAGTGAGTGGAGAATATTCTGGACTGGGGTGGTCCTGTGTGAGAGAGGTAGGCTCGAAGTAGAGCTTTGTAGGGGGTAGGAATTCACTGTTGAGAAGGCAAGAGGGCATTCCAGGTATGGAAGCAAGGGTTATCAGTGTGGTGAGGACGTAAGCGTAGGAAAGAAGAGGTGGTCGACTGCATGGAGAAGTTGGGACCACGAATGCCAGTCCCACACCCCTTACCCACACCTGCCATCCTCCTCACTCCAGCCCTGCACAGCCACTCATCTGCTTTCTGTCCGTAGATTCGTCTGTTCTCTGGACATTTTATTTAAATGGAATTATACGATAGATGATCCTTTATGACTAGCTTTTTTTCACTTTAGCGTAATGTTTTCAAGGTTCTTCCATATTGTGGTGAGTATCCATACTTCGTTCATTGATGGATATGAATTGCAAATTCTTTTTAAAAAATATTTATTTCATTGGCTCTGTGAAGTGAAGTGAAGTTGCTCAGTCGTGCCCAACGCTTTGAGGCCCCATGGATAGTAGCCTGCACCAAGCTCCTCCGTCCATGGGATTTTCAAGGCAAGAGTACTGGAGTGGGTTTCCATTTCCTTCTCCAGGGAATCTTCCCAACCCAGGGATTGAACCCAGGTCTCTCACATTGTAGACGGACGCTTTACTATCTGAGCCACTTGGTCTTNCATGGATAGTAGCCTGCACCAAGCTCCTCCGTCCATGGGATTTTCAAGGCAAGAGTACTGGAGTGGGTTTCCATTTCCTTCTCCAGGGAATCTTCCCAACCCAGGGATTGAACCCAGGTCTCTCACATTGTAGACGGACGCTTTACTATCTGAGCCACTTGGTCTTAATTGCAGTATGTGGGATCTTAGTTACAGCATGTGGAATCGAATTCCCTGACCAGGATTTGGAACTCTGGGCTTCCTGCATTGGGAGTACAGAATCTTAGCCACTGGATCAACAGGGAGGGCTCTGAAATGCAAATTATTGAGCCCCACCCAAGTCTTACCAAATCGAAACTTTGGAGTCCTCCAGGACAAGTCCTCCAGGTGATTCAGGTGTACTTAGGGGTGGAGAGCCAGGGCTCCTGAGGGATGGGGGAGCTGGAGAGGTGGGCCTCGTGCGCCTGGGCAGGGATTTCTACCTTCATCTCAAGGATAATGGGAGGTTCTTAAAGGTATAAAACCATTAGATTTATGCTTTTTACAAAATTTCATTTTAAAAAGGATGTTTGGCAACATTCTTGCCTGGAGAATTCCATGAACAGAGAACCCTGGCATGTTGTGGTCCATGGAGTTGCAGAGTTGGACACAACTGAGCAACTATAATTTGTACAAAGTGGGCAATATAGCCAATATTTTGTAATAACTGTAAATGGAAAGTAACCTTTTAAATTATATAAAAATAAAAAAATTTTTTAATAAATAAATTTAGTCTCATTTTAGCTCCGGTATAAAAAGTAGCTTCAGGGGAAATCTAGCTAGAAGAAGATATAGGAAGACCAGAGATGATAGCTTGGCATGGACAAGTCGGAGTGAAAATGGAGAAACATGGATGGATTCAAGACAAAATTGGAAAGCAGAAACTTGATGATTAATTGTATCACTGGGGTAGAGTTAAAGATAGAATCCAGGTTTCTGGGTTGGGCAGATGTGTGGGTGTTGGTACCATCACTAGATGTTCTGAATTTTCTAGTTTTCTGATATGTGGGTAAATCTTAGTCTCCTTTCCTCCCCCTGGAATCTACTCTTTCAAGCAACCCTTGGGGACAGTGTATCAGATGACATCTGAGTACATACTATGCGGAAAATACTCTTGGGAAACATGCCTACACATCTAGAACCATAATATTAATACTATTGTGTATATATAAAAATAATATCTGAGACGCTAGAAAGTAAAGGTGTAACCAAGGTGTTTGGTCTCAGGTGTGTGTCTTTGCAAGCACATGAGGTGAATTTCCATAGTTTAGAGAGAAGAGATGGGAGTGTGTGATGAGTGGAGAGAAGACATCTGAGGTTCTAGTCAATTCTGGAAGGGCCTCTGGGGTGAGGCGAGGTGCTTGGCTGTTAGGGTTGTGATCCAGGATTCTGAAGATGAGATGGAAACAGGGCATGGCTGCTGAGTGGCCTGGGAATCTAGGGGCAGAAGACAGTAGAACTGTCTGAAAAAATTTTTTAAAGTCAAGAGCCACTGAGGAATTGTTAAAGTCTGGAAAGGTAGTAATATGTGCTTGAGAAGAACATTCTCATAGGCTTTTGGAGGGGCATTGGTAAGATAGTAAAACCTCTGGGGGTAAGGCTGAGAGCAGCTTAAGCACCGTGGAAATGGGGGGAAACTGACAAGATGAAGGGAGTGGTAGAATTTTCAGCAGCTGTAGGAAAAAGCAAAGGAACAAGGAGAAGAAGGCGGTGACTTCATGGTTTCTAAGAAGCTGAACGATCTTATGCCCATCCTAACTTGTGATGGAGGACTTACAGAGGAAGGCTGAGACAGACAATGATTGTCTTTTAACATGAGTGAGTGCTCACATGGAATTAAATAAATTTAAGTGTGGTTTTGAAAAATAAAATCTTTAAAAGTTGAGGTAGCAGATTTTATTGACTCCTTTATCTTTTCCATTATAATTTGGTTTTCATATGGTCCTACTAGCCTATCTTTTAAAATTATACCAAGAATTAGAAGCAAATGTTGTTTCAGTAGCCTGTGATGTAGAATGTGAAAGGACTTGCCCAAGCTATTCTGAAATGCAAACCCATTCCAGGATTCTTGCCTGGGAAATCCCATGGACAGAGGAGCCTGGCAGGCTACAGTCCATGGGGTCACAAAGAGTTGGACACAGCTTAGCAACTAAACAACAACAAAGCTATTCTGAGAATACCAGTTCCCAATCAGAAAATACCTAAATTTTCATTAGTGACAGATTAGANCCTGGGAAATCCCATGGACAGAGGAGCCTGGCAGGCTACAGTCCATGGGGTCACAAAGAGTTGGACACAGCTTAGCAACTAAACAACAACAAAGCTATTCTGAGAATACCAGTTCCCAATCAGAAAATACCTAAATTTTCATTAGTGACAGATTAGATTCAAGTTCATGGGAACAGTTATTTTGCCAGCCTCAGGGCAACAGGAACCTCTCTTTGAAATATTTCTTTAAACTCAAGAACTGTAGACTATAAACTCCAACACCCGCTGAAGTTTCAGTCAGGGAACTAAATGAAGTGATTGGTTTTAATTCCATCTTAACTTCTTGATCTTAATCTTCGTTTCTAAAACTGATTCTGACTCCAGATAAGCAGGTGTTTAAATTGATGTTGGTTATCGGTTTAAAAATATGCCAGGATGGACTTTTAGTCTTAGAGGACAGCTCTGGAGACATTTGTTAATTACTCTTTGGTGGCTTAGTTGCTAAGTCTTGTCCAACTCTGGCAACCCTATGGACTGTAGTCTTTCNGATGTTGGTTATCGGTTTAAAAATATGCCAGGATGGACTTTTAGTCTTAGAGGACAGCTCTGGAGACATTTGTTAATTACTCTTTGGTGGCTTAGTTGCTAAGTCTTGTCCAACTCTGGCAACCCTATGGACTGTAGTCTTTCAGGCTCCTCTGTCTATGGGATTCTCCAAGCAAGAATACTGGAGTGGGTTGCCATTTCCTTCTCCAGGGGATCTTCCCAACCCAGGGACTGAACCCTGGTCTCCTGCATTGCAGGCAGATTCTTTACAAACTGAGCCGCAAGGGAAGCCCTTAATTACTCTTTACTTGTCTGATATTTGTGGTTCTCTACATTCCACTTTGCAGTTTTTGGTTTTTGTTTTAGGTTTTTTGGGGTTTTTTTTTGGAGTCTAGTTAATTTACAGTGTTGTGGTAATTTCTGCCATACAGCCAATTGATTCAGTTATATGACTTAAACATTCTTCTTTATATTCTTTTCCATTCTGCTTTATCACAGGATATTGAATATAGTTCCCGGTGCTACGTAGTAGGACCTTGCTAATCCACTCTCTATATAATAGTTTGCATCTCCTGACCCCAAATCCCCAATCCTTCCCTCTCCTCCTGCCCCCACTTTCTAGTTTTAATTCTAGCATTCTCTTTTCTCAGTCCCTGTATGCAGCAGAGGTAGGGAAGTCCAAAAAGTTATTCCTGTGAACAGACAATGAGGGACAGCGCCTGCCTGTTTCCGGGTTTGGTGAGTCTGGCTAGAGCAGCTGAGCCGCATTCTGCTGTGACGAGCTCTGTGCAGGGACGCCCAAAGGAGACCTGTTCCTGCCCTCATCACCTTCACGCTGCCCTAGCCTGCTTCCCGGGATGGGAAGTGTTAGCATGAGAATGCAGCCTCACAGAATCTATGCTAGTGTGACAGCAATCACACGTGCATCTAAAGAGAAACCCATTTTTACCAGTAGGTGAATTCAATGCAGGAGACCCGGGTTCAATTCCTGGGTTGGGAAGATCCCCTGGAGGAGGAAATGGCACCCCACGCCAGTACTCTTGCCTGGAAAATCCCACGGATGGAGGAGCCTTGTAGGCTACAGTCCATGGGGTCGCAAAGAGTCGAACACAACTGAGCGACTTCACTTCACTTTATATTTCCAGGGAGTGGATCCTGTTGACAGAAATAATGAATATAAGAGTCAGCTATAAGAAAGCAGCTTTATTTGAGCCAAACTGAGGACTAGCCTAGAAGCCTGCTTCCCAGGCAATTCTGATAAACTGCTCCGGAGAAGCAGGGTTTTCAGCGCAGTTTTATTTCCTGTTAGAACAAAGAACATTAAACAGGTCAGGGATACATTTCTTCAAGGCTTCAAAAAAGGAAAGTCCAACAAGTTCACAGCACGTCAGCATGGACTTGGTCCCTGGGAAGGGGGTCTTATCCTCAAAGGAGGACCAGCATTGGCGTCCCAGGAAGAGAGGCATTTAATCTTTATTTTTAACCTTTTTATACTTTTGGTCAGTGTGTCCTTTTCTCTAGTAGTCAGAGCAGATGGACAGTGTATACTTGATAGACCATAGCAGGCTGTTTCAGTTAGCATAAGTTCAAGTTAACTTGTGGATAAGCCACAGTGACTTTCCTCTCTGTTAGACGTGAACATTCCTGCCATCAGTCCTTTCTGCATTATCTGGTTTTATAGTTCAGGCACTGTCGTGCTCTGACTGGTGACTCCCTGTGACTCCCAGCTTTCTTGGGGGGCGAGCTGAAGGAAGGCAGGTGCATCCCCCCTAAGCCTAGTACAGTGCCTCGCACCTGCTTAGCCCTCAGAATCCCCTTCTGGAAAGAACAGGTGAGGGACTCACTGAATGAGTGGTGCTGTGTCCTCAGTGACTAGTGAGAGCGTACACTTACCGAAGAACAGAACAGCTAATGAGGCTTGTGGCCTTGGCCCTAGCAGTTCAGTGACTGAGACTGCACTGGCCGTGCAGGGAGCACGGGTTCGATTCCTGGTCAGGGAGCTAAGATCGCACCTGCCACGGCCAAAGATCGCACTAGGGCATGGCCCAAATAGATCGATCCAGCAAAATAGCCTTAAAAAAAGGGTAGCAGTGGTAGTAACTAAGTGTGCCGAGCTTTTTCAGTGCGTGCCTGCTATGGCTTAACTGTAAGTGTTGATTGCGTCGTTTAAATTTTCATTCCCACTATCTGCCCTAAATTTTGATCTGCATTTTACCAATAAGGAAACTGAGGCTTTGATAGAAGAAGTAATCTGCTTGAGGTGACACAGATCCATCCCTTGCTGGTTATCCAGAACTAGAACATAAATCAGAGTTAAGTGGCCCAAGTGAGGATCAGGCCACTGCCCTTGACATCATCATCGAATGTTCTAACCATCGAGGAAGAAGTCACAGATGAACCAGGACCCCTCAGAGGCACTCTTCCAGTACCTTTTCTACACCATTCCTACTCTATTACTGCCACATTGAGCTTGGAGACACTCTTCCTAGAAAGAGAAAAACAAATACTGTGTAACATCGTTTGTATGTGGAATCTAGAAAAATGGTACACATGAACCTATTTGCAAAACAGAAATGGAGACATAGATGTTGAGAACAAACTTAGAGATACCAAGGGGAGAAGGGGGATGATGGGGTGAACTGGGAGACTGAGTTTGACATACACACACTGCTGTGTATTAATGTAAATGTTGAGAACCAGCTGTGCAACAGAGAACTCTGATCAGTGCTTGATGGTGACCTAAATGGAAGGAAATCCAAAAAAGAGGGGCTAAAATTAAAAAGAGTGTGAGAAAGTGAACGCTGTCATTTAGGTAGATTGTTAACGTTAAGTGTTGGACTGATAGGTCTGTGGTTATGCTGAGTCATTCAGCAAAAGTGATGTATCCTAACCAGAAAGAGAGAAGTTAGGAGGAGGTAGATTGGTAGGTAAAAAACAAGATTTATCATTTTTGTTGTTTTGTTTTAGCAGTCAAGTTTGAGATGATGGTGGGACCTGTGAGCATACACTTTGAGAAAGGCTTTGGAACTGTGGGTTGGCCATTGTGAAAGAGGCCGATTTTGAAATGCAGGGGCATTTCATATTTCCATAGAGGGGCTAGTTGAAGTTGTGGAAGTGTTCGATGTCTTCAAAATAGTAGTGTGAAGAGCAAGCAGATTATAAAGGACATTGTAAGATGTTGTGATGATTCAACCATGTATTGCCTGATTCAGCTATATTAGTGTGTGCTTATATTCCTGTTTTTCCTGCCCCTAGATTTATTACCATGTCTCAGTAATGTTAACTCAACAGAAAATATATTAGCAGGATAGTATATTTATATATTTACAGTGAAACTCTGGTTATTTTTCTGAACTTCTGGAGAATATGGTGGGATTCACCTCCCTCCATTTTTGCTGGTTTTGCAAGATAGGAATTTATAAGCTGACCTTCAAACATAGTCTAAGAAATAAGACACTAAAAAATTAGAATAATAAAATTTAATGTTTATCAAATGTCTGAAAAAGAGATTTGCCTTCTGACTTGGAAGCTGTTTAGACATGTTATTTTATATTATAAAAGAAAATAATGTAAAATCCTCTGATTTGCACGCTCACGCTTCTCGTGGTCCCCATGGTTCTCTAGTACAGTGGTCAGTGAAGTTTTTGATGACATATCCCAATGATAAAAATTCTTTGAGCGTATTTCTCCAATATGTATGTATTGTAAATGAATTTTGTGTATACATTACTATACTAATAAAGAACATACATTTTAAAATGTCAGTTAAAGCACTTATAGAATAATGGGATACAGTTAAAACTGCATTCTTAATTTTATTTTTAATGATAAAAATCTTTCATCAAAAATTTTTTTCTTAATGAGAACAGTGAGAGCTGAAGATCAATAATATACTACAACTTGAAAGTCTGCTTTTAGCAGCTGTCTTTTCTTTCTTAATGAACTAATTTGCTTTTGGCTGAGTCTTCGTTCTCGCGCGTGGGCTTCTCACTGCAGTGGCCTCTCTTGCTGCGGAACACAAGCTCTAGCGCCAGCTCAGTAGCTGTGGTACCTGGACTTAGTTGCCAGCTCAGTAGCTGTGGTACCTGGACTTAGTTGCCAGCTCAGTAGCTGCGATACCTGGACTTAGTTGCCAGCTCAGTAGTTGTGGTACCTGGACTTAGTTGCCCCGAGACTTGTGGAATCTCCCCAAACCAGGGATCAAACTCATGTCCTCCGCATTGGCAAGTGAATTCTTAACCACTGGACCACCAGGGAAGTCCAGCAGTTGTAACTCCTAAAAATATGTCAATGCAAACGGAGGGCAAGCATCATTAGAATTAAAGGACAGTGATAATCATTTTTCTGATCCCATTCATCGATAGTGCAGAAGTGGTAAACATTTCATCATTAAAATCATATGTCTTCCCTGATATCTTTTAGTCGTTCCTGAAAACTAATTGAAAGATGTTGTTAGATTTCTACACTTAAAAAAAGGCACTGAAATTTTTCATTTGAAAGACCTAGTAGATTAGAAAATTATGTTTCTAGGTTTTCATAGTGACAGTTTTTATAGATGACAAGCTCTGTTTACAATAACAAAATAAAAATACCAAACATTTCCTAAAACCATTTTGTGAAACAGTTACTTGACAAAAGTATCATCTTTACTTTGAAGGAACAAATAAGAAAGAATAGGATCTATGTGTACCTGTGAGTGACTCTTGTGTTTTAACATCTGTTAGGTAGGTTACTATTGATATCATTTGTCACCATGAAAAATGTCAGCCCATTTAGAACATTTTTTTAAAAT
The DNA here is from genome assembly GCA_006410875.1 of Neotragus pygmaeus. Classification (NCBI taxonomy): domain Eukaryota; kingdom Metazoa; phylum Chordata; class Mammalia; order Artiodactyla; family Bovidae; genus Neotragus; species Neotragus pygmaeus. The sequence goes on from SJYV01042006.1 coordinate 187,425, forward strand.
AAAAGAAAAATATCTCTAGTATATACTTAAATTTCCAATGGTAAGATAATGTTCTAAATATTAGAGTAAATAACAGAATCATCATTCGGTAAGATAACTGTGAAGATTATAAAAGCAGAAAATTTTTGTAATACATCTGAAACATTCTACTCCACGTATATATGTTATTGTGGCAGCCATATAAAATCTATTTATGAATGTTGAATCCTTGGAAAGTAACATGAAAAATAATTACTTCAGGATGATATTATGGTTTTTTTTTTTAATTAAAAAGATAACAACATTATAAACGTGGGGGAAAGAAGCCAATCAAGGAAACAGGATCCAAAATATTTATTGGTTAAAAAGAAAGTTTGTTAATAGTATTTATTCAAGCTCAGAAATGTTTATTTGTTTAATGCAAACATATGGAGTGCCTCATAAGTCCCAGGGAGTTTGCTAATGACACACAGATGAAAAAGCATGATCTTTTCCATCATTGAAAATGTGTTGCTTTAATTTACAACATATAATAGTGATTCTTTCAAAAATTGCCCTGTGGTTCACAGTTCCCCTTTCTGACACTCTGATTCCCTGAAACTCAAGTTTCAATCTCTTGCAGGACAGCCTCTCTTGTTATCTCTGGCGTGGTGACCTGGTGTTTGCTTTCTAGTAAGACAGACTGAAATAGACACCAGAGACACAGCCATTCGTGTGTAATCGCATGTGGAGTTAAACAGCGTTTGAATGTTGCCAGTGAGTTGATGGCTTGTTGGGGTGTAGTCTGCACCCCTGCCCTGCTCTCCAGAAAGGAGACATACCAATGGCTGTTTCAGGAAGCAGTATGTCTGTCTGAAGGTAAAACCTGAGTAACCCGGGCTTAAATGAGCAGGTGTTTTGGTGTCTGTTGGTAAATCAGGAAACTGATTTGTTCAGACCTGTGTTTCTGGGATTCTCTTGGCATTTTCCTGACGCCTGTTGCCTGACAGTGGAAAGGTGGCCCCTGCACTTCCAGCCCTCATGCCGTGGTTTTGAGCAAGGAGAGGAAGGAAGGGCAGCTACAGCGGGGAAGCAGAGCCTTGTTCAGAAGCCCTGCCCCGTGGACTTCGGCCCCTGCTCAGCCGTGGCCTCTGGGTCCTCTGGCTGCCCAGCTGCAAGGATGGCTGGGAGCTCGGGGCTTTCACTTTCCAGGCTTCATGGAGAAGTAGAGAAAAGCTTTGGGGTAACTAGCATCTGTAAAGGACACCAAAAAGGGAGCACAGAAGTGGCACGAGGGAACCAAGCAGCTGATCAGGCAGCTAGGAGAGCAGCATTACAGAACCAGGACCTAATANGGCCATGGGAGCTGCCCAGGCTCGGGCCGACCACATGCGCCCGTCTGTGGGAGCAATGTCAGGCCCACCTGCACCGCTCCTTCGGAGCCCCGCCCCAGATGCTCCTGTCCGGGGTCCCCCAGTGCAGCGTGGTGGGGGGCAGAGCGCCAGGCCAGGCCCTGCATCCTCAGCTGAGGCCCGAGCACCTCGGGATCACCTGCTCCGGCCACCAGCAGGCAAGGCGGCCACTCATGGCCCCTGCGACACCCAGCAGGCCCCCAGGCCGCTGTCCCCCACCACCAGGGCACAAGCCCCGNCCTGCATCCTCAGCTGAGGCCCGAGCACCTCGGGATCACCTGCTCCGGCCACCAGCAGGCAAGGCGGCCACTCATGGCCCCTGCGACACCCAGCAGGCCCCCAGGCCGCTGTCCCCCACCACCAGGGCACAAGCCCCGGGCTGAGCCGGCCCAGAGCAAGAGGCCAGCAGCAACTCAGGGAGCAAGGGACTGTCCCGGGAGGTGGGCGACACACCCCTGCCACCCACCCTGATGGGACCGGGGCACCTCTCTGTCCCCTCGGGGCCTCCACCCATTTGACAGGCTGCGGGGCCACTGGCTGCCCCCTACCCTGGTGGGCGTGAGCCCCTCCAGCTCGGACCCTAAGACAAGCCTGGCCCTGGAGGAGTCAGAGGTCTCTGGCCACGTGGCCAGGCAGAGGGCAGCCGGCTGTTGGCCCATGAACCGCCCCAAGGGCCGCAGCTGCAGGGAGGGCCCCAGCCTCCCTCCTAGACGGCAGCCCGGCCCCCAGGCTGGGCACAGGGGTCAGTGTTGCTGCAGCTAAAACAGAAATCAGGCTTCCCTGATAAAGAAGAAAAACAAAGAAACAATGAACAGCCTGGAGAAAGACCATACACGGGCCTGAAAGAGAGAAGCCACGCGGAGAACCTTTAGCTGTTACTACGAACAATACTTGTAGCTGGACTTGTCCTTCATAGAGCTAACTGCTCACAGACCCCAAGGCCCTGGGAGCCTGCTGTCCTGGCCCTGGGGTACCCTTCTTGCCCCAGGGCTGAGGCCTCTGCGGGGCTCCCCCCCACCATTAGCCAGCTCGTTTTGTCTCTGGGCGGGACCGCCCCAGACCTGGGCCGAGAGGGACCCAAGCGGGCAGTGCAGTCGTGACCCTGAGAGAGGCTGGGGTCCCCTGCACGGCAGCCCTGACCACGCCCTGCAGTCCCTGCCCCCAAGTCTCCCCAAGAGCAGGGCCAGGGGCCCAGGCCTGTCCTGGCCCAACCCGGAGGCAGCCTCCGGACGCTGGTGGGCACGGATGCCTTGCTGCCCTCCCGACCCCACACCATGCTCAACCCTCTCGGGATTCCCGGCCACTGGCAGGGCGAGGGGCCCCAGGACCTTGCGAGGGCCTGTGGGCTGCTGGTGTTCATAAAGATGACCCTTTACGATGATTTTTGAAGCAATCAATATTTTCAAAGTGGAAAATTCAGAGAAGCAGAACTTTAAAAATTGCTACCCAGAACCCACACCCAGGGGTGACCCCCAAGAGCCCCTCAGTGTCCACTTCCAGGCCACCCCTTCCGCTCGACTGTGCGTTCTGGGTCCTGTGACCCCGGGACCGCCTGTCTGCCACCAGTGGCCACTTGCTGCCTGCCACGGTCACAGCCAGTCCAGGCTGCACGCGCCCCCGGCGCCCCGCTGACCGCACTCTGCCTCACTGCAGACACAGCCCTTCATGCGGGTCCCCTGGGAGCAAGCCAAGCCCCACGCCCAACAGGGAGCCCCTGGGTGCCAGTTCCACCTTCCCTGTGATGGGTTTGCCGAGCACTTCCTGGGGAGCTGGCCCCAGGGGCATGGACCCTGGAGTGGCCAGTACAGCCAGGGGCCTGGCCAGCTGCTTCCAGGCGGACCCCCTCCTAGGAAGTATCCTGGAGCCTCAGGAAGCCAGGAGGCCGCTGCTTAGAGCCTCGAGTCCTCCAAACCCAGGTCAGACCTCGGTCCCGTGGTCTCTGAGCTCCCTGAGCGAGCACCAAGTCACCCCGAGGTGGGGGCAGGGGGGGGCCCTCCCCAGGTGACTGCCTGCTACCCCACNGCCTGATGGGCTGCCGTCTATGGGGTCGCACAGAGTCGGACATGACTGAAGCAACTTAGCAGCAGCAGCAACTAGCATCTGCCATTTGCATCCTCTTTATGAGAATATAATGCCTAGGGAGTCCCACAGTGTGGTGTTAGTTAAAGAATTTGCCACAAAATGATTGATCTTGGAGGCACCCTGCTTAAAATCCCGGGAAAGTTCCTGGGTCTCTGACCAGGGAAGGATCATGAGCCCATTCCTACCTTTTTGGCTGGAAGGAGTTGTCCTCACGCCCCCTCCGCTTCCTCGTTTAGTCCAGCTCCTTCTCTGTAGGTCTCATCAAGTTATAAGAAAATATGTCTTCTCTGTCCTTCCTCTGCCTGTCTTTGATTTTTTCCTCGTGAGAGACATAAAAAGCCCTAACCAGCCTTACATCTGCCTCAAGTCAAAAGAAAGAAATCTGTATATTTGAAGTGCAGAAGGAGGTGAAATGAAGAACTATTGCATCTAATTCCTAAAGCCTTTGAAAGTTCTCAGAAGTTACTTTGTCTTTTTTGCCAAAGGCTGTGTCTAGGGTAAAGGAAGAAAAGTTAATATGCTTGAGTGAATGAAATAATTGAGCAATGCCTGTTACTGTTTGCATGCATGCTAAGTTGCTACCGTCCTGTCCCACTCTATGGGACCCTGTGGGCGGATCATCACCCACCAGGCTCCCCTGTCCATGGGATGCCTCAGGCAAAAATACTGTTTAGCTCTTTTCTTACTTAATCCTCCCAATAAACCTATGAAAAAAGATACTGAGTCTATTTCGCAGATATAAAAACTAGGGCTGAAAGAGAAGCTTAATAGTATCAGCAAGGCTCCTCAACTGACAGGGGCAGGATTAAAACCAGGACAGTCTAACTCTAAAATACCTATTCTTCCTCTGGTTTTTCCTTGTCTTCCATCTGTGCTTTGTCTTTTTTCTTTTTTAATTTCTTCATCGAGTAGATTTGATTTACAGTGTTGTGTTAGTTTCGAGGTACTGCAGAGTGTTTCAGTTGTGTATAAATACATATGTTCTTTTTCGGATTCCTTTCCCATATGTGTATATGTATGTTACTTGCTCAGTTGTGTCCAACTCTTTGCGAGCCCATGGCCTGTAGCCCATAGACTCCTCTGTCCATGGAATTCTCCAGGCAAGGGTACTGGAATGGGTTGACGTTCCCTTCTCCCGGNTTTTCGGATTCCTTTCCCATATGTGTATATGTATGTTACTTGCTCAGTTGTGTCCAACTCTTTGCGAGCCCATGGCCTGTAGCCCATAGACTCCTCTGTCCATGGAATTCTCCAGGCAAGGGTACTGGAATGGGTTGACGTTCCCTTCTCCCGGGGATCTTCCCAACCCAGGGATCGAACCCAGGTCTCCTGCATTGCAGGCAGATTCTTTACTGTCTGAGCCACCAGAGAAGCCCTCTTTCCCATATAGATTATTACCAAATAGTGAGTGTTCCCTGGGCTATAAATTAGGTATTTGTTGTTTATGTATTTTATGTATAGTAGTGTGTCTGTGTTCCTTCTAAGTTCTTAGTTTATCTCCCTCCCTCTTCCCCTTTGGTGATCATGTTTGTTTTCTATGTCTGCGACTCTTTCTGTTTTATAAGTGAGCTCATTTGCATCTTTTTTTTTTTTTTAAGGTTCTGCATGTAAGTGTTATCATAAGATACTTGTTTCTGTCTGACTTACTTCACTTTGTATGACAATCTCTAGATCCATCCATGTTGCTGCAGATGGCATTATTTCATTCCTCTTGTGTTTCTATGCTTTTTCTGTAAACTTGCTTTCCCTCAATTGCTCACATTAAATCTTAGTTAAAAAGCAAAAGCAAAAAAAAAAAAAAAAAAAGCCCTCTCTTGTTCTAATTGATAATATTTTTATTTACTAGTAAACTGCCAAGATCCTAGGCTGTGTTCAGCTTGGAATTCAAACATGACTAGACACATCTAGAAGGAATCTGGCAGGGGCTGCTTAATTATGTAAGTTAACTGGCAGCCTTCTGGGAGAGAACTAATCCTACACAAAGAGAGAGTGGAGGAGTGCAAGTTTACTTATAAGCCAGTGCCTCAGAATAGGGGTAAGTGTAAGTCAAGTGTGGTGTCATTTATTTAGCCTGGCCTCTGATCCAAACCCTAGGGGTTCCCAGAGTCAGGAGGTTGCCAGTGGAAGCTACCAGCATCTTCACTAGGGTGTCCGTGAGTCACTGAGGGTTCACGCCACGTCAGCAGATTTAGCAGCCCCAGCCCAGACATCTTATCACCAGGGGTGGGTCATCAGGACTTGAGAGCTTGAGATCTGGGTCCTGCAGGGCTCCCCGCAGTTGAAAGGGTAAAAGATTTCTTGTCTTAGTCCATCTAGGCTGCTATAAGAAAATGCCACAGACTGGGTGGCTCCTCAGCGACAGAAGTTTCTCACTGTTCTGGAGGCTGGAAGCCTAAGAACAGGATGTCGGCATGGTTGGGTGCTGGAGAAATCCCAGTTCTAGGGAGCAGACTGTCGTCTTGGCTGTGTTCTCACATTTCGCCAGGGGCAGGAGAGCTCCGGGCCTCCTTGATAAGAGCGCTCCGTCCTCATCACTTGATTACCTCCCGTTAACCTCATCTTCCGATGCTGTCATCTTAGGGGTGAGGTTTCAGCATAGGAGTTTGGGGGTGACACCTTCAGGGCGCAGCAGTTACAATGCAGGGGCCAAGAAGGCTGCTTTGAAACACGTGTGAGGAGCTCGCTTCGGAGTTCTGGGAGACATGTGGCGGAAAGGGGTTGGGGCGGTTAGAGGTGGTGTCGATAGAGTTCTGTGGTAGCAGTTGGAAGCAGAGTCAGGGAAATACCAACATATTTGCTTAGTTTTTGGTTGCCATCAGTTAACAGATATATCCACAAACCTTTTAAAAAATGTTCTCCTGAGCTCCAGATATGTTTCTAATGAGCAGTCACGTTTAAAAACAATTGGACTATATGATGATGTTTTACTTTCATTGGTTTGTTTCACTTTTTCTGTTTCATGTGCAGGGCTCCCATTTCATTTAGTTTATATTTTCCAATTTTTCCATCTCTTCATTTTTTTTTTAATGTTCTTTCTCAAGCCTTTATCAACTGTAGTAGAAATGCTTTTGTATACATATATATAAATAATATGTATAGTGCATATATAAATAATATGTATAGTATATATATTTTTAAAAACATGAATTTTTGCCTAACTAAAAAAATTTATGACATTTTGATTCACTTGTTTGACTTAATATGAATAGAATGTTGAATTATTTTAATTAAAAAATAGATATGCAACAAGCAGCAAAGGTTTATTGTCTAGCACAGGGAACCATAGTCAATGTCTTGTAATAACTGATGATGGAAAATAATTTCAAAAATAATATATGTGTATTTGTATAACTGAATCACCTAGCTCTGCACCTGAAACATTGTAAGTCAACTATACTTCAATAAAATACATATGCATATATGTATATATTAAGAAGAAATATATTTATCTATTTTTGGCTGCACTGGGTCTTCGTGGCTGTGCAGGGACTTTCTCTAGTCGTGCCAAGCAGGAGCTGCTCTCTTGCTTCGTGTGCAGGCTTCTCACTATAGTGACTCCCTTTGCTGTGGAGTGTAGGCTCTAGGCGTGCAGGCCTCAGTCGCTGCAACACGTGGGCTCAGTAGTTGTGGTGCCTGGACTTAGCTGCTCAGCAGCATATGCAATCTTCCCGGCCCGGGGATCGAACCTGTATCCCCTGCATTGGCAGGTGTATTCTTAACCACTGTACCAGCAGGGAAGAATCTATCAGCAATCATATTAAAAAAAAACCAAAAAAACCATTTGGATGAAACACTATGATACATAATACACTTGCAGTTTTTAAAATTAACTGACTGTAGCATTTATTTAAACATAGAGTCACATCCAACTTCCTTCTTCAAGGTCAGTGGCAACGTTAGAAGGGATGCCTTTTTCACATTCAGGGTCCAGAGATTCTTCTGAATTAGTTAGGCTGTTTCCAGTTCCAAGTAGCATGGTAGACCTTTTTAAAGCCATCCAGCTTTAGCATTCATTGAAAAATACTGGTATTTGATCTACATTCCTGTTTGGCTAAACTTCAATTCCATTTGTTCCTAAATTACATTATCAATTCAGTGTGATCTCTTGAATGTCACCTGGAAAGCTTTGATGTTCAGCACTGGGGCGATAACTCTTTAATCATCTACTCAGTTAATATTTTCTGAGCGCCTCCTGTGCACCAGGCCCTGTGCTTAAAGAGAGCTGACACTGGAGGGAGACGTGAGCATAAAAACAAGTAAACAGATAAATAAAACTGTAATAAATGTAACTAATAAAACTTCAGCTGAGGAAGCTAGAGAGGGCTCTCCAAGAAGGGTGGTACCTGAGGTATCTCATCCTCATGATGATTGAATCAGTGAAAGTCCTGGCTGTTCATTAAGCACTTACTGAGTGTCTCCTCTGTGCCAGATAACAAACTAGACCCAGGGATACAGCAGTGAACACAAGAGCAGACAAAACACCCTGCCCTAGTGGAACTTGTATTCTGATAGAAGAGGTGGACAAACACGTGTAAAACAGACCTATATGTCAGATGCTAAGCGCTATGGTGAAAAATAAAGCATTGAAGGAAGAGTAGGGGTTGTGGGTTGGTGGGGGCAAGGTGGTGGCTGGGGAAAATACAAAATCACGTGGTCAGGGAAGGCCTCCCCGAGAAAGTGAGCTTTGAGCCTGAAATGAGGATCTGTGACCTAGTGCAGAGCTGGCAAACTTTTTCTGAAAAGGGCAGCTGGGAAATACCTTAGGCTTTGGGAACCATGCAGTGCGCCTGCGTGCTCAGCCGTCTGACTCTTTGTGACCTAGTGGACTGTAGCTCACTAGGCGCTTCTGTCCATGGAGGTTTCCAGGCAAGAATACTGGAGAGCATTGCCGTTTCCTTCTCCACGGGGCATCTTTCCGACCCAGGGATCGAACTCACGTTTCCTGCACTGGCAGTGGTTTCTTTACCACCTAGCCACCTGAGAACCATACAACCTCTGTTTCAATGGCTCAACAATGCTAGTTTAGAAAAAGCAGTCCTGGAGAGTATGTAAATGAATGGATGTAGTTGTGTTCCAATACAACTTTTTTTTTTTTTTTAGTCAAACTGCAGGGCGTGTAGGATCTTAGCTCCCAACCAGGGATCAAACCTGAGGCCCCTGATGTGGAAATGTGGAGTTTTAACCACTGGACCCCCAGGAAGTTGCCTACAACTGTATTTATAGACACTGAAATTGATATCTCATAGAATTTTCACATGCCATGAAATACTATTATTCTTCTGGCTTTTTTTCAACCACTTAAGAGATAGACTGTTTTTGTGGGCCAGAATTGGTCTGAGGGCCTCCCTGTGTTAGAGCCTGAGAGACTTAACAGTGTACTTTGCCCACCTGATATGAAGAACCAACTCATTAGAAAAGACCCTGCTTCTGGGAAAGATTGAGGCAGGAGGAGAAGGAGACGATAGAGTATGGTTGGATGGCATTACCGACTAAATGAACACGTGTTTGAGCAGGCTCCAGGAGTTGGTGATGGACAGGGAAGCCTGGTGTACTGCAGTCCATGGGGTCGCAAAGTGTCAGACACGACTGAATGGCTGAACAAGAACAACAACTTCCCTTTAATTGCTTTGGATGACATGTAATGGTGTTTGGTTAATGATAAGGTGAAGTGCAACTTTCATGCTTCTGTAGATATCTTGCTATTTTAGGTCCAACATCTTTGTTGTTGCTTTACGAAGAAAAGGAAAATTCATCCATTCATCTAGTGACAGATACTCATTTCACTTATGTGAAATTTATGCCTTACAGCTGTTATTTCTAGACTCTGCTGTGCAGTAGTAACTTTTATTTTCAACCCATCATACCACAGTATTGCCGAAGACATTTTATGTAGCAATTAAGAGTCTTACTAAATAGCATTCCATTGGGATGCAAGCTGTAGAAAAGTTGTTATAGAGTGGCTTAACTAATTATGGATTTGTTTGTCTAATAGTGAAAGGTTAGCTTGGGCTGCATAAGACTAGTGTGGCAGCTGTAAAATACTCAGGTTTCTGTTCTTCTGCTTGACCACCACCATTTTTGCATAAGGCATTGGTTTTCACATTTGCCAAATAGTTTTTGTACCTCCAGGCACCACAGGTGCGTTTCTGCAAGAGAGAAAGAATTTGTTGTTGTTGTTCAGTCACTGAATCGTCCAACTCTTTGTGACCCTATGGACAGTAGCTCTACAGGCTCCTCTGTCCTCCAGTATCTCCCAAGGCTTGCTCATATTCATGTCCACTGAGTTAGTGATGCTATGTAACCGTCTCATCCTCTGCCACCCCCTCTCCTTTGGCCTTCAGTCTTTCCCAGCATTAGGGTCTTTGCCAGTGAGTTGGTTTGCATCAGGTGGCCAAAGTATTGGAGCTTCTGCTTCAGCAACAGTCCTTCCAATGAATAGGTGCAAAACAGGCTTCGTCTTTTCATTCATTAAGTGGAGCCTTTCCAAGGAGCGGCCGCTTCACATCTCACTGGGCAGCACTGTGTTCTGTGATCGCCCCTAGCTACAGAGGAGTTTGAGTCAACAAGTTTTTGTAGCTGAGCACATTGCTTTCTTAAATAAAATCAGCCTTTGGTTATTAAGAAAGAATGGAAGATTAGCTACTGGGTAAATAACTAGCATTATCTGCCATGGCTTGTAAGTGTTTTTGTTTAAAAAAAAAAAAAAAAAACAAACAGCTACAAGGCTAAATTGACATGGGGGTGAAGGAAGCAACAGACGCCCCACAATTTACTTGTTCTCTTTCACAAGTTTCCCTCCCCGATTTCCTTTAATATTAATTGTAAGGTGTGTTTTGTTCCAGGACAGTTGAAATAAAGAACAAAGCTCTTTGTCAAGGAAGTGATGGTGTGTTTTATTGTCGTCTGGGTTTATGAACCCTGGGTTTATGCCAGTATGTGCAGTGCCCTTGGTGGCTTCCGCTCACCTCGTGGGAACAGCCTTTCCGTTACCTGGTACCCCAGCCTGTCCTGGGTCCTGCCCGTCCCTGCTGCTCATCCCTGGCCTCCCACTGTTCCAACCACATTCACCTGATAAATCTCAAAATCAGCCCTAGTGCCATGATTCATCTTCCTTCCTGAGGCTAATGTTGTAAGCAAACATCCCCTTGAAACTTCCTTCTCTGGGGTAAATCTCTCCCTTTTGTTTATTTGGTTGATTTGCTATCATATCAATTTTCTGTGACCTTAGTTCTTTTTTAAAAAAAATTTTGCTCTCTCGAAATTTCAACAAGAGTCAAGCAAAATAGATTTACCTTGTCTCAAAAAAGTGAAGTTTTAAAAAACTGATACTGCATTCTAAAAGATTGTTTTTAATGTGCTGTCAAATAGCAAACTCAACAATAATAATTGGTAACATTAGACATTATGTGCCAGGCAGTATTGTAAGCTAGACATAATTTAAATGTAACCCTTACAGTGATCCAATGAGGTAGGTAATACTATTGTTCCCATTTTAAAGATGGAAAAACCAAGGCATAGAGAGGTAGCTTGGCTCAAACTCACCCAGTAAATAAATGAAGAAACCAGGATTCAGAGCTCTCTCTCTTTTTTTTTTCCTTTTTCTTATATGTGTAAAGAGTCAAGGAGGCCAGCGAGCAGCGAAATGCCCCGAGTCCAGCTTCACACCGTGTTAAGAAGCATGATTTATATAAAATGCCCCAGTTCTTTATGGACGTGGTCTACCATCCCCCTCCAGGTTGTCTTCTATGGGACATTCTTTCTCTCTCAAATTAATTTCTTGTATTTAATCTTGTAAACGGAGAAGGCAGTGGCACCCCACTCCAGTACTCTTGCCTGGAAAATCCCATGGGCGGAGGAGCCTGGTGGGCTGCAGTCCATGGGGTCGCTAAGGGTCGGACATGACTGAGCGACTTCACTTTCACTTTCATGCATTGGAGAAGGACATGGCAACCCACTCCAGTGTTCTTGCCTGGAGAATCCCAGGGACGGGGGAGCCTGGTGGGCTGCCGTCTATGGGGTCGCACAGAGTTGGACACGACTGAAGTGACTTAGCAATCTTGTGAATGTAGACACATTCACGTTTTTCAAAACAGTGTGCATCCACAGAGTGCTAACTCTCGCTCTCACTCTGTCCCCCTCCTCCCTGCTCCGGCCCCTGAGCCACCACTTTTGTTAGTTTTTTATATAACCTTCAGCCATTTTTCTAAGAAATGAAAATACAAGTAAATATAGATATGTTCCTATTTTTTTTAAAGTGCTTAGTGTACACACAAATTTTTTTTTCAGTTATAAACATTAGGAAGCTTTTCATAGCAGTGTCAACAGTACATACAGAATTTCTCCTTTTTTATTTTTTTTATTGATTAAAAAAATTGTTTAGAAAGAATCCAGGTGTTTTATTTTATTTTTTGGTGTCACCATATGGCATGCAGGATCTTAGTTCCCGAACCAGGGATAGAATGCATGCCCCCTGCATTGGGAGCATGGAGTCTTAACCACTAGACTGCCAGGGAAGTCCCTCCTTATTTCTAAGATGCATAGTATTAAAATGGTCTCTTTGCACATAAACCTGGTCATGCCTCTTCTGATTTTCTCTTAAAATACAGATAGAATTGCATTTAGCTTCTGATGCTACCATCAGCCATTGCCAGTGTGAGTCTGACCTTTGCTTCCTGAAAGTTGATAGGGTATAGTGATGCATCTGAATTTTCTTCTTAGAGTAATGACCATTTTTTCCACCAGTTTTATTAAGGTATAATTGACATACAACACTGTATAAGCTTAAGGTGTATTGCATAATGGTTTGATGTATGTATACACTGTAATTTGTTCACCACAATAAGTTTAGTTAACATCCATCACCCCATGCCATCTGAATTTTAATATTCTACGATACAGCTTGCAGATCTGGTTTTAAGGAAGAGGGTTGTTGAGCATGGACACTCCTAGACATTGTTAATGTAATTTGAGGAATGTAAATTGGGAATGTAAATGAGGTGGCCATGTTGAAAGACATTTTTAGCTTGAGTCCTTCAGGAGTCTGAAAAATGTCTTTGCCTTTTCACCTGGCTTTCATTCATGGGGCTTTGTCCTAAAATAGTATTGAGGTGGAGGTGGTGGCTTAGTTGCTAAGTCATGTGTGACTCTTGTGATCCCATGGACTATAGCCCATCAGGCTCCTCTGTCCAGGGGATTCTCCAGGTGAGAATACTGGAATGGGCTGCCATTTCCTTCTCCAGAGGATTTTCCCAACACAGGAATCGAACCTGGGTCTCCTGCATTGCTGGTAGATTCTCTACTGACTGAACTATGAGGGAAGCAAAACAGTATTGAGAGATACCATCAACGATTTACAGGGACTTCCCTGGTTGTCCAATGATTAAGAATCCTTCCAATCCAAGGGATACAGGTTCAAGCCCTGGTCGGGGAACTAAAATCCCACATGCTGCAGAGCAACCAGGCTTATGAGCCACAACTAGAGAGCTGCAACTAAGTCCTAACACAGCCAAAAATAAATAAATAAAATACTTTGACAAGACTTATAAAGATGTTCATGTGATATGGTTTCTCTTGGTGAAACTTAGAAGGGTGCTGAGTATTAAACAACAGAATAATAGTTTTATACATCTACAGGATGAAATTGCCAGGAAGATATTAAAATGAGTGATTTTGAAAAAAGTTTTAAATGACGGGGCAGTGCTCATGATATATTTTTGAATGAAATGGGTGGGTACAGCTATTTTTACTGACTGTGATCCTGTGAAAGAAATGATCAGATGGGCTGTAGGGGATTATAGTCCAACAGTAAATACTGTGTGTGTGTGTGTGTGTGTGTGTGTGTGCCTCTGTGTTTAGGGTCAGGAGGCTTGGGAGTAAAGAAGTTGTGTATATGTCTCGATATATCCTCATACTGAAAATGTTTGACCCTTTACCCACATTTTGGGGTAGTGGTGGATGTTATTATATGTCTGTACCTTACACGTGACAAATGAAAGTGTTAGTCATTCAGTTGTGTCCGACTCTTTCTGTCCATGGAATTCTCCAGGCAAGAATACTGGAGTGAGTAGCCATCCTCGTTTCCAGGGGGACCTTCCCAACTCGGATATCAAACCCAGGTCTCCTGCATTGCAGGCAGTTTCTTTACCATCTGAGCCACCAGGGAAGCCCGTACCTTATATACAGAAAACCAAGATAAATTTCATTTTTGATCACACTCATGAGTGATTGAAATGTGCTGGGTATGTAGAGCTCCAAACTGGGACATTAAATCCGGACCCTTTTCTCTGTTTAGATTTTGGCAGTGGCTGTTGGATAGTAAAATTGTAGGTAACCTTTTGTTTGTTCTACAAAGATCAGTGGGGGTCCACTGAACAAGGATTTTAGGACAATGACATGATTGTCTTGAGAAGAACACCCACTAGGACTTTGATCAAAATAGGTGAACACTTTCAACCTCAGGGATGATGAACTCTACCTGGTAGGGTTGTAAGGGAAAATTAAGTAGGACGGCTGATAACGTTTTGCACATTAGAGTTACAAAATAACATATATTCTGAAATAGTATGAGTGAAGAGAAAAAGTTAACTTTTTCAGACATGAGAAATGGCTTAATTCAAGAAGTTAAGATAATGGCACTTTCAACTTGGATTTACAACCACAGGGCAGTTCTCTCTTTTTATAATATTGAGCTTAAAAATGCCATATTTTGCCAGCCTTTTATTTCTGTCTGTACTAATTATGCCATCTCCTTATTCATTCATAGACGTGAACCCAGTGATCTGGGTTTCCGTATATAAGGTATGGGCTTCCTAATGCCTCCGTCCTCCTGGCANGTTTATGCCAGTATGTGCAGTGCCCTTGGTGGCTTCCGCTCACCTCGTGGGAACAGCCTTTCCGTTACCTGGTACCCCAGCCTGTCCTGGGTCCTGCCCGTCCCTGCTGCTCATCCCTGGCCTCCCACTGTTCCAACCACATTCACCTGATAAATCTCAAAATCAGCCCTAGTGCCATGATTCATCTTCCTTCCTGAGGCTAATGTTGTAAGCAAACATCCCCTTGAAACTTCCTTCTCTGGGGTAAATCTCTCCCTTTTGTTTATTTGGTTGATTTGCTATCATATCAATTTTCTGTGACCTTAGTTCTTTTTTAAAAAAAATTTTGCTCTCTCGAAATTTCAACAAGAGTCAAGCAAAATAGATTTACCTTGTCTCAAAAAAGTGAAGTTTTAAAAAACTGATACTGCATTCTAAAAGATTGTTTTTAATGTGCTGTCAAATAGCAAACTCAACAATAATAATTGGTAACATTAGACATTATGTGCCAGGCAGTATTGTAAGCTAGACATAATTTAAATGTAACCCTTACAGTGATCCAATGAGGTAGGTAATACTATTGTTCCCATTTTAAAGATGGAAAAACCAAGGCATAGAGAGGTAGCTTGGCTCAAACTCACCCAGTAAATAAATGAAGAAACCAGGATTCAGAGCTCTCTCTCTTTTTTTTTTCCTTTTTCTTATATGTGTAAAGAGTCAAGGAGGCCAGCGAGCAGCGAAATGCCCCGAGTCCAGCTTCACACCGTGTTAAGAAGCATGATTTATATAAAATGCCCCAGTTCTTTATGGACGTGGTCTACCATCCCCCTCCAGGTTGTCTTCTATGGGACATTCTTTCTCTCTCAAATTAATTTCTTGTATTTAATCTTGTAAACGGAGAAGGCAGTGGCACCCCACTCCAGTACTCTTGCCTGGAAAATCCCATGGGCGGAGGAGCCTGGTGGGCTGCAGTCCATGGGGTCGCTAAGGGTCGGACATGACTGAGCGACTTCACTTTCACTTTCATGCATTGGAGAAGGACATGGCAACCCACTCCAGTGTTCTTGCCTGGAGAATCCCAGGGACGGGGGAGCCTGGTGGGCTGCCGTCTATGGGGTCGCACAGAGTTGGACACGACTGAAGTGACTTAGCAATCTTGTGAATGTAGACACATTCACGTTTTTCAAAACAGTGTGCATCCACAGAGTGCTAACTCTCGCTCTCACTCTGTCCCCCTCCTCCCTGCTCCGGCCCCTGAGCCACCACTTTTGTTAGTTTTTTATATAACCTTCAGCCATTTTTCTAAGAAATGAAAATACAAGTAAATATAGATATGTTCCTATTTTTTTTAAAGTGCTTAGTGTACACACAAATTTTTTTTTCAGTTATAAACATTAGGAAGCTTTTCATAGCAGTGTCAACAGTACATACAGAATTTCTCCTTTTTTATTTTTTTTATTGATTAAAAAAATTGTTTAGAAAGAATCCAGGTGTTTTATTTTATTTTTTGGTGTCACCATATGGCATGCAGGATCTTAGTTCCCGAACCAGGGATAGAATGCATGCCCCCTGCATTGGGAGCATGGAGTCTTAACCACTAGACTGCCAGGGAAGTCCCTCCTTATTTCTAAGATGCATAGTATTAAAATGGTCTCTTTGCACATAAACCTGGTCATGCCTCTTCTGATTTTCTCTTAAAATACAGATAGAATTGCATTTAGCTTCTGATGCTACCATCAGCCATTGCCAGTGTGAGTCTGACCTTTGCTTCCTGAAAGTTGATAGGGTATAGTGATGCATCTGAATTTTCTTCTTAGAGTAATGACCATTTTTTCCACCAGTTTTATTAAGGTATAATTGACATACAACACTGTATAAGCTTAAGGTGTATTGCATAATGGTTTGATGTATGTATACACTGTAATTTGTTCACCACAATAAGTTTAGTTAACATCCATCACCCCATGCCATCTGAATTTTAATATTCTACGATACAGCTTGCAGATCTGGTTTTAAGGAAGAGGGTTGTTGAGCATGGACACTCCTAGACATTGTTAATGTAATTTGAGGAATGTAAATTGGGAATGTAAATGAGGTGGCCATGTTGAAAGACATTTTTAGCTTGAGTCCTTCAGGAGTCTGAAAAATGTCTTTGCCTTTTCACCTGGCTTTCATTCATGGGGCTTTGTCCTAAAATAGTATTGAGGTGGAGGTGGTGGCTTAGTTGCTAAGTCATGTGTGACTCTTGTGATCCCATGGACTATAGCCCATCAGGCTCCTCTGTCCAGGGGATTCTCCAGGTGAGAATACTGGAATGGGCTGCCATTTCCTTCTCCAGAGGATTTTCCCAACACAGGAATCGAACCTGGGTCTCCTGCATTGCTGGTAGATTCTCTACTGACTGAACTATGAGGGAAGCAAAACAGTATTGAGAGATACCATCAACGATTTACAGGGACTTCCCTGGTTGTCCAATGATTAAGAATCCTTCCAATCCAAGGGATACAGGTTCAAGCCCTGGTCGGGGAACTAAAATCCCACATGCTGCAGAGCAACCAGGCTTATGAGCCACAACTAGAGAGCTGCAACTAAGTCCTAACACAGCCAAAAATAAATAAATAAAATACTTTGACAAGACTTATAAAGATGTTCATGTGATATGGTTTCTCTTGGTGAAACTTAGAAGGGTGCTGAGTATTAAACAACAGAATAATAGTTTTATACATCTACAGGATGAAATTGCCAGGAAGATATTAAAATGAGTGATTTTGAAAAAAGTTTTAAATGACGGGGCAGTGCTCATGATATATTTTTGAATGAAATGGGTGGGTACAGCTATTTTTACTGACTGTGATCCTGTGAAAGAAATGATCAGATGGGCTGTAGGGGATTATAGTCCAACAGTAAATACTGTGTGTGTGTGTGTGTGTGTGTGTGTGTGCCTCTGTGTTTAGGGTCAGGAGGCTTGGGAGTAAAGAAGTTGTGTATATGTCTCGATATATCCTCATACTGAAAATGTTTGACCCTTTACCCACATTTTGGGGTAGTGGTGGATGTTATTATATGTCTGTACCTTACACGTGACAAATGAAAGTGTTAGTCATTCAGTTGTGTCCGACTCTTTCTGTCCATGGAATTCTCCAGGCAAGAATACTGGAGTGAGTAGCCATCCTCGTTTCCAGGGGGACCTTCCCAACTCGGATATCAAACCCAGGTCTCCTGCATTGCAGGCAGTTTCTTTACCATCTGAGCCACCAGGGAAGCCCGTACCTTATATACAGAAAACCAAGATAAATTTCATTTTTGATCACACTCATGAGTGATTGAAATGTGCTGGGTATGTAGAGCTCCAAACTGGGACATTAAATCCGGACCCTTTTCTCTGTTTAGATTTTGGCAGTGGCTGTTGGATAGTAAAATTGTAGGTAACCTTTTGTTTGTTCTACAAAGATCAGTGGGGGTCCACTGAACAAGGATTTTAGGACAATGACATGATTGTCTTGAGAAGAACACCCACTAGGACTTTGATCAAAATAGGTGAACACTTTCAACCTCAGGGATGATGAACTCTACCTGGTAGGGTTGTAAGGGAAAATTAAGTAGGACGGCTGATAACGTTTTGCACATTAGAGTTACAAAATAACATATATTCTGAAATAGTATGAGTGAAGAGAAAAAGTTAACTTTTTCAGACATGAGAAATGGCTTAATTCAAGAAGTTAAGATAATGGCACTTTCAACTTGGATTTACAACCACAGGGCAGTTCTCTCTTTTTATAATATTGAGCTTAAAAATGCCATATTTTGCCAGCCTTTTATTTCTGTCTGTACTAATTATGCCATCTCCTTATTCATTCATAGACGTGAACCCAGTGATCTGGGTTTCCGTATATAAGGTATGGGCTTCCTAATGCCTCCGTCCTCCTGGCATTTAACAGATTTCCACTTCAGAGAAACATGTCCCCGAAGCTCTGTGGGAGGAGTTGGATTGGGGGGTAGGGGCTGGGAGGGATTGGTTGGTGCTATCGTATGTGAACGTTAGTTCTTCAGCATTTTATTTTCTGTGTCGGGAGGTCTTTGTAGCTGCTTCATTTCTCAAAATGATTCTTTCCTTTGGCCATTACAACATTTACTTCACCTCTTAAGTTTTATTTAATTTTTTTTTCAATGGCTGCATGTCGGCTTTGCAGGATCTTCCCTGGTGGCTCAGACGATAAAGCGTCTGCCTACAATGTGGGAGACCCGAGTTCGACCCCTGGGTTGGGAAGATCTCCTGGAGAGGGAAATGGCAACCCACTCCAGGACTCTTGCCTGGAAAACTCCATGGACAGAGGAGCCTGGTAGGCTACAGTCCACGGGGTCACAAAGAGTCGGACACGACTGAGCGACTTCAATGTCGTGTTCAATGTCAGTTTCATTAGTTACCCAACCAGAGATCAAACCTGCATTGTCGGCAGTGAGAACATGGAGTCCTAACCCCTGGACCACGCGGGAATTCCCTTGTTTGGCTTTTATGCGTATTTCCCAGAAGCATTTAGAAAAAGCACACCTGCTTACTCATATGTTTTACATGCTGTGTTGAAGATGCTGAATATTGTCACCCCATCTTGGTTTGTTAATACATACCCTAAAAGACAAAGATTTGTAACAGCTGGAAAACCTGCACAGGTGTCTGCAGCTCTTCGGGAGCACACCTGACCCCTGGTGACTGGAAGGAAACATAAAGATCAGAGAGACAAGAAGGGTTAAGAACGGGAGTGCAAAGCAAGGTGGCGCTAGTTGTTCACGCTCATCTTAGAAGAGGAGAACATTTTCCTCTTGTGAGTTGATGAAAGGACGCTTTGATGACAGTGGCTGCAGCTATGGAGTATCTGAAAGAGGCTGCTGAGGGGAACAAAAACGTGGCCACTCCCAGGAATCAATGAAGTGTCAACATCTCAGATGGGCTGTATGTGGTTTTCAAACGGTTGGGGGCACAGGGGGTCTTTGCGACTGTACCTGTCAGCTTCAAGGGCAGCGAGGGGGAATGGTTATGACTCCCAGAAAGCTAAGTGAACCTCCCACCTCAGACCTAGTCTGTCCCTCCCAGACCGTCTGAGATGTGCCCCAGAATTCTGTGCAGAAATCACTGTGTCAGGGCTTGCTTAGCCATCCACTTGAAAACCAGGGAGTGGGTGGGGTGTGGGGTCTGCAAAAATCACCCCTTTTTTGGGGAGGGGTGGCTCAGGGGTCTTTGACAATGAGCAGTCAAATCTAGTTCACATGAGAAACTTGTACACACGGTTTCAGAGGACCATTTCTCCTTACGTATTTGTCTTCTCTCTGCAGATAAAGAAGAAACAGCAGGATGTGGTTAGATTTCTGGAAGCCAACAAGATCGAGTTTGAGGAGGTGGACATCACAATGTCAGAAGAGCAGAGACAATGGATGTATAAGAACATCCCCCCGGAGAAGAAGCCTGCTCAGGGCAACCCTCTGCCGCCCCAGATATTTAATGATGACCAGTACTGTGGAGTAAGCAGCTAGATTGTCACCACATCATTTCTTTGCCTGGGGTGCGGCTGGGGTTTTTCAGTGCAGGCTGTGACCTCCTCACCTAGTACCTATCCAGGTCCACAGATCTAACAGAGGGTGAAGTTATGTGGGCGTGTGAGTCCAAGGTCACAGACTGTGTCTTCCTGTTTGCTTTGAGACAAGGGGATGGGAAGAGAAGCTGTGCATAAACGTGTATTTATTGTGTTCTACATTTTAAAGCATATTTTTTTATTCATACATTTTGGGGGACAGCATGGAAAGGGTATGTTCTTAAATATTTATTTCTCTAAAACTGCTAATACCTGATAATAAGTCAGCATTTTGCTTTTTGATGATCGTGGACCAGATGGATCATTGGTGGTGGTGGTTTAATTGCTAAGTCATGTCCGACTCTTGCACCCCAAGAGCCTGCCAGGCTCTTCTGGGTCATTATGAGCAGCTAAAATATATCTGATACCTTCTTGGTGTTTGTGGCATTGAGAAAATGAAGGCATTGTGGACTGATTATCTATTTTCCTTCTTATTCCTTAGGTTAAAAACTTTTTTTGAGAAATTTCTCTAATGAGTAGTTAGGCTTTGCTTTCTGCCAGTACTCTTAAATGTGTAAGTCAGTGTTTCTTTTGAGACCTGCACTGCAGTTCTCTAAGGATGGCCTGGAAAGAGGGAGGGGCTACAGTGTGGAGGTACTTAAGGTGGAATGAAGAACTGGGTTGCCGCTAGAATGGAGAAACGGGGTAACAGTGCTTTAGGTGGCTCAAAAGGAAACAGGTCTCCATGAACATGAGAGAGAATGAGACGTTGAAACATAAAGCCGTAAAGACTGTGCCCACCATCTTTGCATGTCATGAAGAGAAAAGTGAACCTGGTGCTAGACACTGATTTGAGTTCAGTACCGCTTTGTGTTGGCTTGACACCTTTGGAAAGTCACTTATCTTTATACCTCAGTTTTCTCATCTTTACACAAAGGATGATAGTATCTATCTTACTTCCCAGGGTATTTGTGACTGTTTCTAAAATACTCCTAATTCAGCCAAATTACCACTCAATTACAAGACCAGAATAAAGGCATTTTCACAGCTGCAGAATTTGAGAAACAGAATCCAACAAAACCACTGGATTTTTGTTTTAAGTTTTCTTGCACTGTTTAGCTAATAGCTCTCTTTTATTTTCAATATTTACACATTCATTTGGCTGCACTGGTCTTAGTTGCCACATGCGGGATCTTCCATCTTTGTTGGTATGTGTGGCATGTGGAAACTCTTAGTTGTGGCGTGTATGTGGGATCTGGTTCCCTGACCAAGGATCAAACCTGGGCCCCCTGCATCAGAGTATGAGTCTTAGCCACTGCACTACCAGGGAAGTCCCTAGCAGCTTTATTTTGAATTGTATAGTTTACACAAATTTTCAACTATTATCTCATTTTGGCCCGCAGGCATGAAAGTATTGATACATTTTCTAGACTCTGTAATCATGAGTGGGATACACCCTTGTTTACCATATACTTTCCCAATAAAATATGTGATCATGACTCAAAAAAATCCACAAAAATAGTAACCTTTATTCTTATATAATAATGCAGCTTATTTCTTGTTGATGCTGCCTCTTCAGACACTGAAGTGTGACCATCCTCTGCTCTCAACTTGTCTCTCCATTTCTCTACCCACTTGCTGCTTATGTAGTTCAAGTTCGACGTCTCCTAGTTTTATTTTTAAAGTGGAGTTGTTTTTAATCCTTGTTGTTTCATAGCCCTATTAAGAGGAGGCAGGTAGAGACATCTTTGCTTTGTCACCGTAAAAGCCAAAGTCTTCAGGGCCCTTTTGAGTAGAGGAATGTATTTAAAGAATAAGAAGGAATGTGATGTGGAATAAAGTTAATTCCTTTTCTTTATTTTCACTTCTTCATGACTTTCTAAATCTCTGTATATCTTTGCCCTATGGAGTCTATGGAATTTTTTTCAAGTAGACTGGCAGCTGGCTAGAGGCTTCCATATTTACCAACTGTGCCAGATAAGTGGCATCTTCTCTGCTAGAGCAGAGTCAGTCCCACAGTGGTGGTGGCAGGCAGTGTTGTGTGTGCATTCTGTCTTTACAGTCTGTTCTGGCAGCAGTTTTGAAGACAGTGTCTGCTTTTATCAAGGTCCAATAAATTCGACTTTGAGAAAAACAAAAGAATTAGAGGGCAGTGAACCATGGCTTCATTCAAACCACCTGCTCCAGTGACAGTTTATGAGTGGTCTTATCTGGTTGGATAACCTGTGGAAACTTGCAGTATTGCAAATGACAGGCTCCAGTAAGCACAAAGATTCTCCTGTTTCCTAAATTGGCTAGAAATTTTACTACTTTGTTTTAAATTGGATGAGCTAGGCATGTCAGACATTCATAGCTGCTAAGCTATTTACTAACCAGTGTGGACAGTTGCCCTCTCTCTCCTTTGACACTTGACAATCCTGCCTTTAGCATTTGAAATTTCCCACCAAGTGAAAGCATCCTGGCATGGCTTCTTCCCACCCTAGATCTGGACATTGAGGAAATGATGCAAAAATAGCATCAGTTGGAGGCGGCTCAGTGAGTATCAGGGAGTGATGGGGCCAGGTGTAACCTGGTAGCTGGACACCGTATGTTTGGCGCCTTAAGGAAGCTGGTCCTGGGGTTTGGCCTGGATGTGTTCTTGGCTTCCCAGACATGGAAATTCCTCTTGTTTTCTAAACTGGATCTCCAGCCCTAATATGGATTCTGTGAGTTCCCCCCGTACCTTTATATATTTCTTTCAAGTTTCCAGTGTCTATTTCAGTTTGTGGGCAAGAACACTTATTGACGCAGACTGGTGGTTCTTTCTATTTCCCTGAAATGTCCTACCATGAGCAAGATTCTTCTCTGGAAATGAAGTCCTAAAGGTCAGCATCCCAACATGTAGGCTTTCCTCGTTTTAGAAAGCTCAGATCCTCATGTTCAGGGTTTAAACTCTGTTCTCTGTCTGTGGAACTGGCATGTATGGAATGCACCAGAAATGAAAACGCACACATCTGCACAAAATGAAAACATTTCCTCCCATTTCTTTTCTCCTTCCCTATTTAGAAGGAAGAAAAAATAAAAATAAAAGATTTGGATGTCTTTATATTCTTTTTTCTTAAAAATATTTATCATTAAATTTACTTTTTTGTTGTTGCTGCACAACTCGGCATGTGGGATTTTGGTTCCCCAACCAGGGACTAAACCTTTGCCTCCTGCAGTGGATGCACAGTCTAACCCACTGGATCATCAGGAAGGCCCCAAAATTTACTGTCTTAACCACTTTTAAGTGTACAGTTGAGTGATGTTATGTGTATTCACAATGCTGTGAAACAGGTCCCCAGTATTTTTCATCTGGCAGAACTGAGATTCTTATACTCCTTAAATACACCTGTTTGTCCTCTATCATTGTAGAATGATAACCATCATTCTACTTTCTATATCTATTGAATTTGACTAGCTTAGAGACCTCCTAGAAGTGAAATCATACAGTCTTCGTCCTGTGTGAAAGGACATAGCACAAGTCCTTAAAGTTCATCCATCATGTTTGTCTTCATCCATTAAGACTGCTGGAACAAAATACAACAGACTGGGTAGCTTACAAACAATAGAAATTTATTTCTCAGAGTTTTGGAGGTTGGAAGATCAGGGTTGCACTAGGGCTGAGTTCTGCTGAAGGCCCTCTTCTGGGTTGCAGATTGCCAACTTACTGTAGTATCCTCTTGTAGTGAAGGGGTTAGTGGAGCTGTAATCTCATCCAACAGGGCTCTGCAGACCTAATTGCCTCCTTTGGGCATTGGCGTTGCAACGTATGAATTTTGAGGGGCTTCTGTTGTATGTGTATGTCACATTTTGTTTTTCTGCTCATCCATGATGAACGTTGGGTTGCTTCTACCTCTTGGCTATTGTGAATAGTGCTGCTGTGAACATAGGTTTGCAATATCTCTTCAAGGTACTGTTTTCAGTTCTTTGGGATACATACGTAAAAGTGGAATTGCTGCATATCATATGCCAATTCTGTTTTTAACTTTTTGAGGATCTGCCAAACTGTTTTTTCACGGTGGTTGAAACATTTCATAATCCCATCAATAGTGCACGAAAGTTCTGACTTCTCCATATCCTGACCAGCACTTGCTATTTTCTGTTGTTTGGGGTTTTTGTTGTTGTTATTGTTGTTGTTGTTGTTTTTGAGAGTAGCCATCCTAATGGGTACAAGGTGATATCTCATTGTGGTTTTGGTTTGCATTTCTTTGATGATTAGTGATGTTGAACATCTCCTACACTTTGTTTTCCGTTTGTATATTGTCTTTGGTGAAATGTCTATTCAAGTCCTTTGCGCAGTGTTTAATTGGGTTATTTGACTTTTTGTCACTGTGTAAAAATTCTTTGTATATTCTGAATATTAACCTCCTATCAGATATGTAATCTGCAAATGTTTTCTCCCATTCTTAGGTTGCCTTTCACTTTTCTTGATTGTATCTTTTGATGAACAAACTTTGTAGTTTGATATTGACTCATTTGGCTGTTTTTGTTTTTGTTGCCTGGGCTTTTGGAGTCATACTCAGGAAATCATTAATGCAGTGTTATGAAGCTTTTTCCCTATGTTGTCTTCTAGAAATTTTGTAGTTTGGGGGTCTTATGTTTAGGTCTGTAATTTTTTTTTGCTGATTTTTTTATATAGTATAAGATAAGGTCCAGCTTCATTCTTTTGCATGTCATTATCTAGTTTTCCTATTGCCATTTGTTGATGACACTGTGCTTTTCCCATGGAGTGATCTTGATGCTTCTCTTCAAGATCAGTCGACTGTATATGTGAGGGCTTATTTATTTATTTATATTTTGGACTCTTCTGTTTCACTGGTCTATATGCCTGTCTTTATGCAAGTGCCACACTGGTTTGATTACTGTGACTTTGTAATATGTCTTGAAATTGGGAAGTGTGATTTCTTTAACTTTGTCTTTCTTCAAACTTATTTTGGCTTGAGATTCTCTATGAATTTTAGAATTTTTCCTTATTTCTGCAAAAAAAATAAATGCCATTAGAATAATGATATGGAAATGTTGGATCTTTAGATTGCTTTGGGCAGCATTGATATCTTGATAATATTAAGTCTTTCAATCTATGCACATTGGATTCTTTTCATTTTACATGTCTCTGTTCATTTCTTTAAGCATTGTTTTGTAGTTTTTAGTGTTCAAGTCTCTTACCTCTTGGTTAGGTTAATTCCTAAGTGATTTTTTTTAGTGTTATTATAAATAGAATTATTGTTTTAACATCCTTTTCCAATTGTTGATTATTAGTGTGTAGAGACACAAGTGAATTTTATATGTTGTTTTCTTTTTGTCCTGCACCTTTGCTAAATAAGTTTATTAATTCTTTCATTTTATTAAAAAGTTGGAAGTTTGAAATGGGAATGCAGTCAAATTTTATTTGACTTGGGGGTCTTTCCCTAGCCGAGAAAGACACAATGATCATTCACGTAACTGAGATGAGCAGGTATGTGTTTGACTAAGGATGCCAATATTTAGAATTAGGTTATGGGTAAAGTGGGGGAGAGAGATGAAGTGATGTGGAATCTGTGGCTAGAACTACTCATGTGGCATCCTGTCTAATGGAGAGAGGGCAGTTCAGCTAAGAGACAGATGGCAGACTTTTGATTAGTTTCCATGAGGCAACCTATAAAATTATCTATTATTTTAAAATTATTTACTTTTTTGCACTTTTAGATCTTACTTGCAAAATATTAAATTTGTACCTAAGCATTGGGTGTCAGTCAGTTCAGTCGCTCAATCGTGTCCAACTCTTTGCGACCCCATGAATCGCAGCACACCAGGCCTCCCTGTCCATCACCAACTCCCAAAGTTCACTCAGACTCACGTCCATCGAGTCCATGATGCCATCCAGCCATCTCATCCTCGGTCGTCCCCTTCTCCTCCTGCCCCCAATCCCTCCCAGCATCAGAGTCTTTTCCAGTGAGTCAGCTCTTCTCATGAGGTGGCCAAAGTACTGGAGTTTCAGCTTTAGCATCATTCCTTCCAAAGAAATCCCAGGGCTGATCTCCTTCAGAATGGACTGGTTGGATCTCCTTGAAGCATCGGGTGTATTGCTCACCAGATAAGATTACATCAGTGCTGTTGACTAGTTTTGTTTAAGTGATGATTTGAGAGACAGCTATGACTGCCTTTCCCCATATTACCTTGCTTACTTGGAGTCTGAAAGTAGATGACAGATAGGGTAGACTTCAGGAGGCACAGAAATGCTAAATGACCATCAGTGGTTCTTTGTGGAGTCTCCTCCCTTTTTCTTTGTTAAGTATGAAAGGGAACGAGATAGGTCAGCATTTTTTAACTATGGGGAGAGGCTCAGAAGCACACTAGAATACCTTAATGGATGCAGTTGTATTGTTCCCAAGTGCCGTGTTTATGTAACTTTTGAAAAGATTGTCTCTGCGTGATATATTTTAAGTGTATTTTAGAATCTTTTCTGAAACTGAAGAACCAACTTCTTTAATTATTAGTTTTACAAATCCCTACCTCATACATGTAATTTTATTTTAAAAAAGATTACACACACACGTACATATAGTCATCCCTGACCAACCTAGACAGCATATTAAAAAGCAGAGACTTTACTTTGCCAACAAAGCTAGACAGCATATTAAAAAGCAGAGAACTGACTATCAACAAAGGTCCGTCTAGTCAAACCTATGGTTTTTCCAGTAGTCATGTATGGATGTGAGAGGTGGACTATAAAGAAAGCTGAGCACTGAAGAATTGATGCTTTTGAACTGTGGTGTTGGAGAAGACTCTTGAGAGTCCCTTGGACTGCAAGGAGATCCAACCAGTCCATCCTAAAGGAGATCAGTCCTGAGTGTTCATTGGGAGGACTGATGTTGAAACTGCAACTGCAATACTTTGGCCACCTGATGCGAAGAACTGACTCATTTGAAAAGACCCTGA
>SJYV01042006.1:216178-282433 GCA_006410875.1 Neotragus pygmaeus
AAATGCCATTAGAATAATGATATGGAAATGTTGGATCTTTAGATTGCTTTGGGCAGCATTGATATCTTGATAATATTAAGTCTTTCAATCTATGCACATTGGATTCTTTTCATTTTACATGTCTCTGTTCATTTCTTTAAGCATTGTTTTGTAGTTTTTAGTGTTCAAGTCTCTTACCTCTTGGTTAGGTTAATTCCTAAGTGATTTTTTTTTTTAGTGTTATTATAAATAGAATTATTGTTTTAACATCCTTTTCCAATTGTTGATTATTAGTGTGTAGAGACACAAGTGAATTTTATATGTTGTTTTCTTTTTGTCCTGCACCTTTGCTAAATAAGTTTATTAATTCTTTCATTTTATTAAAAAGTTGGAAGTTTGAAATGGGAATGCAGTCAAATTTTATTTGACTTGGGGGTCTTTCCCTAGCAGAGAAAGACACAATGATCATTCACGTAACTGAGATGAGCAGGTATGTGTTTGACTAAGGATGCCAATATTTAGAATTAGGTTATGGGTAAAGTGGGGGAGAGAGATGAAGTGATGTGGAATCTGTGGCTAGAACTACTCATGTGGCATCCTGTCTAATGGAGAGAGGGCAGTTCAGCTAAGAGACAGATGGCAGACTTTTGATTAGTTTCCATGAGGCAACCTATAAAATTATCTATTATTTTAAAATTATTTACTTTTTTGCACTTTTAGATCTTACTTGCAAAATATTAAATTTGTACCTAAGCATTGGGTGTCAGTCAGTTCAGTCGCTCAATCGTGTCCAACTCTTTGCGACCCCATGAATCGCAGCACACCAGGCCTCCCTGTCCATCACCAACTCCCAAAGTTCACTCAGACTCACGTCCATCGAGTCCATGATGCCATCCAGCCATCTCATCCTCGGTCGTCCCCTTCTCCTCCTGCCCCCAATCCCTCCCAGCATCAGAGTCTTTTCCAGTGAGTCAGCTCTTCTCATGAGGTGGCCAAAGTACTGGAGTTTCAGCTTTAGCATCATTCCTTCCAAAGAAATCCCAGGGCTGATCTCCTTCAGAATGGACTGGTTGGATCTCCTTGAAGCATCGGGTGTATTGCTCACCAGATAAGATTACATCAGTGCTGTTGACTAGTTTTGTTTAAGTGATGATTTGAGAGACAGCTATGACTGCCTTTCCCCATATTACCTTGCTTACTTGGAGTCTGAAAGTAGATGACAGATAGGGTAGACTTCAGGAGGCACAGAAATGCTAAATGACCATCAGTGGTTCTTTGTGGAGTCTCCTCCCTTTTTCTTTGTTAAGTATGAAAGGGAACGAGATAGGTCAGCATTTTTTAACTATGGGGAGAGGCTCAGAAGCACACTAGAATACCTTAATGGATGCAGTTGTATTGTTCCCAAGTGCCGTGTTTATGTAACTTTTGAAAAGATTGTCTCTGCGTGATATATTTTAAGTGTATTTTAGAATCTTTTCTGAAACTGAAGAACCAACTTCTTTAATTATTAGTTTTACAAATCCCTACCTCATACATGTAATTTTATTTTAAAAAAGATTACACACACACGTACATATAGTCATCCCTGACCAACCTAGACAGCATATTAAAAAGCAGAGACTTTACTTTGCCAACAAAGCTAGACAGCATATTAAAAAGCAGAGAACTGACTATCAACAAAGGTCCGTCTAGTCAAACCTATGGTTTTTCCAGTAGTCATGTATGGATGTGAGAGGTGGACTATAAAGAAAGCTGAGCACTGAAGAATTGATGCTTTTGAACTGTGGTGTTGGAGAAGACTCTTGAGAGTCCCTTGGACTGCAAGGAGATCCAACCAGTCCATCCTAAAGGAGATCAGTCCTGAGTGTTCATTGGGAGGACTGATGTTGAAACTGCAACTGCAATACTTTGGCCACCTGATGCGAAGAACTGACTCATTTGAAAAGACCCTGATGCTGGGAAAGATTGAGGGCAGGAGGAGAAGGGGATGATAGAGGATGAGATGGTTGGATGGCATCACCGACTCAATGGACATGTGTTTGGGTACACTCCGGAAGTTGGTGATGGACAGGGAGGCCTGGTGTGCTGCAGTCCATGGGGTCGCAAAGAGTCAGACACGACTGAGCCACTGAACTGAACTGAACTGGCCTCTGCAGGGGAGTGGTTCCAGGACCACGAGTGAGCCTACTGTATCTACCATTTTGTGTCCTGCTTTGTTTCTCCAACAAAAATAGCTTCCATGTCATTGCAAACTTAATTTTTTAGACTTTGCATATTATTTCCTTGGATGGATTATTAGAGGGCTTCACTGGTGGCTCAGATGATAAAGAACCTGCCTATAATGCAAGAGACCCAGGTTCGATCCCTGGGTTGGGAAGATTATTAGAAGGGTTATTAGAACTTAGTTAATCATCACCTGTCCTCCCACCTGCCATGGGCTGTTTGGTTTGGCCATTTGAAACAGTAGTTCATAACTGGTAAACCATTCTAATCTCCTAGCTCATGGGCCCCTTCATGACCCCCTCACATTTCCCTATGCGTCCTAGAGTTCAGTCGCGGTCTCATTGGAGAAACATAGAATTAGCTTTTCAAGTCTCCTTCAGGAAAATTAAGCATATTGTCTGGCAGAATGGCTTAGAACATAATGAGGAGAGCAGCTTGGCCCCTGTTGAAGTCCAGTTGTCTGCAGTAATTATGAGTTAATAGGATTTTTGTTAGTCAGTAAGAAAAATAAAACGGAAAGTTAAAATCCAGTTGTCATTCATCCACAAGAGATGTGGTCTGTCTCTATAAAGTACGGATGTTATTTATATAGGTTCAGGGCTACAACATCCATGGGTTATTTATCTAGGTCCTAAGCAAAGCCCTGAAAATCACCCCATACCCATTTTCCTTATCTGCATACTCCCTTGATTAACAAGTCCTGTGATTTTTACCTCCTACAAAATTCTGTCCTCTTTCAAAGCTCTGTTCGGATGGGCCTTGTTGACTCTCTCTCATTAACTAGGACGCTGGTTATTCCCTATCCCCCGCATCGTGCCCAAAACCTGTGTCTCATTACTCTCAATGTGACCTTTAGCGCTTAGAATTTTTTTTCGTGACTTTGCCTTCAACCAGTCTCTGAGTTGCTTGTGCTCACCCTCAGCAGACTCCGTGGCATATTTATCTTAGTACCTGGTACCTATGAGAACACTAGGGACATAGAACATATTAACAAAAATTGGTTCCAGGAATGGGTGAATAGCTCCACAGATATTTTCACTCAAGCAGGTAGCTGACCCATTCTGTTGGATCTTGCCCTGTCGAGGTCCTGAGCATTTTGCATTCCTGTTTATTAATAAAACTCAAAGCCAAATATCTCAAAAGCAAGCATATTGGACTATCTTCTAAATTTTACAATGAAATCTATTGGGGAAATCACCTCTGTTAGAAGCTCACCTGCACCGCGGGTAGAATTTTCTTAGGAACCTTTCGATCTGACTCTGAAAATCTGTATTCCAAGGTTTCCTGTCTTAAAGATCAGAGATCTAATCAAGGGGAATCTTTTTCTTCAAATGTTCTACTGTAAATGATCTAATGCAACATCCTCACAGATACTAGGGGGTGGTGGGGAAGGGTGATATCAGTCCCTCTTTATTACTGGATGCCCAGAAGCATAGCATTTAAATTAGATATTCTTAGAAATTAGTTTTCTCTCTTCTGTATAACCCTGTTTTTTATTCTTCTCTCTATAAATGTTTAATCTCCCATTTTCACCTCTCTGAGATGTTTGTCTCAATATTCTACAGTGACACATCCCTTGGACGTGTCTTTCATGAAAACGATGGCTTGTGCTTTGAATGTTGAACATCTCCATCCATTCAGGGCACCCCAGTTGTATACTTAGCAGTGTGTCTTAATAGATATCCAAAGTGGTGGTTTTCCTTTTGTTAAATTTTCCCCTCTTTTCTGAGCCTACGCAGTTAAGGAAAAGAAAACAAAACNCTTTGAATGTTGAACATCTCCATCCATTCAGGGCACCCCAGTTGTATACTTAGCAGTGTGTCTTAATAGATATCCAAAGTGGTGGTTTTCCTTTTGTTAAATTTTCCCCTCTTTTCTGAGCCTACGCAGTTAAGGAAAAGAAAACAAAACTGTAAAGCACTAATACCATGTTAATATCAGTGTTAAGATAATAAAGTCTGTCGACAGGAGGGTCCATAGTGAAAGGTCAATCTCCCCCGGATTCCCAAGATACAGCCTCTTTTATGAGATACGCTGCTTTGTGATTTGAAGTTATCACCTCTCTGCAAACATAGAGATATAGAGGTATAGAGAAACACGAGGATATGTTTCTCTCATCTGTTTTCTCTATGTTCTAGATACTAGAGATATTAGTGTTTCTATTCTTTGATTTTAAATTGGACAGTATTTGCTTTTTTCTTTAGAGGATGAGAAATTGGAATTCATATAGCTTCTCTCATTTCTGCCCCATTTTGATTTACTAACGCATGCACACACGTCCTGTGAGTACACACATATGGCATTGCTAAAGTTTAGAACAGTGACTTGTCTTATGTACCTGTAATAACTATTCTATACTATATAAATATGTCACACTTATATTGCTTTAGACATATTATTCTCTACAGAACTGTTTAGTTGTGTGAGCAGTTGTAGTGGAGGGTATATAATCCTATTTTATTAAATTCCTGTGGCTTAAAGAATGACTTTATTAATGAGAGATTCTCGTAACTGACTTTAGCCTTTGCACTTACTCCTCTGGGTATTTATTAAACTTTTATTGCTGGTTGCCTTTGCTATGTTTAACACAAAGTTTTTTCCCACCCCGTTTCAATAGGCACTTGGGTAGATGTATTTGCTTGCTCTGCCCTTTTGTATCAGAGCAGTCAGAAATGTTAAACATAAGTTAGGAATCTTAAATCTTCAGCTTTGGGCTTATTCATATTTTTGGTATTTGGCCTAAAAGTTGTTGAATAAAGCTATTTTAGACAATTGCATCTTGCCTGTCCTACCGGGATTGGAGCTGTCAACTATTTTTTCCTTCTATATCAAGATTTCGCAAAATAGACTATAGCATTAATGATCCTTAACCACTGAATGAAGACGTTCTGCTCAGAGGCTATTCTCAGACTTGAAAGAAATTTCAGGAAGGAGTCTGTGTGCATTTGCTGCAGCAGTAACTCTTGTAGTCTTAGCAAGACTGTTTTAAAAGAATTTCTTCTTTGGGGTAAACCACATTCTCTCTGGCTCATTTAGAGGTGGTTGCTGCCACTGTTTCCTTATGGGCCACGTGTTGTCTGTGCTCCTGTGGTCTTCTGTTTGGAAAGGCCCTTGGCGTGTAGAAATAATATGGGTTTGTCACATAATTGTCATCGACTTAGCGTGGGAAGCGATACCGCTTTTCAGAGTGGCTGCTGTGGGTTTTCCTGGCCATTCTCTTAGGGAACACTTAAAGGGCAAAGAACTTTAAGGCTTTTGTCTCAAATGCTTGTCCAGTCCATAATAGTCTAGCCATGGTGAGCGGGTAGTGTTCTTAAGTAAGCTCTGTGGATGAATGAAACGATTGTGAGCTCTGCCCGTTGTAGATTTTATCATGAGCTTATAAATGTCTCTAACATTGGTTTTCACTTGAAAAGCAAACCCAAGTGTAGGTAATGGAAGCTCCCCCCACCCCTTTTTCTTAACAGCTGTTTAAGCTCTATTCTTAAAATTGCAGCATTTGGATAAATATCCCATTTGTAACAGTGCTCAGTTATGCTGATATCTTTATACCCCAGAAGTTTTTTCTTTTCCTGAGTAGTTGGCACTAGAAGCAGAGTGAATTTCTCAGCCTTTGTTTTAAAGGTACCAGCTTCTGAAACTAATGGTTGTTTTTCTTATATATGCTTTATGTACTTGTACTTTTCTCCCAAGGTGATATTAACTGATTATTATATTCTGTAGTCACAGGAATTGTCTTACAATGTGCAGTTTGCAGATGTGTATTTACAAGCACTTTATAGAGAGTGTTTTTGAGTGTAAGAAATTCAGCAAGCCCGTTTAGAAACTTTATGGTGNATGGCATCATGGACTCGATGGACCTGAGTCTGAGTGAACTCTGGGAGATGGTGATGAACAGGGAGGCCTGGCGTGCTGTGATTAATGGGGTCACAAAGAGTCGGACATGACCGAGCAACTGAACTGAACAATATTGTTTGTCTACTAAAATAAACAATATTGTTTGTTTATTAAAATAAACACCTAAATTTATAAAGTAAATTATTTATAATAAATAATTAAATAATTTTTAAATAAGAAAATATTTTTAACAAGTCTATGAACAGTTGCTTACTTGGAATCAGAGTTGATAGGAGAATGAGAGCTAGGGATCTGAATTTAATTAGAACCACAGCTTTGAGTGAGATTCCATAAGGGAAAGAATTTAGATCAAGTAGTGGCAGAATATGGTGTGGCGAGAAAAAAGTCCACCAGTTTTCACATGGTAGACATCTATAAGGTTGAGATCAGCTGGATGTAGTTTAGCACTTATCCTCCTGTTAAACTGAATATCAGCAGCAAATGATCAGGGAGAAAAAGTATGTGTCAAGGATTATTTCCTGAACCAAGGCCAGTAAAATGCTACTCAAGTATTTAGAACTACCTTTGTTACAAAGAATATCAATAACAACATTTTCATTTCATGGAATTTTGCCTAAATTCTACATCAAATTGAGATATAATTTTCATTAAAAGTTTTCCGTGAAAAAAAATTCTATGAACTCTATAAAACCTAGAGTCATTTGAAACTTCCAAGTGCTCCATTGAGGTCTTCTTCACTCAGTGTCTCAGTTTCTCAAATTTAACATTTTGAAAGTCAACTTCAACCTTATCCTCAAACCTGCTTTTTTCCTCTGATGTTTCCCTTTAATTCACAAAGCTCAGACCTTCTTTAATTTTTTTTTCAAAAAAAATTTTTTTTATTGAGCTGTAGTTTTTACAGTATTGTATGTCAAATAAGTTAGCTCTTTGCATCAGGTGGCCAAAATATTGGAGTTTCAGCATCAGTCCTTCCAGTGAACATTCAGGACTGATCTCCTTTAGGATGGACTGGTTGCAGTCCAAGGGACTCCTTGCAGTCCAAGGGACTCTCAAGAGTCTTCTCCAACACCACAGTTCAAA
The DNA here is from genome assembly GCA_006410875.1 of Neotragus pygmaeus. Classification (NCBI taxonomy): domain Eukaryota; kingdom Metazoa; phylum Chordata; class Mammalia; order Artiodactyla; family Bovidae; genus Neotragus; species Neotragus pygmaeus. Next base: position 223,319 of record SJYV01042006.1, read on the forward strand.
AGCATCAATTCTTCAGCGCTCAGCTTTCTTCACAGTCCAACTCTCACATCCATATGTGACCACTGGAAAAACCGTAGCCTTGACCAGATAGACCTTTGTTGGCAAAGTAATGTCTCTATTCCAGTTGTGCTGCTGCTAAGTCGCTTCAGTCATGTCCCCTACATACAAACAAGTTCTCTTCTGAGAGCACGATCATAAGTCCAATTTGTTCATGAGTCCAGCAAAGTTAGCCTAGGTACCCTGCTAACACAATCAGCTTTGTACCGCTGCTTTTATGCTTGCTTCCCGACATCCTGTGCTTGGAATAAAGATACTCTACTTACTGTACTCTATACAGAGAAGCACATATAAGTACACAAAAGCACAGCCAGTTGTACAGGATGCACACTCAGGACAGTGTATACCAGACATGTGAACTTACGTGATTGGACATGGAAGCATACATTCGCATCTTTGAAAGTTCACAACTTGAAGGTTCGTATGTAGGGAGTTTACCATATAGATCATCCTGCTTGCTCCCTTACTCAGAACCCGCACATGATTTCATTTTGTGCTTAAGGTAAAATTCAAAATCTTTCTCTTGCTTTCTAAAGTCTGGCACATGCTGATCCCAGTCATATCTGCCAGCTTTGCCCTTCCTTGGTGTTATTTCCTGTCCTTAAAGCTCCTATCCCAGCCCCTCACTTATCTAGTTCTGTTGATTCTGAAACATTTCAGCTGAAAACTCCATTTTCCGGGGAAGTATTTGCTGAAGAGTCTCCCTCTTTAAAGGTGTTTCTCCTTCTTGGCATGGTCAGGGAAGGCCGCTCTTTGGGGTGACTAGCCTCAGGGCTGATCTGAAATGACAGCAGGAGTGATTGCTCCAAGATCTACAGAAGGAGCTGTGCATGCATCCCTAGGACCTGGATGACTGGACACAAAAAATCAAGCTGCCTCCAAGCCAGATGATACTCAACTTACTAAAACACTTGGACAACAGAGTCTCTACGCAAAGGCAAATCGTTTAAAAGATTTTTCATCCACTGAGGCTTGCTTTGCAAGAAGCAGATCTCCACTCTGAGTCATCGACTCTCATTTAGATTCCTAGACAGGTTTCAAAAGTGTTTGTAATGCCATTGACCCAGCTCAGCAGCGGCTTCATTAGGGCTCAGTGACTCATGTACAGGGTGCCCTGTACCTGGTTTCCTCTTGGGCAAGAAGCATCGTAGAATACAAAAAGCATTGATTTCAACATCGATGAAACTTGGGCCCAAATCTCAGTCCTCTTATGCATCGGCTCTCCACCTTGGGTACCATAATCCTTTGCTCTGAGCCAGTTTCTCACCTGGTGGTGGGGATTAAATAATATGCTGGACTTCCCTGGTGGTCCAGTGGTTAAGAATCCTCCTCGCCAATGTGGGATGTGGGGGTGGGCTGAGGATGGGACGGGGGAGGTTGGGAGATGAGTTCCCTCTTCATTCCCGGAAGATTCCACATGGCATGGAGCAGCTAAGCGCACGCGCCACATCTACTGAAGTCCAAGCTACCTAGAGCTGTGCTCTGCAACAAGAGAAGCTGCTGCGATGAGAAAGCTGTGCACTGCGACGAAGAGGAGCCCTCGCACGCTGCTACTAGAGAAAGAATCCCGTGTACAGCAGTGAAGACCCAGCACAACCGAACATTAAGTTAATAATTTTGCAAAAACCTCTCCCATTAAAAATTATGAAATAACCTTTGCTATGAAATAACCAGTGTTGATGATAAGACACTGAACCCAAAGCAAATGCCTACCACTGATGCTGATCATTGTCTGCTTGCAATGTTTATCCTCTGCATAAAGTGACCTAAGCGACCTATGTCAGATTTTAAGAACCCCCACCTCCACCCCCAACCACCTTCGCATCAGCTTAGCAACTGTGTAGTATTATACAGGCAGACTTTGGAAAAGAAAACAAGTGATGAAAACATTGGCCAGAACCCCATGATGGTTTCTCTCTCAAAAGTAGGAAGAGAAAAGTGATTCTGTGTCTGAGGCAAAGATAAATGTTAGAGAGAATATTTCCTCCCTGAGGTTTTACTTGATCTTGTTTTTTTCTCTCTGAAGACATAGTCTCAAAGAATGTGGAGAAACTTCAAAAGCAGAATAGAAGCACGCACATTGACACACGGAAACCTTTGCAACTTTTCTGTGTACGCAGTGATTTTTTTTTTTTAAGCCCTACATAACAGAATATCAAGAGTGGAATTGGGAGACTGCCTTCCAGATTGAAATGCTTAAGTAAAAATCTTGGGTCAGAGTGACTCCACACAAATAAATGTTAGTTTGACACGCGAGTCAGCATGTTCTGACTTCCTTTCTGTTGTTGATGGTTTACATTTTAATCCCTGTCACAGGCTTTGGATTAAAAATGTGTTGCCTTCATCATCATGCTCATATGTTGAGACTCAGAGCAAATCCAGTAGATTTATGTAGCTTTTCCCTGGCCTGGATGGAACAGCAGTACATTTTTTATTGACATAAAGACTTTGTCAAAAGCACCAAGTACCAAGATGGTTGTTTGCTTTTGTTTATTCTCTCCTTCTCCTTTTTCTAGGATTATGACAGTTTTTTTGAATCCAAGGAGAGCAACACAGTCTTTTCATTCTTAGGCCTGAAATCACAGTTGGCGTCAAAGGTAGGTTAATCTTTTCTTGTTTTAAAATCTATCTTTCTTGAGTTGTTCTTAGGGATTGAGGTAAAAGGAGTGTGTAGCTAGTCTTCCAGATTTTCAGCTTTTGCTTTCTCAGGGGCACAGTTAGGACTGCCCAGGGTAAAGCCACATAAAGCTGCCGTTTTTTTTTTTTTCTTTCTTTCTTTCTCATTTTTAACTGTTGCTGTATATTAGAATTTATCTTTATTTAAAATTCAATTTATTCCTAATTTGGACTGCCTTCTTCCAAGAAAAATTTAAGGTAGCAAAAAATCATAGGCGCTTCTTACTTTAAAGTGCAAGCTCACATTACTTCACCTTTTTTGAAAAAGAAAAAGAATCAAAGCCATGCTTTCAAGGTCTTCTCCGGTTTAAGTCATTTACATCGGAAGGGACATGATTTGCAGTAACAAATGGTCAACCTTGAAAAAAGGGTAATTCCTAAACCAGTCCAAGTGTTTTTGAAGCCACTTTATTGTGTCAAATATCTTTTAGAAAATGTAAATAAAAGCCTCAACCTTTTCTAACATTTAGAACTATAGATGATATATATTATTGTAACTTTGTAAAGCACATAAATTCATTTTCAAAATAAAAAATACCATTTCTTTGTTAAATAAGGTAATATTTTTAGTGTTATTTCCCCTTCAGAAAATACTTTTTTTTTTCTGATTATGAAAATAGCCTAGACTCATTCTAAAAAATTGGGAAAACGCAAAATGTATGAAATAGAAAATAAGTCACCAGAGAAGACCACATAAACATTTCTGATGTATTTCCTTGCAGTCTTTATGTACATGGCAATGGAGGTTTTGACTGTATTTCAAATTGAGACTGAATTCTAAAGCATCTATTTTTAACACTGAGTTGAAATGAAACAGCATTACTGGGAAACTTTGATGTCTATAAGTAATAGGTCTTTTGAGGCCACCCGGGATCTGTACCATTTCTGGAACACCTGTGGGAGGAAGGCAGAGACTATCAATAATATAAATTACACCCTGGCACCTGTAGTTCCTCGCCAGTGTGAAACTATGCTTTGTTATACATCAGTAAGTCCACAGATGGTGGTGGGTGGTTTCTGTGCACATGTTTTAAACAGAGGCAAAACCCACACATAAAATATTTAAAGGCTCTTAAAGCTATTTTTATAAAGATGGAACATTGGAATACTTGGGAAAATGAAAGTATTTTTGTTACGTGTTTCATACAAAGATATTAAACAATCCGGATTTATCTTCAAAGAACTGGAAAAAACTGGGATAAGAGCAGTCTAATGGATGCATAAATCCAGTGGACAGCGTCTGTGCACACATCTCTGAGAAATACTGTGTGCCTGCCATCTTTGTTCTCATTTTCCCCGAAGATGTAGATTCCTGTGAGATTCTGTGGGCTGGCTTTTTTTACTCTTTGAAAATCTTTATATTCTCTTAGAAAGTTTTTAGGAAACCTATGATCTGTAAAATAGGCATTCTCCCATAACTTGGGGTCATGGGATTAAAGTTGGTCTTATGTTTTAAATGTTTTGATGGATTTTTAATTTACGTACCGTACATTTCACTTGCTTTTCCAATTCAGCGATTTTTGGTATATTTACAGGGCTGTGTAACTATCACCACAGGCATAGAGCTCATTTATTTATTTTTGGCTGCTCCGTATGTGGGATCTCTGTTCTAACCAGGGATCAAACCCGTGCCCCCTGCATTGGGAGCATGGCGTCTTACCCACTGGACAACTAGGGAAGTCCCAAGGTCGGTTTTGATGCCACTGAGGTTTGCTTGATTTCAGGAGACCAGCCCATCAGCAGTGAGGGCTCCAGGCATCCCCACCCATTCCGACCTCCATTTTCAGACTCCTGAGTGAATCATACGTGAGCAGGAGCCCGTGGAGGCCAGGCGGAGGGCTGTGGTGCCGTTTACATGCTGCTCCCATGAATCACCCAAGGCCTTAAGCGTTAATAGCAACTCATACTTCAGCTCCGTAGGAGAGAAGTGCAGGTATCTCTAAGAGCAAATCAGCATCTCCCCCATTTCTGGTTATTTACTTTATGCGTGCTCAGTGTGATCCCAAGGACTAAAGCCCTCCAGGCTCCTGCCCTTGGGATTTTTCTAGCAAGAATACTGGAGTGGGTTGCCATTTTCTCCTCCAGGGGATCTTCCTGACCCAGGATCATACCCGTGTCTCCTGCATCAACAGGTGGATTCTTTACTCCTGAGCTACCTGGGAATCCCTATTTCTTTTGTACCTTGGTAGTAATTCATTATACAGTCTACACCCTTAAGGCCTAGATGGAGCTTTCATGGGTGTAATACACTAGACAGTGGAGCCTCCTTTCCTGTCTTCTTTCCTACCCTCTCTGCAGCACAAGCACATGGAAGATAGGGTAAGCTAGCCCACCAGGGGGAGAAGGCAATGGCACCCCCCTCCAGTACTCTTGCCTGGGAAATCCCATGGATGGAGGAGCCTGGTGGGCTGCAGTCCATAGGGTCTCAAGGAGTCGGACACGACTGAGCAACTTCACTTTCACTTTTCACTTTCATGCACTGAAGAAGGAAATGGCACCCCACTCCAGTGTTCTTGCCTGGAGAATCCCAGGGACAGGGGAGCCTGGTGGGCTGCCGTCTATGGAGTCGCACAGAGTTGGACACGACTGACATGACTTAGCAGCAGCAGCAGCCCACCAGGGGACGTAAACACTCTATTAGCATCTGATTCCTCCGTGGAACANAGAATCCCAGGGACAGGGGAGCCTGGTGGGCTGCCGTCTATGGAGTCGCACAGAGTTGGACACGACTGACATGACTTAGCAGCAGCAGCAGCCCACCAGGGGACGTAAACACTCTATTAGCATCTGATTCCTCCGTGGAACAGTGAGGGGAGAGAAGCTCAATAGGAAAAGAACATTTAGTACCCAGGTGTAGACACTGGCCAGTGTTCAGAGTGGACGGGACACAGGATGGTAGAAAGTGACAGAATGGTGGCCTGGAGGGCTACCATCCCATATCGAGTGTGTGTGTGTATGTGTGTGTGTGTGTGTGTATAATGGGATGATATATAGTCATGATTCAGAATAAAATTCAATTACATTAAAAAAACGTCCGTGCAGGACGGACACATCCGTAGCCAATGTGCCCTGCACAATAATGAACATGTTGAACACCACATTTGCTTCCAATTTTTTGCATTTTTAGTAGTGCCCAGAAACATCCTTGTAGCTACTGACACTCTGTTCATATATGTTTTTAAAGAATTCAAATGAGTTGCTGATACTTAAAATACTGATTTCCCACGTTTCTCTATTCCTTGAATTGTCCAAACCCTGGTTGAGAGTCGGGGAGCGGGGCACAGCTTCCTGTGGATGTCTGGAGCTCACTGTGGTTCCTACTTACAAGAAAAGACCTTTTCACAAATAATTTTCAAAGGAAATCATCAACCTCATTCTTACAATAGACTCAAAACAGGGCCTGAAATGGATGTTTCTGCTGTTGGATCTCCCCCATTCAGGGCTGATATTGAAACCGTGTAGCCACCAGTAAACCCTGGGCATTCAACCAACAGGGGGCTCCTCTCAGAGCTCCAACCTCCCTGCCCACACCAGGGGTCAGCCATCCAGCTGCTGGATCATGGTGGCTCTTGAGGGATTGGGGTATCAGCTGTTTACCAATAGGTATGATGGTGTTCCCCTCGGCTTACCCTCTGCTGGGCCCCCAAGTGAGGTAACTGCACCCCATGTCACTCATCCAGGTGCAAGAGGCATTTCATCAGTGTTGAAAACAGGTGGCTTCCTTTCCCCTTTTCTGTTTGGCTGGTCAGGTGGGTGTGACTTAAATCTGGGCTCTGATCTTGAAACCTAGGATTCGCTCTTATCCATCACATAAGGGTAGTTATTATGATTCCCAACCTCTCTGTTCCCTGACGTTTCAAATATCACTGCCAGGGTCCAGTGGTTAAGACTCTGTGTTCCCAGTGCAGGGAGTGGGAGTTCAAGTCCTGGTCGGGGAACTAAGATCCCACGTGCCACATGGTGTGGCCAATAAATAAAAGAGTAAATAATATAGATCACTTGCCTGGGTGAGTTTCTTGTCCATGTAATGCAATAACTAGCCCTTTTTTTTTTTTTTTAATAAATAGGCAGAACCTTAGCGAAGACAAGTGGAAGAGATGGAGATGCATTTCAGAGTCCCCTCTGGTACTCAGCGCACACCTGCTTACCTAATGCATCACTGTGACAGAAGCCACATGCGTTATNTGTGTTTGTGTGTATTGGAGGTGACTGCAGAATCGTGTGTGTGTGTATTGGAGGTGACTGCAGAATCGTGTGTGTGTGTGTGTATTGGAGGCTGTCTCTTATACACATCTAGATGTGTATAAGAGACAGGCATTTCAGAGTCCCCTCTGGTACTCAGCGCACACCTGCTTACCTAATGCATCACTGTGACAGAAGCCACATGCGTTATCAGTAACTTTGCTTGCCATGAAAAAGGTGTTTGGGAAAGACTTGGGTCTAATGGGATTGCATGATTGCTTTAAACCAAATCAGGACTGTGGTGGGTTTTTTTATTATTTTCAGAGTGACCTGCAGTTGCCTCACTTTACCCAGAGGAACTGTTACCTGTTCCAGGTGTACTTCCTGAATGACTGAATGATAAGCGGGTGGCGTCATCAGAGAGAAAATACTGGATCTGCCCTGGTTTGTAGTTGATGCCAGGATTGCTCAAACCTGCTTCTCTTCTAACTACCTAGGTGATATCCTTGAAATTAGTCTGCCAGGCTTTTAGAATATTTTGATCAGAAAGAAAAATAGCAATATTGGTTGACAAAGGGCTGAAGGTCTTTGCTGCAGAATCACAAATATTCCAGTGCTTTGTCATAACTGTAGAAAAAGTTAGGTGCTCTAGCCTCCTTTTGGTGATGGAAATTCTTACCCCTGTAAATCCTCCAAGCTCCTCCTGATGTGTCCAGAAATCATAGTTGATTACAGTATATGATCAGAACCGAGTTATAGGGATGAAAAGAATTGCTATTTTGAAAAAATACATGCTTCTTTATCTCTTGCAAGGGGCAAGTCTCACTTGATGCATAGGATTGCATAAAAGGTATATTTCAAGAGCCCTAATTAGATGGTAAATTTATAGAGGATATTATCTGACTCATATCTGAAAGCATTTCAGCTCTAGCAACTTAGTATGCATAAGTGCACATATATTTTTGAATGCAGCTCCCCTAACTAGTAGCTGCTTATATATTTTGTGAAAGGATTATATTTTTTGAGAAAGAAAGATCTTGGTAAGATGTATTTTGGGAACCCTTGATGAGACATATTAAAAAAAATAATATTGCTATACATTTTAATTTTTTTTTCCTGTGTTACTTTTCATTGGTCCTCTCACTCTGCCAACTCACATTTCTGGCCAGTGCACAGTCCCAGAGTTTCAGAGTAATGGAGGTACATGTTCTTATTCCACATATGAGGACCACTGATTTTTCAGAACAGAGTATGTACAAGAAAGAGGCCATCAGAGATTCACTCTGGATAGTACATGGCATGTGAAGTTCCTGCTTCCTTTGAAGTGGATGCAGATAAATACTGAACCTGTCTACTTCATTGAGGCAGAGTCTCCTTTTACTGCATCCTTGTCCCTGCTCACACTTAAGAGTTTTTAGTTGCCAAACCTGGGAATAGTCTTGCACAGGATAAACTCTTAGAGGACTGTGTAAGACATTCTGCTGTTCTCAGCATCCTGATGGTGGGCCTGCTCTTTGCATTCTGAGCAGGAAGTTTGTAAGAAAGGAAGAGCACAAAAGAAGTGAGTTCCTGTCGCCTGTGTTTTCTCTCCCTCCAACTTGCTAAGTGTGGACTCTTCTAAAGAACTTGTTGAATGCTGAAGCTGACATCCCCAGCCTGAGGTTTGCAGTCCAGGACTATAACCAGAAGGAGAGCCTCCCACTGATTCCTGCTTGACTGGAACAGACACAGAATCCACAGTTTTCTCTGCAAGGAAAGCTGCTGGGAAATCATGAGTATGACTGCTTAGCTGGCATTAAATACAATCCAGGTCACACTTCCACTTGATAATTCCCAGGGACTATCCAGGAAATTGTTTTTGAACCGGGTATTATGTTGAAGTCTGATAAGACTTAGTATTTCTTTTTAAGATACGGCAGTTTAAAACATTAATGTTACTGTGATCTAACTTAGATTTGTTTTGTCTGCTCTTGCCAGTGAGTACCAAGAAGCAGCTTGGTAAGACTGAGTCTTTGGGAGTTAAATTCTGGGGTCATGGGATCAATACAATATTTGCCAGACCAAGAAAGCTACTCAGACTTGTTTGTCTCAGAACCTTTGAATTACTCTGATTGTAGTAGATTCTCCTAACCAGACTAGATGAATAGGAGAGCTAAATGATTATCACAGTTACACACCATCTGCCCTCACCTGTACTTTTTTTTTTTTTTTGATCAGCAAAGAAATAGGAGAGACCAGCTTGAGCTGGTATTGTGCTTGTTACGAGTGAGCTCAGAAGCACATTGTGTGGTATTTCCCGTGGTATCCAGGCTCTGCGGAGTCTAGAGGGTATTGCTGTCTGGGCTTACCTGAGCCACACTGTGTTAGATAATATCATGCCCTTACTTGTGGTGTTTTACCAGATAAATTCCGAACACGTAATGATTTTCTTCATCCCTTCTTTAACTAGCTGCCTTTAGATGTGGATAATCACCTAGGAAAGAAGTGGATGGGAATTGTACACATAGATATATCAGGAGCATTTCAAGACAGAATTTTTCTTTCCTGTAGCAGGCTTGTTGGAGCAAAGGAAATGTGCTGCTAAAAAATCAGATTACGCCTTTTCAAAATTAGACAAAATACAGAGTGCCATCCTACTAGGTATACGCAGACTAGAAGAAAATTTATTTGGGGAAGTACTTGTTTTTCCAGATTCTGGTGTTCTATTAAAATCAAAGAGGAGAAAAGGAAGATTTTTTTTTCTCTCAGGCTCTAATATATTTTAGATTTGTTTCTGTTTTATAGATTTATCCAACACTCCCACGTAGATGTTTTTATATTACATGAATTTAATAATGAACTAAACTTATTTGTCCTCTGTTGAAGGGTACCAAAGCCTCTTGCTGTGTTTTTTTTTTAATTTGATTCTGTTATATAGGGTTTTGCTTTTTCTACAGATGCTTTTCATTTAATATCTTTTCTAAACTGTCAAGACCCACTTTGATCTGCAAAATTATTGTTTTTAGATTTCAATTTGTATGCATTTGTCTCTAACGGCATTGGTGAAATGTCAGATTTTATATTCAGCATTAAAGAGGAATAAATTCCAGAAAACCCACAGTCTGGAAATGGAGTGTCTTATGCCTTTTCTAATTTTACTTCTGTGTTTGTTTGAATCTGAAAAGCTATAGATTAGTTGTAAAAATGCATATGGCACATCAATGACTCAAAGAGACAGTTGTGTGTGTGTGTGTGTGTGTTTATTGGAGGTGACTGCAGAATCATCTGCGTGTGTGTGTGTGTGTGTGTAATTGGAGATGACTGCAGAATCATCTGTGTGTGTTTGTGTGTATTGGAGGTGACTGCAGAATCGTGTGTGTGTGTGTGTGTGTATTGGAGGTGACTGCAGAATCGTGTGTGTGTGTGTGTGTATTGGAGGTGACTGCAGAATCATCTGTGTGTGTATGTGTGTGTAATTGGAGGTGACTGCAGAATCATCTGTGTGTGTGTGTGTATTGGAGGTGACTGCAGAATTGTGTGTGTGTGTGTGTGTGTGTGTGTGTGTTGGAGGTGACTGCAGAATCATTTGTGTGTGTGTATTGGAAGTGACTGCAGAATCATCTCAGTGACCAGGACCAAGAATGGTGTTAAATCACTCATCCCTCGCTTGGTTCAAATACCTGACAGTGGTTTCCTGAGAACACGGAAGCGCTGCGCTGTGGATTCTCTTCCCTTGGTTGGTTTAGTTGCTAAGTCACGTCCGACTCTTGCAACCCCATGGACTGTAGCCCGCCAGGCTCCTCTGTCCAGGGATTTTCCAGGCAAGAACACTGGAGTGGGTTGCCATTCCTTCTCCATTGCATCCCTAATTTTGTGCAAAAATAGAAAAAGCAATGTAGCCGCAACCTGTAATAGCAGGGGTTCGTTTGCTGCGGCCACCTCTGAAGTCAGAAGGTATTTCTGAAGGCAGCGTCTGAAGTTCAGTGTGTCCCTGAACTGTGTCTAACCTTAGACACCACGACGAGGGAGGCGAAGGAGGAGATAAAGAGAACAGGCTGTCAGTTTCCAGAAAAGTGCTAAATTGTGAAACCAGGGCAGCCAAGTAAGTCGCCGCCTACTTGTAACCCAGATTTTCCAACTTGCTAGTTTTCTGGCAGTGCAGGCCAGCTGAGTTTGGTCACCCGGTTAATCAGTATGTGTTGCGCCCCTAGAACATGAGGGGGACTGTCTGAGTAGGACGATAGTCTCAGGGCTCCAGGAGGAGAGAAACAGAAGCATTCACAGCAAGGACAGCGGGTGGTGATTTGAGAGACAGGTAAGTTCAGTGTTCTAGGTGATGGTTCATCTGAAACGTGGTGTATAATCTTTTTCTTTGTATGTTTGAACCATTCTGGTTTTTAAAATTATCTCATACCTGCAGTGGAATCAGCATGCGTGCGCACACACACACCTATGTAATATATATGCTGCCACGTAAAGAAAAATACGCACACCTGGTAGTGTCTGCCAGCAGCTTCCTGCCGTCCCTTTGCGGCGCCACGTGGCCTTCTCTGCCCCGCCCCATCCCCATTTAATAGTAGGAGGCCGTCCTGAGCGCTGCGTTGGTCATAACCTTTCTGTCCTTTCTTATTTTACTTTTGTGTAGATACCTAAATGTGCGTATCTTGAATGAATGGAATTAAACTGTATTCTTCCGTCGCCTTCGTTTTTATGTTCACTGCTTTGGGGCATAATCATTTTGAAGCAAGTACCCTAGCTTGTTTATTTTCACTGCTAAGTATTAGTTCACTGGATAAATATATCACAGTTTTTCCCTTCTCCATATGGAAACACACCTTTCTTTGAAATAGAAACAGGAAAGGTTGCTATGGACATTCTTCTGGTGATTTCTGGGGCACATACACAAGTAGATGTAAACCTTGAATGGAATTGCTATATTACACGTGCTATAAGGCACATCGTTAACCTAAATAGACAAGGCTAAGTTGTTTTCCAAAGTAATGGCACCTACTGACAACACTACTGGGGTTCTAGAATTTCTGGTACTCTGGATCTCACCAGGGTTTACGATCATCAGCCTCAACATTTTGCCAAGCTGAGGAGTGTAAAATGGTATCTGTGGTTTCATTTATTTGATTACTAACACGACAAATATGTTTTACTGTGGTAATTCCTATTTCTTCTTCCTGGAAATCCCTCTTAGATCTTCCACCATTTTTTCTATTGTGTGTTTTTTTTTTATTATTATTAAATTTTGAAAGTTCTTTCTAGTTTTATTGGTAAATGCTTAACTAATAAAGTAGAAACCATATTTAGAGTAAAAATTCTTCTGAAATTGTTACCAAAATTATGAAAAAAGCATGTGAAACTTTATTCTATTTGGAGGGAATAAAGTTAAATGCATAAATTATGTGTTATGTGCTAATTTTCACCTCCTCAGCATCTCAGCCTAGAGAAGGTGTACCTTGGAAACCTCTCTACGTCCTGGAGGAGGAAATGGTTACCCATTCCTGTATTCCTGCCTAGAAAATCCCATGGACAGAGGAGCCCGACAGGCTACAGTCTAATGGGTCACAAAGAATTGGACACGACTTAACAAGTAAGCACACACACACACAAACTATGCTTTCAAAGTGTCCCTTCTTTGAGGTAATTTTAAGGCTCATCAATTCCAGTTATTTGGTAAGAAACTAATGTGATTTATTTTCCTACTGCAGAATAAAACCAAAAGGAAATCTTTATGTAGACTTCATGTTTATTTATGCACAATTCCTTTGTATGTCAATATAGAATAGACTTACAGCAATAGGCCAAAATGATGTTATACTTAAAAAGACATTTAAAAAATAATTTTTTTGTAGGGCACACAGTTTTGAGGGTATTAGCCTGTTAAGACCCCCTTTGCCCGGCAAAGGAATAAAGCTGTTCTTTTCTACTTCACCTGGTCTCCACCAGAATAATTTTTTTGAGTTGAACGATACTGTGTTGGACCTATTCTCATAACTAAACAATTCTTAAACTGAATGAACTATCACGATCATGTGAATAAACCCAGTATGTTGTGACTGTTGTTCAGTCACCAAGTCGTGTCCAAGTCTGTGACTCCATGGACTGCAGCAAGCCTGGTTTCCCTGTCCTTCACTATCTCCTGGAGTTTGTTCATTTGTCCATTGTGTCAATGACGCCATCCAACCATCTCATTCTCTATTGGCCCCTGCTCCTCCTGCTCTCAATCTTAACCCAGGATAGGGGTCTTTTCCAGTGAATCAGCTCTTCACATCAGGTGGCCACAGTTACGGAACTTCAGCTTCAGCATCAGTCCTTCCAATGAATATTCAGGGTTGATTTCCTTTAGGATTGGCTAGTTGGATTTCCTTGCAGTCCAAAGGACTCTCAAGAGTCTTCTCCAGCACAATTCGAAAGCATCAATTCTTTTGCACTCAGCCTTCTTTATGGTCCAACTCTCACATCTGTACACTACTACTAGAAAAACCATAGCTTTGACTGTATGGACTGTTGTCAGCAAAGTGATGTGAATGTTTTCATTTCTGGTTGGCAGGTATAAGAACAAGAAACTACAGTGCAGTCTTCTGAGGCTCCCGCTAATCAGAAGGCAGTGTTTTTCATGGGCCAAGGACTCTGGCATTTGAAAAATACTAACTTAAAAATTGGATACTGCTTACAATGAATGGCACAAAGATTTAGACCTTTCTTTAAATTAAAACAGCAGTCCACACTTGTAATATACATCCTTTTGGGTTCTATAATAAACTTCACTGTCACCATACTTTCTACTGAAAAAGCTCTAGTGCAAATATCTATCATCATTAATGTAATGGAAACGAAAACTCAATAGTACAGAACAGCTGCTCAGTGTGGTTCCAGCAAGCCACATAGAATTACTGGGCACTTGAAATGTACTTGGCTGACTTTGTTATATGCTGTGAATTTAAAATATGGTTCATATTTTGAAGATTTATGAAAAAATAAAATATCTTAATTTTTATATCAATTACATTTTAAATGATAATATTTTGGACATATTGGTTTAAATGTTAAAAACTGATTTCACCTTTTTTTAATGTGGCCACTAGAAAATTTTCAGTTATGTATATGGCTTATGTTACAGTTCTCTTGGACTGTACTGTTCTTTACCTGAATTTATAAAGAAAGACCTTAAATGTGCTTTTGAGTTTTGGCAAAATATCTCCTTTCTTTCTTTATAACATGAAAGGAAGTGTGAACATCTCCTGGAATATAATTTTCTAATATACTGCCAGGATAAATGCTTTTCTCATTTGGTTTTTCTGTCCCTCTAACTTGAACCATTCAAAGCAGAGGTTTTTTTTTTTTTTTTTTTCCTGGAACAAAAGAGTAATGTGTATGTCTTGTAACACAGGACATCTCTCTGTGTCCAGCCTCTTCCTTTATTGTCATATCACGTTGATGTCCCCTATTAAATCAGTTAACGCCTGTGAACTAAGTCATGGTGGCATTTTGTGTGTGTGTGTGTGTGTGTTTTTTAAAGGAGGAAATTTAATGAATCACAGATCCCATCTATAATCTGCAGAACAGTGATGAATATTAATAGGATTTTTGTCCTAGATTTCCTAAAATGTTCTTTGTATCTGTAAAACTTGAGCTCAGAAGAATATATGGATCATCTGCTTTTTAAAAGTTTCACTCTGATCTCACTACCAAAGATTAAAACAAAATGTGAATATTAAGGGAGAATAGCTTCCTTTCCATGCCCAGAATTTTTAACCTTTTTCATGGTTGTTGTTACTCTCTTAGCAAAATAGTTTGGGAGAAAACATGTATTATTTTTGTTGTGAAAATTATCAATGGTAACAGTACTCATTAAGTGCAAGAATGTTTCTTCAGATTATTCCGTTTAGGACCCTTCTCTGAAATGAGAGATTGTAATACAGCCCCTGCCAGCCAAGAGATGCCAGCCATCGGTGTTGCTTGCTGCTCTGGGGCTCGTGGTTTGTCATTCTAATGACCTGCCTCACTTAGACAGGATTTAGTCTCCAGGCTTCCCTGGTGGTGAAGTGTTAAAGAACCCACCCGGCAATGCAGGAGATGCAAGAGACGCAGGTTCGATCCCTGGGTCAGGAAGATCCCCTGGAGGAGGAAATGGCAGCTCACTCCAGTTCTTACCTGGGAAGAACAGTGGGGTCACAGAGTCACACACAGCTGAGGGACTGAGCACCGATGTGTGGAACAACTTGTTTGAGATAAAT
This sequence comes from Neotragus pygmaeus, assembly GCA_006410875.1. NCBI lineage: Eukaryota > Metazoa > Chordata > Mammalia > Artiodactyla > Bovidae > Neotragus > Neotragus pygmaeus. The sequence continues at coordinate 238,459 of SJYV01042006.1, forward strand.
GATAGCCACATTTTTCATGCTGATTTTATTTAGCTTATTGGTACTATTGTCCCATCTGTTCAGTTGAGATCGTATTTTTTTCTTAATTTTCTCCCTGTCAATCCATTTCATGTCGTGTGTTAATAGTGCCACGAGGTTGAAAGAAAGATCCTGGGCTCCAGGACAGCCCACGGTCAGGCTCAGAGAGCGCTCTGAGCTCAACAGCTGGGGCAGGAAGACCAGCATCTCCGCACTGACTCTCTTCCCCTTGCCCAGACTTGTCTTTCTCTCTGCCTGCCTGTCTTCATGATAAACCACTCAAATAATCCACTCCTGGCCACATCCTAAACAACAAGTACAAGGAACAGACGTAATGACAATAGCAATATTTTTACTTCCCAGATTGGCAACCAGGAGGAAGGACTCAGACAGCTGCTTCCTTTCCTGGACTGTTTGACATGCCTAAGAAATATTTATTCTACTGTGTCCCAGTTGTAAAAGAGAAATCAGATATGACAGGATCTCCATCCTAGTCGAAACACGACTGGGCACAGACAGTGTTACCGGTTACGTATTCACCAGGTAAAATGACTGTAGCATTCAGACTGGAGGGTAGTTTCTGAACAGTGACAGCAAGCAACCTCTTTCCTGTGCATGCGTGCTCAAGTCGTGTCCGACTCTTTGCAACCCCATAGGCTGTACCCTGCCAGGCTCCTCTGTCCATGGGATTTCTCTAGCCAAGAATCCCGGAGTGGGTTGCCATGCCCTCCAGCATGGCAGAAATCAAACCCCCATCTCCTGCGTCTCCTGCATTGCAGACAGCTTCTTTACCACTGAGCTACCAGGGAAGCCCAACCTCTTCCCTATCATGGACTCATTCGGTGAACAGGTTGCCTCTTAGTAAGACCATTCCAGAGTGGCCCAGTTCTCTAGGGACAGCTTTACTCAAGTCACAAAGTGTAAACAGTTACATCTCCAGTGAGGCTAGGCGGCTATTGCTGCAGTCAGGGTGTTGCAGGCAGAATAAGAAGTGGCACCAGTGTCTATCCAGGGAGAGGGCTATCTTCCTAAATATGGGTCTTTTTAACATAGAATGGATTTTAAGTTTTCTCCAGTGTTCCTGAAAATTGGGTATTAGTCATTCTCATTGCAAATTGCCCTTTGCATGCATGCTAAGTTGCTTCGGTCATGTCTGACTCTTTGTGACGCTATGGACTGTAGCCTGCCAGGCTCCTCTGTATCTTTTTCCTGGCAAACATCTGAGAAAGGACAGAATATGTCCTGTCCTATTTCAGAAATGGCATAATCACCAGTCAAATTCAAACATGATGTTATTAAACCAGATCCATATCATTTATATTATCATGTGGAGTTTGTTGATACCTACATTGGTACCTGTACAGATATTTACGTTTGTATGATAAGTGCTCTTTGTACTGGCTTCCCTGGTGACTCAGCAGTAAAGAATCTGCCTGCAGTGCAGGAGATGCGAGCTTCATCCATGGGTTGGGAAGATACCCTGGAAGAGAAAGTGGCAACCCATTCCTGTATTCTTGCCTGGAAAATCCTTGGACTGAGGAGCCTGGTGGGCTATGGTCCATAGGGTCGCTGTCGGACACGATTGAGCACAACACAGCGCTCTTTGTGCCTTATCTGGGAGCATAAATGTGGACTTTTAGTATCTCAAGAGCTTCTTTTTTTCATTTTTTAAATTTTATATTTGGTATGGGTCAGCTTTGTATTAAGAGAGTGGAATTACATATATATTCTCTTTTTTACTTGTATACAGTAAATTTGTTATGTTAATAGTTTACCCTACAGTCAGATGAAATGCATGGCTTATTAGCATGTGTTAATGGTGTACTTGATAATTAAATGTATGGCCAGGTACTGAAAAGTTGAATTTTTTTCTTACTGTGTCACTAGTAGCTTTGATGCCTTGTGTCTTTTCTGCTGACAGTTACTGGTTGTGAAGTGGGAAATGTGTTGTATCAGACTGTGACCAATCAGAAGATACACACCACTCGGTGATGTAAACGAGGGAAGTAAAATGTCGAGAATTATTACACTTTGATGAAAGGGTGACTCTCGGATTTGAGAAAACTGCATTTTACCCTGTGGCTGAGGGAGAGCATCCAAGGAAGGACAAACTCGGGAGGAAGGGAGGTCGGGCTTCAGAATTGTTGGAAAAGATGTATTTACAGTCTGAAGGTTGGCGGAGAAGTTAACAGGTTTCCCTGGGCAGGACTGGCCTACAGCTGCTTGGTAACAGGAGGCAAACACCTCCTCCTGCATTGGGCTGGGGTCGGGGTGGGGGCGCCAGGTGGGCATGGCCAGACCAGAGCTACAAGTTCCCCGAGACACCACATGTTCTAGGACCCGGAGTTAAAGCAGCGCCATCAGACCCAATGCACTGACCCACCATGTCGCAGCCTCATGGGAGCACCCCCTTCCTCCTGCCTTGTCCCTCCAGCCCCTTCTGTCTGAACAAGTGGAACAGCGTGCTCCCTGTGATGGGAAGATGCTTACAGGAATTCTGTCCATCCTTACAGGACATGTGTTGGCAGGTGAATTTGGAGCTAAGACTCAATACGGTGATAGCTGGCACATATCATAAAAGGATTCTCTTTGCCATAACTTCTCATCTGGAGTTACACATGTTCATTAAGAACAAAGGGCGATCCGTGTTTTGTGAAGTAATTTGGTAATTTAAGTGAAAATTTGCATCCCAAACAGTACTTGAGGCCTGGCTCTCAAATTGGGAAAGCTGGCCACTCAGTTGCTGACTAAGCTGGCGAGCGTCTTGTCACAAGCACAAATGTTACAGGAAGATGTGAAGCTCAGGATGTAACCTTGATTTCCAGTCATCCTTACTTTGTGGTTCTCAGTTTTATAAAGCTGCTGAAATTTAATTTAAAGGGAAAAAAAAACCATGATGCTGAGGAAAATATTTAAAGTTTCTAGAAGTGACTCCTCATGCAATCAGTTCTTTAGAGGATATACATCAACCTATTTTTAGAGCATTGATCTTAGCCTAGCCCTAGAATTTCTCTTGAATTCCCTAACAATAAATACCAAGAACCCAGTACTTGCATAAAGGACACAGCTTATGGCTCTTTCTCTTTTTTGTTTTTAACTTACTCCTGTGGTGAACAGAAAATTGAAAAGACTCTCTGTAAAGTCTGACCTATTTACTCACCCTAAAAGATCTACCTCTAATGGAAGACAAGGCAGAAAAAGTTATTAGGAAATGGTAGGTGCCAGGTCCAATTAAATCCAGTGATTAGGCGCTTTCCCAGACTTGCAGTCCATAGTGGCTAGTGATTAAGCGGATGGGTAAAGAAGAGATAGATTATCCTGCCAGATAGCCTTCCTTTATTAACTTTTAAGTGGGCCTGAAGTGAAAGAAAAATTAATTTTACTGAGAAGGTAATTGGCTTCACGAGATGACCTGTCCAGGATTCTCTGTCCCTTCCCAGTGCCTTTCTCAGCTTGCTGCTGGAGTGCTTGTCTTTGGATTCAGTTTCTCAACAGTATTGGAGGGGTTTGTGTGCCGTCAAGCCATATTTACTAAATCAAGAGTAACAGATATTCATAGGACCAGCACCATTCTGGACTTTGTTGGGAATAGAAAAGTAACTTCCGATGTGGCTCTGTCGTTTTAGGAGCTTGCTGTGTTGATGTCACTGTTGGTGGTACAAAGCCCACCTGTAGAAAAGGTTTCTGGGGTGCTGAGGAGCTGTCCGGGCAGCCTCTGCACTCTTTTAATTCTTAGATTCTATGGTGTAGAGTTCATAGGTGTCAGTAAATCAGTGGTAACACTGGTGTTAGTTCCGGGAATTAATTTCCTTTACCCACAAGCCCAGACTTGTCAGCTGTTATTAGGTATGCCAGGGAGGTTTGAGACCTTATTACTTTACAAAACTATTAGTTAAGTAAACATTCTAATTTCCCCAGTAGTCAAGTGGAAGAGGCACTGTTGACTTACAATGGAAGCAGACCCAGATTTGATACTTTCATTGTGTAATTATTCGCTTTCTCAATTTTAAAAAATATTTATTTTATTGAAGTTTAGCCGATTTACAGTGTTAATTTCTGCTGTACAGCAAAGTGATTTGCTTGTAGATATGTATACATTCTTTTTTCCCTTTCTTTTCTGCTATGGTTTATCACAGGATATTGAATGCCCTGTGTTATACAGTGGGACTTTGTTGTTTATCCATTCTATATGTAGTAGTTTGCTCCACCTTTTCAATTTGGTTGCTATTCTTTTATATACACACTTTAAAACAACAAGACATCATGAGCACAGCCAATTCATTCACTAACATAGCCTTTGGGTTGTTTCTCTGTTCAAGGAAAAACCCTGGCCTTCCTGGGCTCCTTATTAATTTTAGCTCCAAAGTCAGAAATCAATGTGAATTTCTTCTAGAAGCCTGACAGAAATCTGCCAGTGGAGCAGTAACTAGACATAGGCCTTAATATGAGCTCACTGCTGTTCAGTATTTTTCTGGGGTAGAACAAGAGGGTGGATGATAAAAACAGCATGTTCTCTTGTCTTACAATAACCTTGATTACAGTCAAAGTTCTTTGCCTAACAACAGCTTTGGTTATATTCAAAGTTCTCAGAAAATGGCTGTCTAAATCTGAAATGTAAGGTGTGGATTTATTTATGTCTGTGTGCACGCACACACGTGTATGTGTGTGTGTGCACGTGCACATGTATACACATACATACATACATGTCTTGATGGAGATTTGTCTCAGTTTTTCGTTCTACCAAACCTTAGTTTTTAAAAAAAGGAGAGGCAAGGAATACCTTTAAACACAATGTTCTTTCTAATTATTTGTCTTGGCCTAGCCCTTGGATGGAGGAGCCTGGTGGGCTGCAGTCCATGGGGTCGCTAAGAGTCGGACACGACTGAGCGACTTCACTTTCACTTTTCANGGAGAAGGCAATGGCACCCCACTCCAGTACTCTTGCCTGGAAAATCCCATGGACGGAGGAGCCTGGTGGGCTGCAGTCCATGGGGTCGCTAAGAGTCGGACACGACTGAGCGACTTCACTTTCACTTTTCACTTTCATGCACTAGAGAAGGAAATGGCAACCCACTCCAGTGTTCTTGCCTGGAGAATCCCAGGGATGGGGGAGCCTTGTGGGCTGCCGTCTATGGGGTCGCACAGAGCTGGACATGACTGACGTGACTTAGCAGCAGCCTAATGTGACCTACATCAGCTATTAGAAACAAAATGCAATAATTAGTCAGGAGCAAGAGAAATCCTAGGGTGAGAGTGACCAGCAAAACCACAGGAGCTATAGCCCTGCCATGGTGTAAATAAAGACTCGGGAACAAAGGAGTCTAGTTTAGCGTAAAGAGGGAAAGTAGAACAACCGAACTGATCATTTTTGTAAAAGTTTGCCATATGTTTTCAAACTGAAGTGGCTGCTTAGAGAAAACCTCCTTCAGATCACAGAAGAGCAGAGTTGGAAGGCAGACTTGCAACTCTTCTGAACCCTTCTGAATTCACCCACCTGGCATTCTTATTTCAGATTCTGCATAGCATATACATACAAATACGTAAGCTTAAAACTTCAGAATGGGAAAGAACCGAACATTAATGATTAGCTAGTGACATTCTGGAGTATTTTTAGAACCCCAAGTGCCTCCACTCTTTCCTGTTTGCTGCTTTACACTTGCTTTGAAAACCAACTCACAGTAGTCTCCGAAAACAGAATCCAGAGGAAGGGAAAACACTGACTGTGCTATTTGAAATGAACAATTTTTTGTGTGTATCTGTAGAACTGGGTGCATCTCTAATGAATATTTTGATAGTCAAACAAAATCCAGGATGTTCCAGTGCTGATGTGGAAAACAGAAAAAAAGAATAAAATTTTAAAGTAGCCAGGTACATCATGTACTTTCTTGTGTGTGTATATGCTCAGCCATGTCCAACTCTTTGCAACCCCATGGACTGCAGCCCACCAGGCTTCTCTGTCCATGGCATTCAAGCAAGAATACTGGAGCGGGTTGCCGTTTTCTCCTCCAGGGGATCTTCCTGACCCAGAATTCGAACCTGTGTCTCTAGAGTCTCCTGCATCGGCAGGTGGATTCTTTACCACTGTACCACTTGTACTCTCTCATTTGAATTTTGCTCAGAAAACTAGAGCTGGAATGGCTTGGAGGAAAGTGCCAATGTTCTTTATATATATATATAATAAGATCTAGGCCAAAAAATTTGTTATATGTGCAATATAGGCGGAAATATATACATTGTATATTGGGAGTGTTAGTTGCTCAGTTATGTCTGACTCTTTGTGGCTCCACGGACTGTAGCCTGTCAGGCTTCTCTGGAATCCAGGCAAGAACGCTGGAGTGGGTGTCATTCCCATCTCCAGGGGATCTTCCCAACCCAGGGGTCTTACCCAGGTCTCCCATGTTGCAGGCAGATTCTTTACCATCTGAGCCACCAGGGAAACCCATACATTGCATGTATAATATATATAATGTATACTTTACGCATTTTTTTTCCTGAATAATCTTGAAACAATACTGAACACTGAGTTCCTCTGTGCAGGGCCAGCGCCCTCTGATAACAGGACTTGGGTGGTGGCGACACCTAGAGGCCTGATGGCTGAATGCAAGTTACAGAGTGGACTTGCATTTTAACCATCACCATTGCAATTGAAAGATTTATGAAGACAGCTGTGAAAAGGAAAGCTACCTTTCAAAAAAGGCCTTTTTCAGTATATATTTACATGCCTTACACTGGAAATAAAGGCCTAAGGAGGGGTAATTTTTGCAGTATTTCAGAAGATTAACCTAAGAGAGTCCAGAAACCTAGGTTCTCCAAGGAGGTAAGCCGTCCTGTGTTCCTGGGGAGAAGGAGAGCATGAAGAGACCCGGTGGAGGGTGGGGGATCAACAGCAGTAGTATGCTTGAATTTACCTTGTTGCAGTTTTCAGAGTGCTAGAGAATCTTAAACTAGAAACCAAATAGAGGTTTCCTACAGCACCACCCAAAGGACCCACACCACTAGGTGACAGAAAATATTTAATGAAGCGGGACTTTGCATTTTAGTGGAGTGACAGTGTATTACATAAGCCCTTCATTATTCCCCTCCCAGCCCTGCCCCAGCCGGACCAACAGAACACAGCGGGGGTGAGGGGTGGGGTGGGAATAGGGGTGTGCAGTAAACCCCTGCGTGTGAAAGGTATCTTGCTGAGATCCTACAGCCATCATTTGCACCTTTACCTGCAGCTCAGGGAGAAAGGAGACAGAAAGCACAAAATCGAGGAGCTGAGCCCAGAGGCGTTTTTCTATTCCTGCGTTCTGTGAAAGAACATTAATTGAGCACTTTATCAGTTTCCTTTTGCTGCTGAGCAAATCACCCAAATGTAGTGGCTTAAAATAACACAGATACTTTTTTTTTGGCAGCACCGTGCTGGCATATGGGAACAGCATGTAGGATCTTGGTTCCCTAATTAGGAATTGAACCTGTGCCCCTTGCATTGCATTGGAAGCACAGAGTCTTAACCATTGGGCTGCCCGGAAAGTCTCATGACTGAATCAGACTCTTAGCTGAGCTAGCTTCTTAGTGAGTTACCTATGAGGACTTTCCACCATCTGTAATGTTGAAAATCTGATTTTCAAAGAGGTTGTGCACGTGTGCTAAGAAGCTTCAGTCACGTCTGACTCTACGATCTGGACTATAGGCCACCGGGCTCCTCTGTCCATGGATTCTCCAGGCAAGAATACTGGAGTGGGTTGTCATGCCCTCCTCTAGAGGACCTTCCCAACCCAGGGATCGAACCCATGTCTCATGAGTCTCCTGCATTGCCAGGCAGGTCTTTAGCACAACCTGGGAAACCCATCTTAGAGTTCAGGAGGTCAGAAATCCAAAATGGGTCTCACCTACCAAAATCTAGGTGTTGGTATTCCTTTCTGTTGACTTTTGGAGATTTTTTTTTTTTCCCTTTTCAGCTTGCACAGGCCTCAGCTCCAGGCTGTATCACTCAACCTCATGTCTCTTTTCTGACTCTGACAACATCTTTCCTCTTAGAAGGATCCTTGTGGCTACATTGCACCCACCCAGATACTAATCTGGGAAAAACTCCATTTTAAGATCATGAATTCCATTTGCAAAGTCCCTTTAGCCAATGGAAAGCTGGTGCAAGAGATAAAGATATGAATATCTTTGAGAGGAGAGGGCATTCTTCTGTCTACCACAAGCACCATGTGATTCAACACCGTGCCAGCAGGCGCAGAAGACATGAGGTCTCTGCCTCTAATGGAGTGGAGACGGATCATGCAGACAAATCAGATTTTCCACATTACAAATAGTGGTCCTCATAGGTAACTCAGTAAGAAGCTAGCTCAGCTAAGGCCAGCAGCTCAGGCTTCCTGGTCCAGGTGACGTTTGACCTAGTTCTGAAAGATCAGGATGAGTTAGCTACAGAAGAGAGAAAGGGAATTTTAAGCAGATCAAGTAGCATATGCGAAAGTACAGATGAGTGTAAAGACAGCTCAGCAGTTTTCACAGCTAACAAAGGGTTGTGTTGCTAGACTTGGGAAGAGATGAGGCTGAACCCAACGGCTCAACTAGGTGTGCGAGATTTTTTTCTATAGTAGATTCTGTTCTGGGCTCAAGGAAGTTAATTTTTTCTCACATAAATTAGGAGGTTGGGATTAACACATATACACTACTATATATAAAGTAGATAACTAGTAAGGACATACTGTAATGCACATTATTATATATCTTATAATGAAAAAGAATCTGAAAAAGAACGTCTGTATGTATAAGCTACCCAGGTGGCGCTAGTGGTAAAGAACCCATCTGCCAATGCAGGAGACACAAGGTTCAATCCCTGGGACAGGAAGATCCCCTGGGGGAGGGCGTGGCAACCCACTCCAGTATTCTTGTCTGGAGAATCCCATGGACAGAGGAGCCTGGCAGGCTACAGTTCATAGGGTTGCACAGAGTGCGGCACAACTGAAGTGACTTAGCACTCACATGCGCACATGCATATATATATATATGCGTATATATAACTGAATCACTTTGCTATACACTTGAAACTAACACAACATTGTAAATCAACTATACTCCCATAAAAACTTTAAAAAAAAAACATTGCTTCCCACCATTCATGGTGTTAGGAAAGTATGTTCAACTCTGGTCAAGCAGCTGAATGTATTTTAATCTACCTTTTTATTAGATACTTTTAATGATAAAAGCAAAAGAAGCTATAAAGCTAGAATGAAGAGAAGCAATTGATCATCTCATGAAAATATTAAAGACAATATCTAGAAGAAGATGTATAATATATTTTTCATAAGATTCAATATAGTTCTGTTCTCTTACCACTAGCCTCATGAAAATTTTAGTGAGATTTTCATTAAGGAAAAAAAAAAAGATTACTGTGGTAAAGACCCAAAGGTGAATTGCTAAGAAGTTTGAAACAAATGTGATATTACTGAACCATTTCACACTAAAGAGCTTGTAAAACATGTATTGCCCTGCTATTATGGAAATTTTATCTGATTTTTATCTTTTGAATGTGGACTAATCCCCAGCTGGTGCTTATTTCACTGGCTCACAGAAGAAATGGGAACTGTGTCTAGAAACTCTGAGGGTCCTTGGATCGAGGTGGAATGAAGGTTTGAAGTGACTAAGGTTTGACACATAATTCCTGGGCAAGGTCAGGGGTCACAGATGTCATGTCAAGCAGGAACCAGACTGTAGGGGCTATGGGATTTGGACATGAACTTGGAACTCTTTCTACTCGAAGTGTAATCCAAGGAGCTATAGCAGTGCAGGGAGCTGGCTTGTCCCCACTCCATCAAAGTCACATTTTAACAAGCTCCTGGGTGACTCTGTCATACTGATGTTTGAGAAGCACTGCTATAGAGATCTGAAGACATCCAAGTGCTGAAAGCAAGAATGTCAAAGAATCATATTTACATTTTCAGAAAATCATAGGGTTGGCAGTGAGAGAAGATGGAGTGAAGGGAAAGGTGATGTGGGAAAGACTAGAGACTGGGAGGAAGGTAACTCGGGATGATAAGGGCTTGGGCAAGGGTCATGGCCATGCAGATGTCTTATTAGCTGTTGGGGAGAGAGATGGTGATACCCACATTTTCTGACTTGATTGGTGGAGGCAGTTCAAACAGGGGAGATAATGATGCTGCCTTTGGCCACTGTGAATTTGAGAAGGAGGTGAAACACCCAGGTGCTTAAATTCAGCATCAGACAACACAGCTGCTGTGATGTTCAGCAACTCCTGGAGAACAGAAAGCGAAGACTCACCCAGGGAAGCAGGAAAGCCAGGAGAAAGGATTCAATATTATGTGGAAAGCTGTCTCAAAGAAAAGTCAGCTCAGACAAACATACAGGTATATCCTTTGGATTTGACATTTTGGAAATTTCAGTGAGCTTCTTAATTATTTATATGCCCCAAAATGTGGGAATGAATTGCTGAAATTAAGATAAAGTGAAGAGAAATGAAATGGGATGCATACAGGGAAGTCACTAAAAAAATCTAATTTAAGCCAAGTGGACTTGTCGTAGCAAGTGTGATTTTTAAGGACTCTTGTGGAAACAGACAAGCCAGAGAAGGAGGGTGCCTCAGCAAAATTCTTGCAAGAGCCAACTGAAGCATGGGGAGCCCAGAAATGGAAAGAAAAATGGAGAAAATGGAGATCAGAGGTATTAGAGGCTCTATGACGATTTTTACAGAAAGCAAGCAGAGGAGAATGCTGGAAATAAGCGATCGAGACGGGTGCCTCTTAAACTGTGGTCATTATGACTTTCTTCAATTTTGTGCTGTTTGATTAATGTTCTGGAAATAGACCTGCCACTGTCTTACTTAACGAATAGCTTCCCCGTTGGCTGTTTATGCTACACAATGTGTTCCTTTCTTTCCATCTTTGTGTGTCTATTGTAGGTTTCTGATATGTGTTTCCCATGGAGTTCATATATGTTGATTTATAACTGTACCCACTTGTTTTAAACTGGTAGTCATTTAGGTTCAGACACATTCTAAAAGAGCTACATTTTCACTCCCCTCCCCCACATTTTGTTTTTGATGTTGTATGTTACATCTTCATGTCTATCCCTTAATTGTTTATTGTAGTTGCTTTTACAGTTTTTTTTGTCTTTTAAGCCTCATACTGGCTTGTTAAGTGGTTGATTCTCAGTCCTTATTATATTTTTGTCTTTTCTATTGGGATTTTCCCTTTATATATATTATTACTTCTTTTCCACTTAGAGAAGATCTTTAACATTTCTTTTAGGGTTAGTTTAGTATTGATGAACTCTTTTAGCTTTTGCTTACCTGCAAAATTCTTTATTTCTTCTATTCTAAATGATAATCATGCTGGATACACTATCCTAGATTGTAGGTTTTTCTGTAGAGAAATCAGCTGGTAGACTTATGGGGATTCCATTGTATAAGCCTCTTTGTTTTTCTCTTGCTTCCTTTAGAATTTTCTCTTTCTCTTTAACTTGTGCTATTTGAATTATGATATATCTTGGTGTGGCTCTATTTGGGCTCATCTTGTTTGGGACTCTGTGCTTCCTGTACCCGAATGTCCATTTCCTTCTTCAGGTTTGGGAAACCATAGTTTCCTCAAATGCATTTTCAATTTTCTCTCTCTTCTTCTGGGAACCCCATAATGTGAATGTTGATGTGTCTGTGTGTATGCTCAGGCGTGACTGTCTCTTTGCAACCCCATGGGTGAATGTTGATACACTTAGTATTATTCCAGAGATCTCTTAATAAACTACTTTCATTCTTTTTGGTGTTCTGATTTGATGAATTCCATTACTTTGTCTTCTAGGTCAGTTAAGCATTTTTCTTTATCACTCATTCTGCCAGCCATTCCTTCTAGTGATTTTTGATAGCATCCGTTGAATTCTTCACTTACGATTGGGTATCTTTTATATTTTCTAGTTCCTTGTTACAATTTTCATCGTGTACAGCTATTCTTTTCCCCTATTCAGTTAATATTTTTACTACCATGCTTTGAACTGTTGATCTGGCAAATTTATTTCTAGATTATTGTTTCTTTTTTTTCAGGGATTTTTCTCTTGCTGTTTTAATTCAGAGTAGTTCCCCTGCCTTTTGATTTTGCTTAACTTTCTCTGCCTCTAGGCATTTAGGTGAAACAGTTACCTATTACAGTCAGGAGGGAGTGTTCTTATGTGGGAACATCCTTATACAGACTGCACATGCCCAGTGCTGTGGGGGAGGGGGCTGAATCTTCCTGGGGGCGAGCCTGCCTCCCCAGGATTCATCACCCCCACCCCTCTCGCAGCTAAAGGTGCCCATCGCGTGCCAGTTCCAACCTGCCTCTTCCTGAACTTCAGATCCAAACAACGGCTCCCCTGAGGGCACTTGCAGGCTCCTCAGACACACCATGCCCAACCCAGCTTCCTCCTTGGGCTCAAATCCGTGTGGGNTCTATGCCTCTCACCACTCACTCACTCCTCAGAGCTATATTAAACAATATTTACTCAACATATAAATTTGGAGGAAACAATTCATCCCATCTATAACATTTCAGCCATGATTTTTTTTTTTTTTAACTTGAGATCATTTTGTTCCGTCCTGACAACTAACCAGTTCAGGGATGGTCTCTCTGAATGACTGGGTCATAAAACTCTTAAGTGTGACATTTTACATTTTTATCCTTTAGCACACAAACAATACAAGCTTTCCAAAAGCTTGTATATCATCATCACCATCATTGCTTCATCTAGATATGTTAGCAGCAACAGAAGTTGGGAAATTAAAATGGAGCATGAATGGGATGCTACTTTGTAACAAAGAATTGTATTCATCTCAGTCTCAAACATTGCAATTAAAAAAAAAAAAGAAAACTTCTACTTAGCTATTAGATTTAAACTAAAATATTCAAAACATAGCACTAGTATATTGCATTCAGCCCTGATATCTACTCAGTAACTTATTTTCAGCCCATTATTGGGTTGTGACATCCAGTTCTTAAACTGTTCAAGGAGAAACAGAGGACTCCTTCTGTCAAATAATTGTCCAGCTCAGGGCTTGGTGTGCATTTTCTGTAAAGGACCACAGAAAATGTATCTCAAGCTTCACTGGTCACATGTGGTCACTGCTGTATTTTTCTCTCTGTTTTTCTTTATAACACTTTTATTCTTACCTCAAAGTTCTTACACAAACGGACCACAGGTTGGATTTAACTTATGGAGGCAATTGCCCACTTGGCAGGTACTTCCTTCAAGCCTTATAGAAGCAGATACAAAAGATAATCTAATTCCTCCATTCTGATTTCAGTACTCTTTTTACAACCTCTGAAAAGAATTTATATTTTCAAATATATTGTCAAACTTCTAATGAAAAATGTCCTGATCACAAAACACAATATTCTAAATTACTTAGCAGCTATTTTCTAATTTCAAATGAATAAATTGGCAATCTGAGTTTTGTGACTTGTGTGTATGTGTCTGTTTGTGATGTGTTTGAAAAACTTTAGTTTGGAACTAGACCTTGGAACATGGTTCCAGTGGTTACTCCATCCTGGGTGGTCCATCCAGGAAAGCAAGCAGCATACCATTTCCAAGCACTATCCGTTTTCGGTCAAGACAAGTGATTGATAGCTGAAATGACCGAATGGCTGAAATCTGACAGTGGCATTGCATTCTTGGTACCAAAAGTGTAGATTCCATTCCATCCTACTTTGTGGTCCTTTTAGAAATCATTTTACTTCTCTACCCATCTCTTTGCACATAGGCTGTCTACAAAGATGGCTGCTAACACATTTTCTGCTCTTGTACCTGCAGACCGCTTGCCCCACCAAGAGGCAGAGCCCATTTTCCCAGCCTTGGAATCCAGCCAGGCTCAGTGACTTGCTTTGACCAGCACAATGTGGTGGGAGTGCTGCTGCACTCATCCCAGGCTTTACAAAGTCTGCTTTTGCTCTCATGGGCTCTAGCTCCTGTGTAAAGATTACTCTGTTGTTTGGTCACTAAGTGATGTCTGACTCTGCAACCCTATGGACTCCAGCCCACCAGGCTCCTCTGTCCATGGGATTTCCCAGGCAAGAATACTAGAGTGGATGGCCATTTCCTTCTCTGGGGGATCTTCCTGACTCAGGGTCAAACCAGCGTCTCCTGCATTGGCAGGCAGGTCCTTTACCACTGAGACCCCCAGGAAGCCGCAAGCTTAGTCTACACTACTGAATAATGGCAGACCACGTGGTGAGAAACAGCCAGCCCCACCTGAGGTCCAGACATGAGTGAAGACATCCTGGGTGTTCCAGTCCGAGCCAAGGGCCTGGTTAAACGCATCTTACCCATATAATCACTATGTGGGCAGCCAAGCCGATCCATCTCACACCATCACAGGAAATAAGAAGTTACTATCTTAATCCGCTAAGCTTTAGTGTGGCCTGTTTCAGTGCAGTAGACAGCTGAAATGCACCAAGTCCTCTCTCTTTATCCTTCTCTCCAGCAGAAGGCCTCACACTCTGCCCCTCCCAGCATCAGAGGACAGCAGAATGGAGGAGGAGGTCACTTGGAAACCCCCCGTGGGGATCCTGATACTCCCCTCTCTCAGTTAAGGATAGTTTGGGCTGCATCTAATAGACAAAGCCCTGTTTATAGTGTCTTAAATGAGGTGGAAGTTTCTCTCTCATGTGAAAGCTAGATGCACTTTGTGAAATAACTGCTCAGAAACAGTGCAGAATGTCACATTTTCCTTCTTTTTTAAAAAAGTATATGAATGTCTTTTAAAATTTTGATTAATTTATTTTATCTGTGGTTGCTCTAGGTCTTTGTTGCTATGCATGTGCATTCTCTAGTTGCGGTGAGTGGGGGCTCCTTTCTAGTTGTGAGGCATGGGCTTCTCATCATGGTGACTTCTTTTGTTGCCAAGCTCAGGCTCAGTAGTTGTGGCCCCCAGGCTTAGCTGCTTCAGGGCATGTGGGATCTTCCCGGACCAGGGCTCGAGCCTGTGTCCCCTGCATTGGCAGGCGAATTCCTAACCACTAGACCACCAGGGAAGTCCCACAATGTTGTCTGCTTTGGTCAAGAATATGCCTTTTCCAACTTAGTAATTCTATAGCTTTATCTGTTGCCTAATTGACACTTTTTATTTCAAATAGTATTTAAGATCATTCACTGTATTTAAAAAAATTGAAATGCCCTGAAATCTTATAATACATACATGGAAGAAATTTCCTAAAAACATACAATCCATTAACAATAATGAGATGTGAAGTTCCAATAAACTTTCCTAAACTATCAACGATTTCTTAAAAGTTCAATCAAGTCTTTCAGACAAAAGAATGAATGGTTTTATCTCCAGAAAACTGGATATAAAAATAATTTTAATTTTCTTATGAAGCGATCAAGGAATATACAGTAAAAAAAGTGCTTGATGTATTAGGGACTTAATTATAAGAGACACGCTTCTTTTTTGCATTGGGGAATGTTGGTACTTGTCAGTCTTTTTTATTTCATAATTTTAGGTGTTATCTTTCCTCACTCTGCATGCCTGCACACCAAGTCACTTCAGTCTGATTCTGAGTGACCCTATGGACTGTAGCCTACCAGGCTCCTCTTGTCCATGGGATTCTCCAGGCAAGAATACTGGAGTGGGTGGCCATGCCCTCCTCCAGGGGATCTTCCCAACCCAGGAATTGAACCTGTGTCTCATACATCTCCTGCATGGGCAGGCAGGTTCTTTACCGCTAGTGTTACCTGGGAAGCCCCTTTCCTCACCCTAACCAATATTTATTTTCATACCTAATTTTATAAAAACTCCATAAAATTTAAATGCACCTCTGAACACTGGAAGAAAATCCCTATCAGTTCAGCCAGATAAGACTAGCCTGTTGTTCCAGGAGAACAACAGTTCAGTTCAGTCGCTCAGTCGTGTCTGACTCTTTGCAACCCCATGAATCGCAGCACACCAGGCCTCCCTGTCCATCACCATCTCCCAGAGCTCACTCAGACTCACATTCATCGAGTCCGTGATGCCATCCAGCCATCTCATTCTTTGTCGTCCCCTTCTCCTCCTGCCCCCAATCCTTCCCAGCATCAGAGTCTTTTCCAATGATTCAACTCTTCGCATGAGGTGGCCAAAGTACTGGAGCTTCAGCTTTAGCATCATTCCTTCCAAAGAAATCCCAGGGCTGATCTCCTTTAGAATGGACTGGTTCATTCTCCTTGCAGTCCAAGGGACTCTCAAGAGTCTTCTCCAACACCACAGCTCAAAAGCATCAATTCTTCAACACTCAGCCTTCTTCACAGTCCAACTCTCACATCCATACATGACCACAAGAAAAACCATAGCCTTGACTAGACGGACCTTAGTCACCAAAGTAATGTCTCTGCGTTTGAATATATTATCTAGGTTGGTCATAACTTTTCTTCCAANACTCTTGAGAATCTCTTGGACTGCAAGGAGATCCAACCAGTCCATTCTGAAGGAGATCAACCCTGGGATTTCTTTGGAAGGAATGATGCTAAAACTGAAACGCCAGTACTTTGGCCACCTCATGCGAAGAGTTGACTCATTGGAAAAGACTCTGATGCTGGGAGGGGTTGGGGGCAGGAGGAGAAGGGGACGACCGAGGATGAGAGGGCTGGATGGCATCATCGACTCGATGGACGTGAGTTTGAGTGAACTCTGGGAGTTGGTGATGGACAGGGAGGCCTAGCGTGCTGCGATTCATGGGGTCGCAAAGAGTTGGACACGACTAAGCGACTGAACTGAACTGATAGTTGATTTACAGTGTGTGATAATATTTTTAATCAAGTAAAGATTTGGTTTTAGAACTCAAAGCTTATGGGGAAACAGAAAAAAAAAAAACCTTGAGCAATGAATTTTAATTTTATTGACGTTCTTTTGGCTGTGCTGCGTCTTCGCTGCCGGATGGACTTTTCTCTGGTTGCAACAAGCAGGGGCTCCTCTTCGTCGCGAGAGCTTCTTGCTGCAGCAGCATCTCTTGCTGCAGAACGCAGGCACTAGGGCGCACCGGCCTCAGTAGTTGCAGCATGTGGCTCAGGAGTTGCGGCTCCCGGGATCCAGGGCACAAACTCAGCAGCTGGGGAGCAGGGGCTTAGTTGCTCCACAGCCTATGGAATCTTCCCAGACCAGGTATCAAACCCAGGTCCTCTGCCTTGATGGGTGGATTCTTTGCCACTGAGCCACCAGGGAAGCCCGAAAAACAAATTTTAATAAAAGCCTGTTCCAGGAACATTGTTTAAACTACTCCAAAATATCAAAGACCCCAGCAGCAGTAAACCTGCCAGCTGCGGTCCAGGCTGTGGTCCGTCTGAAAGGCTGGGGGGTGGGGCATGAGCCTCAAGGCAGCCCGCGAGTCCAGCAGACTCTGTTCAAATTCTCCTGTCTCATCTGTTTACATTTCCATCTTGTATGGTGTTTTGGTCATCAACCCAGAAGTGCACTTGTCCCAAGTTTTCCCTTCATTTTGGCAGAGTTTTTCCCTCTTGCTTTGGTAACCTTCTCAAAGACTCCATTTCTTTAGAGTTAACAGAGCCTTCGGGGAGGTTGGGAATACATGTGTGGAGGAAGTAGCCGCTCTTGGGTGATGGGATGGAGCGGCTGTAGCCTCCAGGTTAATGGTCTTTGACAGAATCTTTTCATTAACCAGAAAATGCTGGGATATAAATCTAAGGGCATTCAAGGAAAACTCCATTTTTCTAGTGTACGCCTCTGAAGGCCAGAGCAGAGTCCTGGTTATTTGTCTCGGTAGCCACGCTGCCTGGCAGTCAATAAATATTTTCGGAATGGATGAAGACGGGGGCAGTAGGCAGGATTTTGCCAGAAAGAGAAGAGGGACAGCAGAAGGAACCGCAGGAGGCAAGGCCCTGAGGTCCAAGGAGAATCACCGCTCGTGAACGTTTAGGAACCTCATGGCATTTCTATATGATGACTTAATTATGACATGTAAAGAATAACATTGTTGTGAAATAATAAGAAATATATTCGAGGAGGAAATGGCACTCCCCTCCAGTGTTCTTGCCTGGGAAATCCCATGGACGGAGGAGCCTGGTAGGCTACAGTCCACGGGGTCCCGAAGAGTCGGACACGCCTGAGCGACTAAATAGCAACAACTTCAACAAAAAACATATACGTGAGTCTCTGTCGCTGGGTCCCGGCACAGAACGCCTACATCCCTTGGGATTTCCAGATGATAAGAGCACTAGGAGTGGGCCTTCCCTGGTGGCCCAGCGGCTAGGACTTTCTCTTCCAACGGAGGGGGTGAGGGTTTGATCGCTGGTGGGGGATCTCACATGGCTTGTAGCCAAAAGACCAAAACATAAAGCAGAGATAATATTGTAACAAATTCAACAAAGAGTTTAAAAATGATCCACATCCAAAAGGAAAAAAGATCTTAACACCAAGCCAGCAGAGAGCACTAGGCGTATCCCTTGTTCTAATGAGGTGAATCCGGGTGCCCCCGGAGGCAAGCTCGTGGCCAAAATCAAGCCAGGGTGAGAAGCTCGGAATTTTCAGCACCTCTCTCCCCAGGTTGCTAGAGAGGGGGAAGGGGCTTTAATAAACAGGTAAAGGTAAGTAAACATTTCCACCTCTTCTGTGAGCCCCTCACTCAAGAAGGAGGTCATTGCAGCCTCTGTTCTGCAGCTGTTGGGTCAAAAGCACCAGTGATGCTGGGCTGTAACAGGCGTCTGCATTCGGGGTGGGGAGGGCAGTCTTGTGGGACTGAATTCTGATCTGTGGGGTTTGATGTAACTCCGGGACAGCGGTGTCAGAGCTGGATTAAGTTTCAGGACACCATGCTGGCGTCCCAGAGACTTGCTGGTTGAGAGCCCTCTGCACGCGGTAACCAGAAGCGAAGCCTTTTCTGTGAGCAGCAGAGGAGACCCGTCCATAGGCCAGAAGGACACAGGGGCAGAGGGACGTGGGAGGGGGAACGCACACTCTTCAAAAGACTATGTTAAATATAAACATTAGGAGTTTTGAGAATTCTGGGGAAATCCTCATTAGAAAATGATTTTACACTCCAATAATAAATTTAAAGTGACTTTATTGAGGTATATTTTATCTGTGCACGTTTTAAATTTAAACAAGCAAGTACACACCCGCAAAGCCCTCGCCCCCATCAAGGTACAGACACGTCCGTCACCCGGAAAAGTTCCACGGTGCCTCTTTGCAGACGGTTCACACCCTCCAACCCACCCTGGACAGTGGGAGGCCCATCTCGTTCCTGTTCTCAGCGTGTAGGTGGAGCCAGACTCCGTGGTCCGGTGTCCGTCTGCCTTCACTCAGCAGGACGCCCGTGAGAGGCCCTGCATCTTTGCACGCGTCCGTATCTTACTCCTTTGTGTCTGCGGCTGAGCGGTGTTCCGTGTTATCCATCCCCCTGCTCACGGGCCACTCGGGATAAAGCTGCTCTGGTCCCTCAGATACACAGACGTCCTCTGTGTAGACACACTCTTTCATTTCTCTCAGGTAACGATCTAGGAGCAGCATCATGAAAACGGTACTTTTTGGGTCACCAACCCACAAAAACGGTCCCAACCGCCACTGTGTGAGCAAAGGGCCCCGGCTGGGTGGAGCGTCGTCCGAGCGGACGCGGAACAGCTTGTGTCCTCGGGAGATGCGGACAATGCCCGTATTCTTTGAGGACACAGGGACCATGGGGAGACGGCACCGAACCAGCCGGCTGGTGGTCTGAGTTGACGTGAGTGATTGGCACGTCAGTATCTGGAGATGGACATTTTAGGAAGCATAGCGGGGTCTCAAACTGGCTGACACAGCAAGACATCAGGAGGAAGTTACCAATACTGAGAGTATGTTAGTATGTTTTTCATACAGAAACTATAGACCTAAGGCAAACTGACTTATGCAAAAAATAAAGGGACTTCCCTAGCTTATGTAAGCAAAGAGAGCAGGGGTGGGCTGGCTTCCGACACACTGCAGCCTGGTGCCTCTCTCCCCGGAGCGGCCGTCTTCTCTGCCCTCGTTCTCAGGCTCCCTTGGTGGGCCCCCTGCTCGCCCACCCTGGCAGCTCCCACAGAAGGAAGCAGCTCTTCTCGAGAGGTCCCAGCAGCGTCCCCGGCCGGCTGCCACAGCTCTCACGGTGCCTGGAGGGCCCGTGCTCTTGTGACCTGTCGCCGTGGCCCCTGGGCTGTGATGCCGCGTCCTGGCCTGGTCTCGTGCAGGGAGGGGGCCCGAGGCTGGTCTGAACCACGAGCCTGGTGGGGCAGGAGGCGGGTAGCAGAGTCTCCTGGTGCGGTTCCTGAAGCAGAAACGGTATCGTCCGTTTCTGTGCTCGGTAGACACGTCGGGCAAGCTGTACTGTGGTGACGTCACCCAGGGCCCTTCCTCTCAGAGAGAAAAGAGATGAGACATCAGTGGCAAGCTGTCAGGAGGGGGTCCTCCACTTCTCGGGACAACTCAGCAAATACACAAGAAGGACTTGCTGCCCAGGAAACAGCGGTGACGCTCAGGTTCTGAACTCCACGTTTCCCCGAAGCAGGGGTGGGAGGGCCACTCACAAGGCCGTCCCCCTGAGGTGAAGATGCAGGACCTTCCAGGCCTGCTGGCTGCAGGCCTGCTTTGCTCAGACCCCAAAGGGCACAAGCAGCTGTCGCTGTGGGGAGGCCAGGGCAGGGGGCTGGGGAATGGAGGCCGGCCCGCGGTGGAGACGTCTCAGAGCACTGGATTCCGGGAGGTCACGGACAGGGCAGCAGGAGGCCCTGGAATTCAGCGCGCCTTCACCTGGGACAAGGAGGCCCCTGCCCCCTCGCCGGCTTCCTCATTCCAGAGTCTGCTTCCAGGCACCACAGCCCAAGTCCAGGAGGAGAAGTATTTCAAGCCCCCCAAACACTCAGCAGGATCTCGTCGAGGAGAGCAGAGCGGCTAGAGTCAGACTTCCTGATTTCTTCCGGCTGTGTGACCTTGAACTGGTCCCGTTAGCTCTGGGAGCCTTGTTGTCCTCTTGAGTGGTCCTTGTTGTTTGGTTGATAAGTCCTGTCCGACTCCTTGTGACGCCGTGGACTGCAGCCCACCAGGCTCCTCTGTTCATGGGATTTCCTAGGCCCGAACACTGGAGTGGGTTGCCATGTCCTCCTCCAGGGGGTCTTCCCGACCCAGGGTTGCCTGCATTGGCAGGCAGATTCCTTACCACTAAGCCACCAGGGAAGCCCTTCCTCGTCAGTAAAGTGGGAATAATCACATGGGGCGGCTGTGAGGAACACGAGATCGTGGGAGCCGGGGACTCGGGCGGGTGAACAGCTGTACAATGTCCAGGGCCGTTCAGGTGCCGTCAGAAGTGGTCATCCCGGCCCCAGCCCCTTGAGAGATCCAAACTGAGCTGAAAGGATTCCTCATGAGCCCCAACCAGGGTCAGCTTCCAACATCAGTCAAGCAGAGCAAAGAGGCTGGAATCCCCAGGATGTTCCACTTCCTTAGCTCCGCTAAGTGATTCTACAGCCAGGCCCGACAGACGCAGAGCTGGACTTTGCTGCCTGTGGGCAGATTTTCTGGTAGCGGTCACTCTGGCCTTGACCTCTGTCCTTCATCCCGAATCCCCGGTGGCCCCTTTGCCCAGGGGCAGGCCAGACAGCCCTCTATCTTATCCACGGAGCTGAACCCACATCATCAAGAGTGAGGGACCGCCACACCTTGTGTCTGGTGTCCCATCCGCCCGACCCAATCGCACCCTGGAGCAGTCCCGGGCGGGCTTCCCCGGCCCCGATTTGACACCAAGAGGAGCTAGCAGCTGAGCTGACCCCACCGCCCCCTGCCCGCCCTCTCCTGCTGCAAACACACGGCTCCACGTCTCTGGTAGAACCAGGGACAGGCCACGCTCCCGACCGTCTCAAGAGCCGTTCTGGCCCCAGACCTGCCTGGCGCATCGCTCCCTGAAGCGCCCGCGCGCCCGTGACGGCCACAGCATAGGGGGGAAGTGCAGCTTCCACGGCGCTGAGTCGCCCGCCTGAGGTTGTGTGGTTCCCGGCGCAGGACGCAGACGGACCTCGGCCGCGTCCCCTGCAGCCTCAGGACGTCAGCCAGCCCTGCAGCGCGGCTCTGCCCACCCCGTCCTCCCAGCAGAAGGCCGTGCCAGGGGCTCCTTCATCCCGAGAATGCCTAGCTCCTGGAGGCCCTGGCTCTCTGTCCCAAGGCTGGAGACCTGGGCAAACTCAAGTGCTTCCCCACAGGCAAGCGCCCGCCTCCAGCTCCTGAGGCCAGCTCCGTGACCCCGGCCCTCCCGGGGCACTGCTGAGCCCGTGCGCGCTCCGGAGTCCTCCAGCTCCTTGGGAGACTCACCCCTGCACCCTTGGTCAGTGAGCAGCACGGGCCCAGGCGGGAAAGGTTCCTTGGAAACCTGCCCGACTGGATTGCCCTTTGCATTGGGCTCGGAACTGTTCTCCCACCGAGAAGGCTCTGGACTCTAAGATTCTGTGTCATCCCCTCTGTCTTCCTATCGGACACCGAGCTACGGAGAAGCGCAGGGGAACTCCAGCCCCTCCCCACCCCCGGAGGGACTGGCCCACTTGGGCCGGAGCCTCAGCTGGTCTGAGTGGTCACGGGAGCTGGGATCACCCTGGTGTGAGGGGGCGCTTTCTGCAGAGGATCCGAAAAGCGAGAATCTAGACTCCATTGTCTAGCATTCTATTTTACGTGTTTACCTTTTTTTTCACGTAGATCATTAAAGAAAAAAAAAAACTCAACCTTAATGCCTTGTATCAGATGAGACTTTTACATAGATAAATAGATATTTTTATTTTATTTAAAAAATTTTTATTTTATTTTGGAGTATCAGTTCAGTTCAGTTCAGTTCTGTCCAGTCACTCAGTCATGTCCAACTCTGCGATCCCATGAACTGCAACACGTCAGGCCTCCCTGTCCATCACCAGCTCCTGGAGTTCACTCAAACTCATGTCCATCGAATCAGTGATGCCATCCAGCCATCTCATCCTCTGTTGTCCACTTCTCCTCCTGTCCCCAATCCCTCCCAGCATCAGGGTCTTTTCCAATGAGTCAACTCTTCGCATGAGGTGGCCAAAATATTGGAGTTTCAGCTTTAGCATCATTCCTTCCAATGAACACCCAGGATTGATCTCCTTTAGGATGGACTGGTTGGATCTCCTTGCAGTCCAAGGGACTCTCAAGAGTCTCCTCCAACGCCACAGTCCAAAAGCATCAATTCTTCGGNTCTTTGCAACCCCATGAATCGCAGCATGCCAGGCCTTCCTGTCTATCACCAACTCCCGGAGTTCACTCAGACTCACATCCATCAAGTCGGTGATACCATCCAGCCATCTCATCCTCTGTCGTCCCCCTTTCCTCCTACCTCTAATCCCTCCCAGCATCAGAGTCTTTTCCAATGAGTCAACTCTTCGCATGAGGTGGCCAAAGTACTGGAGTTTCAGCTTCAGCATCATTCATTCCAAAGAAATTCCAGGGCTGATCTCCTTCAGAATGGACTGGCTGGATCTCCTTGCAGTCCAAGGGACTCTCAAGAGTCTTCTCCAACACCACAGTTCAAAAGCATCAATTCTTCGGCACTCAGCTTTCTTCATAGTCCAACTCTCACATCCATACATGACCACTGGAAAAACCATAGCCTTGACTAGACGGACCTTCATTTAAGTATAAAATGATGATACTGGAAAGCACTTTGTAGACTTAAAAGCGTAATGAAACCATAAGGGGTGAAACAGCAGAAAGCTACCTCCCAGCTATCTACACATGAACATTTTAGTTGCTAAATGCCAGGGCCATTTCTTTCCTCTTTTCTTGGTGACGATTTTGTCTTCAATAATCATATTATATCATACTTATATGATTCAATTTGTAAGAAAACATATTTTATCTGTGGGTCTCAATTAGCTCTATTTTCGTTTTACTGAGAAAAAAATTACAACTCACATGTAAAAGGGGTTGATCACTACTGACTGAGACATACCAAGATCTAAAGCATAGTTTGACTTGGGAAACACAAGACTTAGAAGGTATTAAAAAAAAAACCTTCCTTTTCTGCACAAATTTATGTATTCTATAAACAAAAAGCATTTGATGTAAACTGCAATGCAAATTAGAAAAGTGGATTGGGAAGAAGTGTTTTCAAAGGCACTGCGGTAAGGAAAGAGAGCAGGGGAATGGTTATTTAGGAAAATGAGGAAGTGAGATTAGGATAGCATTAAATCTATTGGTGTGGTCCTGATGCCAATCCCGTAGTAGACACGGGATCGATCCCTGGGTTGGGAAGATCCCCTGGAGAAGGAAATGGTATGGCCCTGAGAACTCAGACCAAGGAGCTTTGCCTTCTTAATGCCCAAGCGAGCTAAGAGAAGGATCTACTCTGAGGTGAAAATAAAAGTTGGAGGAACCAATAAAGACTGTAAGACTGGGGATTTAGGTAGAGTAAGGAAATGTTTTAAAAAAAGGGACAGAAACTAAAGAAAGTCCTAAAACATATCCTAAACAAAAGCAATAAAAATCTACATAACAGTTTTGTAATCCTCTATGTATGTATGCATTTTTACATTATTAGAGGTATATCTTCAGGGTATTAGATTCTTAGAAGTGAGAGTGATGAGTCAAAAGTAAATGCCTAAAAAAAAAGCAAACGCCTAAGTTGTTTTGTTAGATACTGTCAATTATTGTTCAGTTGCTAAGTTGTTTTGTTAGATACTGTCAATTATTGTTCAGTTGCTAAGTCGTGCTAAGTCCTCTTTGTGACCCCATGGACTGCAGCATGCCAGGCTTCCCTGTCCTTCACTATCTCCCGGAGTTTGCTCAAACTAATGTCCATTGAGTCGATGATGCCATCCAACCATCTCATCCTTTGTTGCCCCCTTCTCCTCCTGCCCTCAATCTTTCCCAGCATCAGAGTTTTTTCCAATGAGTTGTACCACTGTATATTCTACCAGCATTGAATGGAAATGTAGTGTCACCAACAGAATGGGTTGTCATACTTTTGTTGTTGTTGTTGTCATACTTTTTAACTTTTGTCGATTTAAAGGTGGGAAATGGTTTGTTAGTGTCTTAGTTTTCATTTCTCTAATTATGATTGAAGTTGAGCATATTTTTATGTGTTTAAGGATCATTGCTGCTACTGCTGCTGCTGCTAAGTCGCTTCAGTCGTGTCCAACTCTGTGTGACCCCATAGACGGCAGCCCATTGGGCTCCGTCATCCCTGGGATTCTCCAGGCAAGAACACTGGAGTGGGTTGCCATTTCCTTCTCCAATGCATGAAAGTGAAAAGTGAAAGTGAAAGTGAAGTCGTGTCTGACTCAGCGACCCCATGGACTGCAGCCTACCAGGCTCCTCCATCCATGGGAGTTTCCAGGCAAGAGTACTGGAGTGGGATGCCATTGCCTTCTCCGTAAGGATCATTGAAAAATTTTTTTTATTAATTAAAAAATTATTTGTATATGTCTTTTGTTCATTTTCCTATAGGGTTTTTGGTCTCCCCCTCTTGATTTTTAAGTATTCTTTATATATTAGAGATATTTGTCCTTCCCCCACCACCCAAGATATAAATTACAAATACTTTCTCTTATTTTTTCAGTTGGCTTTTTAAAATAATTAACTTTTTATTTTCGGCTGCACTGGGTCTCTGGTGCTTTTCGCTGGTGTTCCCTAGCTGTATGGAGCAGGGGTTACTCTTTGTTATGGAGCACAGGCTCCATGGCGCATCAGTTTCAGTAGTTGCGTCTCAAGGGCTCAGTAGTTGTGGCTTGTGGGCTCTAGAGCGTGAGCTTAGGAGCTGGCGCACAGGTTGAGCTGCTCCTCGGCATGTGGAGTCTTCCTAGACCAGGGACTGAACCCGTGTCCCCTGCATTGGTGAGAGGATTCTTACCCATTACACCACCAGGAAAGTCCCAGTTGTCTTTTCGATTTTGTTTATGGTGATGTTTGCCATGCCTAAGATTTTAATTTTTACATAGTGAATTTTTATGTAGCTAAATAAATTATTGTACCTGGATTTTGAGTCATAGGTAGAAAATCTTTCTGTATGCTGTGATTATAAAGAAATTCACCAGGGTTTTCTTTAGCTACTTTAAAAATATCATTCTTAACATTAATGTCCCTAGTCCATTTGGAATATTTTCTAGATAGCTAACCACTTGTTCCAGACCATTTTTTGAACCATCTGTGCTCTAATGATTTGCCATCTTCATCCTATACTAAATTTATATATGTAGTTGGGTCTATTTTTGACCACAATCAATCTTTTTTTTTTTTTTAACCCATTGAAATGGTTTTCAGTTTTATTGAAAGTCCCTTTGGGGAATCAATCTTTGTACTGTGCTAACTATGCTCTAGTGTTGGGTATATGATAGGTATGATTTCAGATAGAGAAGTAGCCAGATTGTACTAACATTGAGTGGGAGCAATCAAGTCATTTGCCAAGTAAACCAGTGGTGTGTTTATTTCTGAGTGTCAGTGGATGAGAGGGAAAGAACAGGAGGAAAGAAGAGTTGGAATTTAATCAGAATAACTTAAGTCATAATTTCCTAAATATAGAGAGAGATGATGAAGAACTTGACCCTATTAATCTAAACAGAAGATGGAAGAGGAGCTAAAAAGAAGGAACCAAACTCCTGAAAGTGATAAGGGTCTTCCAATCTAATACCTGATGAACTCATTTTCCTGTCAATAATAGCTTTAAACTCTGGATGATATTAAAAAACAAAACAAAATAACTACCTGAGGTCTCTTGAGACAAAGATACATTTGTGAGAAGAGTTGAAACTTAAGAGTAAGTAATCAGCAAGGAACGAATTTCCTGTTTTTTTGTACCTTTGTCTTACAGGTAGCCTCCATCACAGCAGTGTGGGGTCAACTAAAGCTTCAGTACAAAGGCCTCTGTCTTTCACTACCATTACCAGGGGAAGGAGCCTGGCACAACCAGAGCCTCTGATGAGTGAGGAAGAAATCCACAGAGGGAGAAAGCCAGGGTCAGAGAGTCCACATACCTAGCTGACCCCAGGTGGGGCAAACTGAAAGCAGTTCCTCAGTTCAGTTCAGTTTAGTTGCTCAGTCGTGTCCGACTCTTTGCGACCCCATGAATCGCAGCATGCCAGGCCTCCCTGTCCATCACCAACTCCCAGAGTTCACTCAGACTCATGTCCATCGAGTCAGTGATGCCATCCAGCCATCTCATCCTCTGTCGTCCCGTTCTCCTCCTGCCCCCAATTCTTCCCAGCATCAGAGTCTTTTCCAATGAGTCAACTCTTCGCATGAGGTGGCCAAAATACTGGAGTTTCAGCTTTAGCATCATTCCTTCCAAAGAAATCCCAGGGCTGATCTCCTTCAGAATGGACTGGTTGGATCTCCTTGCAGTCCAAGGGACTCTCAAGAGTCTTCTCCAACACCACAGTTCAAAAGCANAGCGCTATGCTCACCCAGTAGCCTTCTGATCCTCCCCAGATCCTGGTGGCGAATGGGGTACTCCTGTGGCAGAGATGTAGGACCAGGGATTGTCCTGATCATGGATCTCTAGACTAATAAACTGACATTGTCACATAGAAGGATTTGCTTGGCTTTTTGTTTTTCGCATCACTCGAGCCTGATACTTCTGAGAGTGTTGGAAAAATTCAGTTCCTGACCCCAGGGAGCTGGAACGTAGGTGTTGGCCATGGTGACCTTAATAAGGACACATCACACAACATCCTCACTGTCCTCTGGCCTGGCCAGTCTTTCTACTTCGTCCCTCTTAATCTGTCTCAGGCAGCATGGAATTCTTCTGACAAGGTCCCAATTTATTTTGCTTTCTATGTCATTCCATGACCTTAATGTGGGTCAGTGTTAATATTCTTCTCACTGAAATAATTTTCCATCTCAGCAGCTGTTCTTTTCACTCCAAAGAGAAGTTTTAAATGTTACCATTATTCCTGGCTTTTTACAATGTATAAACTTTCTCAATATTATTCATAGGAAACAAAGGTTACACTTCTGAGTGAGGGCAAAAGGAAGGGAGGGCCGCTAAGGGAATCCTCCAACTCTGGGAAGAAACATGGATATTGAGTTAAATAATGTGATTTATTTCCTTTTCTCCAAGTTTGTGGGAATATTGGAAATTATTATCTGTCATTGGAGGCCCCATGGTAACCAGGTTTTCTTGTGCATTTAATGATGAGATGCATTGGTAAAACGAAATAGCAGACCTGCTCAGTCGTCTTTCAGAGAAAGTTTTCTATTTTTTTTTTTTTTTCCAGAGAAGAGAGGCATCCTTTGCAGTTAGCTCTAGCACTCCACATGGCAATGGTAGGCACTATATCATTGTATTCAGAAATCAAAAAGAAAAATCCTCCTGTGGGTAAATGAAAAAAAAAAAAAAAAGCTCACCTACCCTGTTACAAAAGTGATAAAATACAGCTGTGCCCCTATCTAAATGAATTTAAAAATCCAGAGGCTCCCCTGGTGGTCCAGTGTTTAGGACTCCAAGCCTTCGAGGTAAGGGTTGAGGGTTTGATCCCTGCTTAGGGAACTAAGATCCCACATGCTGTGTGGCATGGGCAAAAAAATAAAATAATACAATAGAAATCCAATCTTTTTGCAGATACATGAGGGGGAATCATTATTTTTACTTTACAAAATTAATTCTTCCCAGGATTCTTCCCAGATTCCTTTAAAGACTGGACGTTGGTTTATCTGAAATAACAGAGAAAAAATACACTTAAGCATAACTTTGATACAACTTCTTTCCTGTGTCCTGTACTTACATTCCAGCTGAGTGACACATTTTCTTTCTAAATCTGGCATGAACCTAAATCTGGTTCATGCCTCTGGGCCTTTGCACAGGCTGATCCCTTCACCTGGAATGCCCTCCCCCCACATTCTACCAATACGTTGGCCACCTGATTCAAAGAGCTGACTCATTGGAAAAGACGCTGATGCTGGGAAAGATTGGGGGCAGGAGGAGAAGGGGAGCCACAGAGGATGAGATGGTTGGATGGCATCACTGACCCAATGAGCAAATTCCAGGGGACAGTGAAGGACAGGGAAGCCTGGCGTGCAGCAGCCCATGAGGTATCGAAGAGTCAAATACAACTGAGCAACTGAGCAACAACATTCTACCTGCTGGAATTCGGTTAGAATTTCCAAGCCTTTTCAAACTTTCATACCTACATGGCACTTATATTGGTCTTTCCCTCATGTCTTTTCACAGTTTCTGTTTGTGTGCACTGTGAATATATTTTCTGCCTCCTAATGATAAGCTCCATAAATAAAAGGAAAATGACTCTGCACTTCTCAAGGCTATGGGACTAATTCCTTGTCTTGCATAGAACATTCTCACATTTCCCCCTAGTTAATACTCAGAGCAAAGGAGTACGTGTCTCCATATTGCTTTAGGATAAAATTTCTTTGAAGCTGTGCTTTATCTTAAAAATTCAAGTAAATTTTATATTCAAATCTATCATATAATATTAGTAATTTTCACGAAAAAATGTTTAAACTGACTACTGTGTAAAATTTAGACTCTAGAAACTGCCTCGCAGTTTTTGCTTTTTAGCTAGTTAGACTCTCCAGCATGTGGTCCTTGGGATACACATTTCTCAGATAAAGAGGGTACAAGTAGAAGTTTAAAATGTTTACTGAATTGAATTAAACAAGTGTAACATAATGGAAAGTGAGGTATTTGTTCAAAATGCCAAATAATTGAAAAAATACAGTCAAGACTGATAAAGGCCACTTGTCATTTGGAAGCCTAGAATAATTGTTCAGAGAATTATCTAAAATAGCAAAAGAGGGACTTCCTTGGCAGTCCAATGATTAAGACACATCCACTGCAGGGGGACAGATTCAATCTCTGGTCAGGGAACTAAGATCCGACATGCCACGTGACACAGCCAAAAATAAACCTAAAAAATAAATAAAATAGAAAAATACCCCCAAAATGCTTTGTATTCACATTTGCTGATGTTTTCTCCTTCAGGTCAACTTGTGAAGTGATTAACATCTAGTTCTTCTGAAAACCCACAAACACAGATCATCCTGCAGTTTCTCTTTGTCAGTTATTTTAGCCTATGAACTTCTGAATCCATGTTCATTTTAAGATTATATTAGAATAAAAGCTGACAAGACTGTATAAGTAACTGACAGGCATGCACACTAAGTCACTCTAGTCATGTCCAACCCTTTGTGACCCCATTGGCTGTAGACTGCCAGACTCTTCTGTCTCTGGGATTCTCCAGACAAGAATACTGGAGTGGGTAGCCATTCCCTTCTCCAGGGGCTCTTCTTGACCTAGGGGTTGAATTTGCATCTCTTATGTCTCCTACATTGAGTGCCATTTGGTAAACCCAAGTTACTGACACTTAAACTTAATACTTTATCTAGCTGCTGAGGAAGTAAGATTCAGTTTTAATGGGCATGCCTCATAGAAATGTCTAAAATGACCTGGGAAAATACCATATTAACAAAAAGTCTTGGGTTAGAAATAAATTGCCGAATTTGAGCATATAAATAAACAAAACAGCCCTATCTCTTACCCTTTCCTGAAATGGATCCTAATGCTCAGGATTAGAGAAACCACTCCCCAAACAACATTCTGATGGCCCCAAAGATGCTAAACACCTCCCAAAGTAAATGTCTCTAAGATGACATAATAACAATGGGATCTAGCATAATAAAGAATTCACTGGACTCTGGGAAAATGTGTTCATGCAAGAACAAGATGTTCTTCATTGTAACCTCCAACTACAACCACATCCATAATGGTAAAGGGCATTGTTAACCAAGCAAGGCCACCTGAGCACAGATGTGACCTGTTCCCTTTGCATTTTCTATATCCCCTAACAAGATCCTTACTAATATCTGTTGAATGAAAAGTGAAGTTGACCCACACAGACCATATCATGATGGAATTATCTTTCGCTGTAGTCATGCCTCCCTCTCTAGGTCTTAAACTCCTCTTCTAATCTAGCATGGTAGACTTGGGCCATCTGTGAAAAGAGTGCTTTTCCAGTTTTCTCTCCTTGAATATTTGCTTATCTTTCTCCTTCCTAGCCTGCTTACAAACCCAGCAAAGACAAGATTTTTCTCTAGTCTGGCTTTGACAATGGATTGAAACATCAGGCATCCATTGCTCCTTTCTTAATGCTTATCAAGCTGCCCTGTTCCTGGGGTCTCTGAAACAGCCAATCTGTCATTTATGGCTTGGCTGTCTTTTCAGTGCTGCCCTTATTTTGAGCATCTTCCGTTGCACTTGCCTGAAATTGTATGTAAGCAGTAAAATCCCTGAACTGTGGAGGATCTGCTGCCTGCTGCTCCCTCAAGGCAAACAGCCTCTGCAGGGGCAACCCATCATGGATACGATGATATTTCAGTCACGCTGTGACTGCGCATGCAGGTTTAATCAACTTCGACGCAGACGTAATTCACAGTGGATCCCTTTTGTTTCACTTATCATCAGAATGAATACATACAGGAAGCTCATCTAGCCCCCAACATTCATCATCAGCTGCCATATTAAACATTGATTTTATAGTCCCAAGTCAGAAATGATGAAATCAATATCTAACATGGCAAATTGTATTTGCTTATGCCTTTTTGTTCAGATTCCCTGACAAACTTTAAACATTTGACATTGCATTCATTTTACAGATTAAATGTGTGAGCTTATAGATTTACGTGTCAGTAAAGGTTAAGAGTTAATTGCACAAAAACCTATGTTAAATTTTAAAGTGAGAGTTATTATTAAATACACAATGAGATATTGCATTATTTTATCACTATGATCAGTTATTCATCAGTTAATTTGCTGATTATTCTTTTAACATATATGAATGCAAAGTTTGGTGTTTTTCAGAGAGCTGGAAAATAAAAGGTTAGGTATTTTACATATGAAAGGATTATCAAACTGTGAAACTGTCATATCTAGAATTACTTTTTGTATTTCAATTAATTTATTCATCTGCAATATGTTAGGCACTCACTGTGCTGTGCTGAGAAATGTGGATTTACAACTACGAACTAGCTCCCACTCTCTAGCAACTCATAGTTTAGAGGGAGAGATGCAGGCACAGGAAAGAAGAAATTGGTAAAGAAGTCACAGAAAGGTGATGTCATCCATGACTATCTCATCTCATAGGTGATCTCCTGCTCCATGGCTCCACAGAGGGGTAGAGGACGCAGAAATCAGAGAGGAGAGAAATATCAACTTGGAAGCAGTTTGAGATGTTCAGGAATGCTGAAAAGTTATGGAACAGGGGTAATAAGCAAAGAGACCAGAAAAATGTAAGGAGGAGCCAAGGTGTGGAATGCTGTGGGGCTTAGATTTTGTCCTTCAGTCATGGGAAACTGCTGGGTAATGTCTATGTTAAATAATCGTATGTCACATCAAAAGTTTTTACCCTATACCATAGTCAATTGTATTACCAAATGTGGTTTATTTTATGGTAAAGTTATAATAGTAATGACAAGTTAAGGCTGGTACGATAGACCTCACTGATTTCCACAGGACTTCCTTTGGTCTTGGACCTTACGACACACTCCACCGTTTCTTTGTGTATTTATTTAGATTGCACTGGATCTTAGCTGCTGCACGTGGGCTTTCTCCAGTGGTGGAGGGCAGGGGCTCCTCTTCGTTGCAGTGGTCGGTCTTCTCCCGGTGGTGGCTTCTCCTGTTGCAGAGCACAGGCTCAGGTACATGGGCTCAGTAGTTGTGGCACATGGGCTTAGCTGCTCCAAGGCAAGAGGAATCTTCTCGGACCGGGGACTGAACCCATGGCCCCTGCATTGGCAGGCAGATTCTTATCTACTGCACCATCGAGGAAGTTGACACATCACTATTTCTTTGAGAGTGCTGTGAGTGCTGTTTTAGACTCAGAAGACTTGAGTCCAGTCGTCATTCAAAGCCTTGTAACCTTGTGAGCCTGTGTAAGCCACTTGGTTTCACTTAGATCTGGTTTCCTTATTTAATAAGTAGGAGTGATACCATACTCCCAAACTATCCCAGTCTCACAGGATTGCAATGAGAATCAGGTTAAATAATGGATGTGAATCAATTTTAAGATGGTGGAACGTGACACATGAGAAAGGTTTTATCATTAACGTTCCAATCATCATTATTGGCAGACTACCGTCCATGGGGTGGCAAAGAGTTGGACACTACTGAATGACTGAGCATACACTCACACTTATTGTTTTATTATTGCTATTTAAAATCTGAGACAGTTCTGAATGACTTAGCAATTTGTCATCAAAAACAGTCTTCTTTTCTGGAGCACCAAGTATGTAGGTAGTTGCTATTTTACAGACATGTAGTAGAAATTCCTGAATTAAGTACCAGTTCTTTGAGAACTGACAAAACAGTCTCTATGCTAATTGACTGAAATGAGTTAAAAATTAAAGGCTCATAACCTCCGATGTGAATGGTGCCCCTGGAATTGTGCGGTGCACTCCCTGCTCAACCTTTATCAGTACAGAAACTTGATAAAGGAACGAAGAGAGAACAATGGAAAAACGTGTTCGAAGAGATTTGAATGGGGAATTTTCCAGCGTTGGAGGACACAATTTATTAACCCCACAGCACATTCAGAGTACTGAGCGTGAGAAAGCTCAATACACTGTTTCGGCTCTGCCACCAACTGACTGTGGACCCTGATCAAGATGCGTTAACTCTAGGTGTGCTGGCTTCCTCATCTATAACACAAAAATATTAACAATGCTTACCTCAGAGGGTTGCTGTGAAGTGCAAGTTCCTATTTGTGCTTAGCACACTGGTACAGAGCAGGCAGTTGAAGAGTGTTAGCCGTTATGACAAAGAAATCACGATTAGACTGACAGCATGTTTGTTACAGGCAGCAAAGAATGACAGAGGGCAATACACTGATATCTTCCAAGTACGAAAGGGGCAGTTAACTATCAACCTAGAATTTTAAATTTTGTTAAACTTAGGTAAATTATTATTCAAGAATGAGATTCAAAAATAGGCATTTCAGACCAAAGCTAAGTATTTTTTAACCCATATCCCCACTAAAGGATTCTTAAAGAATGCACTATTCAAAAAGAAATGAATTCCTAAGTCTTGAATTACAAGAAACAAAATTCATCGGAAAAAGAGATTAAAGTAAGTCTTAAATTAGCTACTGAAAATACAGCTTCTACTATTTTTGTGTGTCAAAAAATTAAAAGATAAAAATAACATGAAGGAAGGAGTTTTTCACTGAACAGCTGAAACATGCTGTGGCTTGTATCCTATTCAGGGAAATAATTGAAATACTGAAAAACCCTAAGTACTGCTTGAAAAATATATAGTTAAATATTTATATTTAAAAATTAAAGGTGATTTGTCATGCATAAAATACAAGCCACGGCTTCCAAACTGAAAGAGGGAAAACTAAAGGAAATAAAAATAAAGATCGAAACATATGAAATAAGATGGTCGAAACAAGACATTATTGTTGGCAATAGCATCAGTCAGGAAACAGCGTTACCAAGAGGAGAATGGATAAATAAATGCTTTTGTCAGTCACTGCTCAATGGCTAACAATAGAGCTGGTCACACTGAAACAGCAGGTGTCAATCTCAGGCTAAACTGGAGGGCAAAGCAAGTTACTAACCATACATCGAGTGTGAAAACATTCACCTAAATCTCTAAAGTCTGAAAACTTGGGAGGGAAAGAAGAGAGGAGAACCAAAATTGACTGATAATTTTGCCTACGGTTAACATTTCTATGTGTTAGCATTTTTTGTCACAATTTTTCAGGCTTTTATTTTTATGGAAGCTTAGATAGTTTCGTAACATCTCATGTGCCTATTTGACAGTAAGAAGAAGATATTTTAATAATCCCCCAATATTTGGAACTTTCATACACAATTCTAAATAATAATACATGGGACAAAGAAGAAACCTCAAAGTTCTATAATATTTTGAACTGAATGGAGATAAAAATTTCCAACTGTAACTAAAGCAGTACTTCTTTGCTGTTGTTTAGTTGCTAAATAGTATGCCACTCTTTTGAGACCCCATGGACTGTAGCCCACCAGGCTCCTCTGTCCATGGGATTTTCTAAGCAAAAATACTGGAGTGGGTTGCCATTTCAAATGACAAGTTTCATTTCAAAGATACAAGGTTCATACAGAAATATCAATTGTATTTTTATGTACTAGTAATATTAAGAAATTATTCTTTCAAAAACTCCAGATACTTAAGTATAAATTCAACAAAACATATGCTGTTTCTCCATACTAAAAATTATAAAATCCTGATGAATAAAATCAAAGAAGAACTAGATAGTTAGAGACATATGCCGTGTTAATGGAAAGCTCAATATCATCAAGAAGTAAATTCTTGCCAAATCTATAGATACAAAAAAATCCAAATAGAAACTCTGAGAGAATATTCTTTAGTTAGCAAAAATTTGATTCTAAAATTTATATAGAAAGGCAAGGAAACTGGAATAGCCAAAATAATTTTGTCAAAGCAGAACAGGTTGGAGAATGAATGACACCTAATTTCAAGATTTTTTTTCCTATAAAGCTATGGTAATTAAGATAGTGTGACAGACGTGTAGTTCCATGAAACAGAAAGTCTAGAAATAGACTCACTCAAATATAGTCAACTGGCTTTTAACAATAATGCAAAGGCAATTAAACTGAGAAAGAATAGTTGTCCAGCCATAAACAAAGAAATGGACACCAAATAGGTTATGATTCTAAATATAAAATATGAAATTGTAAGATGTTCAGAAGAAAAGATAGGAGAAAAGCTCTGTGACCTTGAATTGAAGAAAAAAATCTTAGATATGACTCCAAAAGCATGACTACAGCAAAATGATCAGACTTCATCAAAATTCTAAAACTTGCTCTGTGAAAGACACTTTCAAGAGACTGAAAAGAAACAGACTGAGAGAAAACATTTACAAATCCCATAGGAGGAAGAACTTGTATTCAGAATATAAGAAAAAATATTAAAACTCAACAATAACAAGAAAGCAAAAAACCCAATTTAAAAATAGGCAGAAGATTTGGATAAACTCTACCAAAGAAGATAGATGAGTAGCACCTAAAAAGATACTCAGCATCATTACTCAACAGGGAAATTCAAGTTAAAAGCATAAGATACTATTACACTCAGATATTTGAATGGCAAAAAAAAAAAAAAAGAAGAAGAAGAAAAGAAAAAAAAACAGCTAGCAGTATCAAGTGTTAGGGAAGACAAGGAGCAGGTAGAATCATCATGTATTGTGGGAGGGTGTGCAAAACAGAATATACTCTCTAGAAAATGGTTTGGAAGTTGCTAAATAAAAGCTTTTATTAAAAAACTTTAAAAAAAAGTTTTTAAATAAAATACAAAAACCAAACCACCTTGCAATCTCATACCTGGATATTGTACCCCAGGGAAACTAAACAAGTTCATACAAAAATATGTATGCTATGCAAAAATTGATAGTAGTTTTATTCATAATCACCAAAAACTGGAAACCATCCAGGTGTCTTTTGATTGTTGAATGGATAAATACACTATGGTACACTCATATGATGGAATATTACTCAGCAATCAAAATGAATGAACAGGTAACATGATGGCAGAATCTTGAAAGCACTATGTTAAGTTGGTAGTGGTTTAGTCACTAGTCGTGTCCAACTCTTGGACCCCATAAACTGTAGTTCTCCAGGCTCCTCCGTCCATGGGATTCTCCAGGCAAGAATACTGGACTGGGTTGCCGTTTCCTTCTCCAGGGGATCTTTGAAACCCAGGGATCAAACCTGGGTCTCCTGCATTGCAGGCAGTCTCCTGCATTGCAGGTGGATTCTGTACTGAGTGAGCCACCAGGGAAGCCCTATGCTAAGTTAGGAGCCAGCAAACCATTTGGTCTGCCAACTCCAGCCACCCCTAGTCATTTATGTATTGTCTGTGGCTGCTTGCATGCTACTGTATCACTTAAATAGCTGCAATAGAGGCCAGATGGCTCACAAAACTATTTCCTACCTGGCCTTTTACAGAGCAAGTTTGCCAATTCCTGTGCTAAGTGAGGGAAACCAGACACAAACGACTATATATTCTATGCTTCCATTTATATAGCATTCTGGAAAAGGCAAAATTGTTGGAATGCAGAACAGATTGCTGAGTCCTAGGGGCCGGGCTTGGGTACAGGGAGTGATCATATAGGATGAGCTTAAGGACATTTTGGAGCCTGATGGAACTGTTCTGTGTTTTGCTACAGTGGTTGTTACATGACTCTAGGCATGTGCCAAAGCTGACTTAAGTGAAATAACTGCACATCCAAAAAAAAAAAAAAAGTGAATTTTCCTGAATGTAAACTAAAACCTAAATTTAAAAAACAGGGAAAAATGAATGCTGTAAAAATGGCTCATGTATGAGTCTGGACTTTGGGGTTGCAAGTGGCAAAAACAAATGATTCATTTTTCGTTTTTAAAACTTTTTTGGCTGAGTCGCACAGCATGCAGGATCATAGTTTGCCCACCAGGGATGGAACCTACGCCTATCTGCATGGAAGCACGCACTGAACCACTTAACCGCTGAACAGCCAGCGATGTCCAGAAGCAAACGATTTTTAAGCAAAAAAAAAAAAAAAAGGAGAGAGAGAGAGAGCTGATTGACTGCTCAGGTAGCCCGGATGAGCTCCCGTGGTAGATGGCAGAGCTAGGAGCCGGGCTTCAGGAACCGGAGCTAAGAGACAGACCTGGAGGTCACTGGGGCCGCTCTTCCTCCGCATCTGGCTTTCGGGTCTTCCTCTCATGGCTGTGCTCTCCTACTGATCTCCTGTGGCAGGGGAACCTGTCCCCTAGCAGTCCTAACTTAGCAGAGAGAAATAACTTTTTTCCCTCTGTGTGTTTATTTATTTATTAAAAAAATTATTATTTATTTAGCTTTTTGGTGGCTGTACTGGGTCTTCGCTGTTGTGCCGGCTTTTCTCTACTTGCAGCGAGCAGGGGCTACCCTTCTTTGAGGTGCGAGGGCTTCGCATCGCAGGGGCTTCTCTCACTGTGGCGCACAGGCCCTGGTGCGCATGTGCTGCAGTAGTTCCGGCTCCCAGGCTCCAGACGCCTCCTCTGTTACCAGGTGGATTCTTTACCACTGAGCCATTAGCCACCTCCTCTGTGTGTTTCTTTATCAACTCCAAGGAAGGAGTTGCCCTCCACGAGCAAGGACACATTTTGATCAATATAGTCGCCAAAGTAGAAAACGCATGAGGATTAATTAGCTCATCCTAGCCCTGTGTTTTGAGAAGAATGGGATTGGCAAGTTTGTTGAGAAGACAAAATCCAGTCGCGGGCTCAGTCAACTTCATTAACCATACATTAGTAAGACTCACACAACCAGTATTCTCTTTCTGCTGCTGCGGCTGCTGCTAAGTCACATCAGTCGTGTCCGACTCTGTGCAACCCCATAGACGGCAGCCCACCACGCTCCTCCGTCCCTGGGATTCTCCAGGCAAGAACACTGGAGTGGGCTGCCATTTCCTTCTCCAATGCATGCATGCATGCTAAGTTGCTTCAGTTGCGTCTAACTCTGTGCGACCCTGTGGACAGCAACCCACCAGGCTCCTCGTCCACAGGAATTCTCTTTCTAGAGAGGGTCTAGAGTTTCACAGCTGTTTTTCTTACAATGGGCATACACTACAGGCATTTCGAAAAGGTTTTTAGGCACCCGACCCAAGCGGTCTGGGACTTACAGGACAGGAAGCCAAACTTAATTACTTGGGAATAAATTTATTTTAGATCCCAGTGTACTNAGGCAAGAACACTGGAGTGGGCTGCCATTTCCTTCTCCAATGCATGCATGCATGCTAAGTTGCTTCAGTTGCGTCTAACTCTGTGCGACCCTGTGGACAGCAACCCACCAGGCTCCTCGTCCACAGGAATTCTCTTTCTAGAGAGGGTCTAGAGTTTCACAGCTGTTTTTCTTACAATGGGCATACACTACAGGCATTTCGAAAAGGTTTTTAGGCACCCGACCCAAGCGGTCTGGGACTTACAGGACAGGAAGCCAAACTTAATTACTTGGGAATAAATTTATTTCAGATCCCAGTGTACTTTATTGAAGTACTGCCATTTCAAAGAATGATAAAAAGGAAATTTCCTAATGCTGGTAGTGTGGCCCAATTAAACAACCTTATTGTATACATGGAGACCATGCTGTGACCATTACGATTAAGCTTTTTTCCTTTTAAGTTTCAGTCTTTAAACGTTTTTGGAATTAAAAAAAAATCAGATCTGGATAGCCTCTCGTTAAAAGATAAAAGATGTATGATTTTAAAAGTTTTCTCAGGAAGCCATCAATTATGTTGACTGAATTCATCTTAGCAACTTTCCTGCCTCCGTGTCAGTGAACCAGAAGTAATATTCTCTGTAAATGGAGAACACAGGTTCAAAAACCTTTGTCCTTACGTGCAGTGTATGTTGCAGAGAAGTCACTAAGCAAAGTACAAAGCGCCCTTCCAAAGTGAGAGACAGACAAGCTTCATGGTTTTGTTTTTCTCTTTCCCTTTCTGCAATGTTACTCCAAGGGCTGTACCTGACGGGCTTTGTTACACAGCGAAAGGTCAAGTACACACTGATCTCCAAGACCCTAAATCGCCAACCGCTAACAGGAAGAAAAACAAACAAAAGCCGTCTTCTGTTTGCCCAGTCTTCTGGCTCATCCTCCAAGGAACACAGCCTTACTGCATATGTTCCGGCAGTCCTGCACTGATGACTTCTCCCCAGGAGGGAACCACACAGATAATTTGCCCTCAAACTCTCATTCTTGCAGCCTGGAGAAGCAAACGCAAATAAGAAACCAGAAGATGACTTGCCTGAGAGCAGCTCTGAACAATTGCAGAGAGGATTTTTGTAACATAGTCTCAAAAATTTAAACTTAGTGTAATAAATACACATCTTTGCAAAATAACTGGCTATGCGAATCAGAACCATTTTTGTCTTTCTCAACTGCGGAATAAA
Organism: Neotragus pygmaeus; assembly: GCA_006410875.1. Classification (NCBI taxonomy): domain Eukaryota; kingdom Metazoa; phylum Chordata; class Mammalia; order Artiodactyla; family Bovidae; genus Neotragus; species Neotragus pygmaeus. The sequence continues at coordinate 278,348 of SJYV01042006.1, forward strand.
AACAAAGCATCCATTACCGACAGATCCTGTCAGAATTGCAGCAGCTGCAAAGAAGTGAATTCGTCTGATTTTTTCTCCTGTGCATTAAAGGGGTATGATCACATATTTTAAATGTTTCTACTGTTCTATTTTGTGAGAAATATTTGTGGAAAATTCTTAAAGAGATGGGAATACCAGACCACCTGAACTGCCTCCTGAGAAATCTGTATTCAGGTCAAGAAGCAACAGTTAGAACTGGACATGGAACAACCAGCCTGGTTGCGGATTGGGAAAGGAGTACATCAAGGCTATATATTGTCACCCGTGTGGTGACCCAAGGACAAATGAACAGATAAAACCAAGGAGGGTCTTGGAGTGCAGATATGGAAAAACCAGACCCTTATCATCCTTCTCTCCCCCATGTTGTAACTATTAATGGATTTCAGGTCCTCCTGAACAGTATAACCTGTCTCCCCTCCTACCCTATATATAGGGAGAAGGTATTTCCCTTACTCTCNGACGGCCGAGGATGAGATGGCTGGATGGCATCACAGACTCGATGGACGCGAGTCTGAGTGAACTACGGCAGATGGTGATGGATAGGGAGGCCTGGCGTGCTGCGATTCACGGGGTCGCAAAGAGTCGGACACGACTGAGCGACTGAACTGAACTGAACTGAAGGCAAAGAGGCACACCTGGAGAGAAGGGCTGTGGGTGGCCCCGCATGAGGAGGAGCACAGTAAAGAGGCAGCTAAGTCACTTGTATAGGTCAGCTCTTTTGGGTCTTTTTCTTCCATCAGGCCAATTATCTGGTTTCTTTTTATACACCTGACCTACCCTGGGACCCTCCCCTGGGTGTGCACACATCTCTCAGCCAAGATGGATCTCAAAGTGAAGGCTTCTGGGAGGAGCAAGACTCACTATGGCCTGGAATTACTCCTTGACTTTTGACCCACAGGGGCCTTCCTGCCCATGTGTAGTGTCTCCCTTGTCCTAAAAAAGGGGGAGTGGAGCTCCCTTAACCCTTAACTCAAACAGGGCTTTGCCCTTCTTTGTCCTTCCCAAGACTATTACCTTAACTATTGCCATGATGATTACTGTTAAGGTATTTACAAGAGACACGGCTCAGTTAAGTGTCTGTCTACAGTGCGGGAGACCCAGGTTTGATCCCTGGGTCGGGAAGATCCCTGGAGAAGGAAATAGCAATCCACTCCAGTACTATTGCCTGGAAAATCCCATGGACAGAGGAGCCTGGTAGGCTACAGTCCACGGGGTCACAAAGAGTCGGACACGACTGAGCAACTTCACTTTCTTTCTTTCTATTGCCATGATGATTACTGTAAGGTATTTACAAGTGACATACACTGGCTATTTAACCTGCTTCTATTGTTACTTCCATTTCAGAGGGCAAACAGGAGGCTGATTGTAAATGCTTTAACAGGAGCCCAACTATCTCTTGTCTCAGAAAATGCTAACAATTGTAAGCATTCATCCTGAAGCCCCCTTCTTCATGCCCCATGAAATACAAACAGGAGGCCAGTTATTTATATTTGTATGTAACCTGGAGCCCACCTATCTCCTACACCAGTACCATTGATTTAATGTTTTATTTTCTTGATTCATTTCTCAGTTAGCAATTTAAAAAGACTATATTTCAACTCTTTAAAGATAGCAATCAAATTCAGTAAAATATTACCTGTACAAACTGAAATTTATACAAACCAACCAGATATATCATACCTCACAGTTTGCAGTTCTACTCTTATACATTTCAAACAAAATAAAAACTCTAAGTGGCTGCATAAAGTAACAGAATTGAAGTTCTTTAGTTCTGTTTCTTTCTCTTCACAACTGCTATGCTATCGTTATTTGTTTCTTTAAAATTAGAGAATTAAAATTTCTTTCTTCTTTTCGCTTCTTTAAAATTGAAGTTGATTTACAATTGTGTTAGTTTCAGGTATACAGAAAAATGATTCAGTTATATATACATCTATATCTTCTTTTCAGATTCTTTTCTATTATTACTACAAATTACAAATTTTATTACAAATATTGAGTATAGTTCCCTGTGTTATACAGTAGATCCTTGTTGGTTATTTACCTTATATATGGTAGTATGTATATATTAATCCCAAACTGCTATTATTTAACTTTGAATCACTGAAAGAAGGATTCAGCTGGAAAGAAGGAATATGGAGTACCATGGTGGTTATGACCAAATTGAATCTGAAAAAATATTGAACTTACTCTTGGAAGGAATGCAAGTAATAGTATTCCTGTGTGTTGAGAGCCAGCTTATTAATGGGGAGTTCTTCAAATTAACTTCCACACAGAATAAATATTTATTAAGAGATAAACAATAGAGACTTCTTTGGCAATCCACTACTTAAGAATCTGCACTTCCACGGCAGCGGGCACAGGTTTGAGGGCATGAATTTAATTAAGTTTTAATTCAATTTAAAAGCCTTTGCACAGGAAAAGAAACCCTAAACAAAATGAAAAGACAACGCTCAGAATAGGAGAAAATATTTGCAAATAAAGCAACTAACAGGAGATTAATCTCCAAAATATACAAAAAGCTCATGCAGCTCAATAAAAAAACAAAGACAACCCAATCAAAAAGTGAGTGGAAGATCTACATATTTATCCAAAGAAGACATACAGTGGCTAAAAAGACATGAAAATATGCTCAGCATCACTAATTATCAGAAAAATGCAAATAAAAATTGTAATATGGTATCACCTCATACTGGTCAGAATGGCCATCATTAAAAAGCCTACAAATAATAAATGCTGGAGAGGATGTGGATAAAGGGAAACCCTGTTACACTGTTGGTGGGGGTGTAAATTGGTACAGCCACTATGGAAACAGCAGGCAGGTTCCTTCAAAAACTAAAAACAGTTATCATGTGGTCCAGCAATTCCACTTCTGAGCATTTATCTGGAGAAAACCATAACTGGAAAAGATACATACCCTCCAAAGCTCATTGCTGCACTCTTTACAATAGCCAAGACGTTGTTGCTGTTGTTCGGACAGTAAGTCATGTCTGACTCCTTGCGATCCCACAGACGGCAGCACACCGGGACTCCCTGGCCTTCACTATCTCCTAGAGTTTCCTCAAACTCATTTCCATTGTCACTGATGCCATCCAATCATCTCATCTTCTGTTGCCCACTCCTTCTGCCCTCAATCTTTTCCAGCATCAGGGTCTTTTCCAGAGAGTCAGATCTTTGCATCAGGGGGCCAAAATACTGGAGCTTCAGCATCAGCATCAGTCCTTCCAGTGAATACTCAGGGCTGATTTCCTTTAGGATTGACTGGTTTGATCTTATTGCTGTCCAAGGGATTCTAAAGTCTTCTCCAGCACCACAATTTGAAAGCATCAATTCTTTGGCACTCATCTTTCTTAATGGTCCAACTCTCACATCTATACATGACTACTGAATAAATCAGAGCTTTAAACTATATGGACCTTCGTTGGCAAAGTGATGACTCTGCTTTTTAATATGCTGTCTAGGTTTGTTGTAATAGTCCTTCCAAGGAGCAAATGTCTTTTAATATCATGGCTGCAGTCACTGCTGAAGTAATTTTGGAGCCCCAAAAGATAAAATATGTCACTGAACCAAGACATGGAAACAATCTAACCATCCATCAACAGAGGAATGGGTAAAGAAGGTGTAGTATATCTATAGAATGGACTATTACTCAGCCATAAAAAAGAATGAAATAATGCCATTTGCAGCCACATGGATAGACCTAGAGATTGTCTCACTGAGTGTAGTAAGTCAGACGAAGAAAAACAAATACATATGGTATTAATTATATGTGGAATCTAAAAGAGGGGTACAAATGAACTTATCTACAAAACAGAAATAGAGTTATACGTGTAGAAAACAAACTTACGGTTTACCAAGGGTAAAGAGGAGGAGGGATAAATTGAAAGTTTTGGATTGACATCTATACCCTAGTATATATAAAATAGATAACTAATAAGGAAAGTTATTACCAACCTAGATAGCATTTTCAAAAGCAGAGACATTACTTTACCAACAAAGGTCTGTCTAATCAAGGCTATGGTTTTTCCACTAGTCATGTATGGATGTGAG
>SJYV01042006.1:282582-342018 GCA_006410875.1 Neotragus pygmaeus
TGAAGAAAGCTGAGCACCAAAGAATTGATGCTTTTGAACTGTGCTGTTGGAGAAGACTCTTGAAAGTCCCTTGGACTGCAAGGAGATCCAACCATTCCATCTTAAAGGAGATCAGTCCTTCATTGGAATGTCTGATGCTAAAGCTGAAACTCCAATACTTTGGCCACCTGATTTGAAGAGTTGACTCACTGGAAAAAACCCTGATGCTGGGAGAGATTGGGGTCAGAAGGATAAGGGGATGACAGAGGATGAGATGGCTGGATGGCATCACCAACTCGATGGACATGAGTTTGAGTGAACTCTGGGAGTTGATGATGGACAGGGAGGCCTGGTGTGCTGTGATTCATGGAGTTGCAAAGAGTTGGACACAACTGAGTGACTAAACTGAACTGATATACCTATTAAAATGGTCAAAATCTAGAAAACTGACAGCACCAACTTATGGTGAGGTGGAGCAAAGTGATCCCTCATTCATTGTCAGTGAAAATGTTAAATGGTACAGTCTCTTTGCAAGACAGTTTGTGTGGTTTCCTGTAAAACCTAACATACTCTTACGTTAAGATCTAGCAATCTCACTCCTTGGTATTTATGCAAAGGAACTGAAAATAAATCCAACAAAAACATGCACTATGATGTTTATACCAGCTTTATTTGTAATTACCAGCACTTGGATGAAACCAAAATGTTTTTCAGTAAAGGAAAGTGAAGTCGCTCAGTCGTGTCTGACTCTTTGCATCCCCATGGACTGTAGCCTACCATGCTCCTCTGTCCATGGGATTTTCCAGGCAAGAGTACTGGAGTGGGCTGCTATTTCTTTCTTCAGAGGATCTTCCCGACCCAGGGATTGAACTTGGGTCTCCCACATTGTAGGCAGACGCTTTACCGTCTGAGCCACCAGGTAAGTGAATGGATAAATAGACTGGAGTACATCCAGACAAAGGAATATTATTCATTGTAATAAAGAAATGAGCTATAAGGCCATAAAAAGACATGGAGGATGCCTAGACTTGAACGCCTATTGCCATGTTAAAGAAGAAAATCTGAGAAGGCTACATTACTATATAATTTCAACAATATAATATTCTGAAAAAGGCAAAACTATAGAGACAATAAAAAGATAAGTGATTGCTCTTGTTGGGTGGAAATCAATAGAGTTGAATAGATGAAGTACAGAGAAATTTTAGGGTAGTAAAATAATAGAACGTATGACACCAAGCATGAATTATCATGTAAACTATGGACTTTGGGTGACAATGATATATAAATATATGTTCAACATTTGTAACAAGTGTACTGCTCTGGTGGTGGATATTGATAATGGGGAGGTTATGCATATGTAGGAACAAGAAAATATCTCTATCTTCCTCTTAATTTAGCTGTTAATCTAAAGTTGCTCTGAAAAAATAGTCTTTAAAAAAATAAAGTGATGAAATAGCTGTGATGTGTGAAGAGTAATGAAGCTTCAAAAACCATTCCTTCATTTCTGATTTGTTCCTTGACTGATGATGGTTGGTCAATTACTGGGAGAGGGAACACTAAAATAAATCCAGTTTTAGGTAGAAGATTATGAGTTTTGGACACATTGACTCAGATATGCTTTGGAGACTTTCGTGGAGATATAAAATGGGTAATTGAATTTATTGATCTGGAATGCAGAGAACAGAACTGAACTGGAGTTAGGAATGTAAGAATCACCAGCTAGCAGCAAACAGAAATTGAAGACAGGGGTTGTAGCCCCAAAGATAAGTTTGCACATGTCCTGACAAGGCTTTCCTGTGACTTTCAAGCTATTTCACCTGCACGTCTTCTCTTTAAACATCACTGTCTGTACAGCTTATATTTCCCCAAAGTATCTGGCACCATGCATTGGCTTATGCCTACTGTCAGTGTCAGTGAAATCTTGCCAGATAGGTATCCCTGAAACAACACTGTTTTTATACAGCTTTATTCACCAAGCTACACCAATAGAAAAACAGTCCTCTGGGAAATACACGGGGAAACAGTAGAAACAGAATCAGACTTTAGTTTGGGGGGCTCCAAAATCACTGCAGATAGTGACTGCAGCCATGAAATTAAAAGACGCTTACTCCTTGGAAGAAAAACTATGACCAACCTAGATAGCAAAAAGTAGAGACATTACTTTGTCAACAAAGTTCCGTCTAGTCAAGGCTATGATTTTTCCAGTGGTCATGTATGGATGTGAGAGTTGGACTATGAAGAAAGCTGAGCACCAAAGTATTTATGCTTTTGAAGTGCGGTGTTGGAGAAGACTCTTAAGAGTCCCTTGGACTGCAAGGAGATCCAACCAGTCCATTCTAAAGGAGATCAGTCCTGGGTGTTCTTTGGAAGGAATGAGGCTAAAGCTGAAACTCCAGTATTTTGGCCACCTCATGTGAAGAGTTGACTCATTGGAAAAGACTTTGATGCTGNCAAGGAGATCCAACCAGTCCATTCTGAAGGAGATCAGTCCTGGGTGTTCTTTGGAAGGAATGATGCTAAAGCTGAAACTCCAGTCCTTTGGCCACCTCATGTGAAGAGTTGACTCATTGGAAAAGACTCTGATGCTGGGAGGGATGAGGAGCAGGAGGAGAAGGGGACGACCAAGGATGAGATGGCTGGATGGCATCACCGACTCGATTGACATGAGTTTGGGTGAACTACAGGAGTTGGTGATGGACAGGGAGGCCTGGTGTGCTGCGATTCATGGGGTCGCAAAGAGTGGACACGACTGAGCGACTGAACTGAACTGAACTGAAGGACCTACTGTATAGCACAGGCAACTCTACTCAGCACTCTGTCATGGCCTATATGGGGAAAGAATCTAAAAAGAGTGGATATATGTATATGTATACCTGAATCACTTTACTATATACCTAAAACTAACATAATGTTGTAAATCATGTATACTCCAAAAAAATTTTTTTTAAGTACACTCCCAATAAGAAGTATAAGTTATAGCCTTTTTTCTACAGCTGTCTTTTGTTTAGATTATATTATTTAGATCTATTATCAGCTCTTCTATATCATAATCATTTAAGGTATATGTGAAGAATATTGCTACTGATTGTCATTATGATACTGATATTTTTGAACAGACGAATCAGTATGGGTTCAAGATTAACCTTTACAATAACACTTTCAGTTGTTTACATTCTCGTGTGAACTCTTGTATTGTGAAGAAGGAAATAATGATAGCTGGCAGCTTGTAATTGTAAATCAGCCATGGGAATGTATCCTATATGTATCATCAATCATGTATCTCAGCAGAAAAGTAAATATTTAAGACGAGATGTTCTGTAGTAAGATCTTTTTACATAAGGATCATCTTCACTTATTTGTGAATCCTTAGTGCTTAGTGCACAGTAGTTGTTCAGTTATTTTTTGAACCGATGGACAAAAATACAAATAAGTGGAGTGAAAACAGGACCATGCTTTCCCTACAGAGGGCATGGGTTCAATCCTTGGTTGGGAAACTGAGATCTCGTATGCCAGGGGTGAAAAAAAAAGCAATAAAAATATATTCATTTGAAGCACACAAACACAAATAATTATTTAGAACTTAAACCAACAAGAGATACTTACACAGAGAAATATTTTGTCACTAATGTTGTTTAGAATTGGTGATACATGGTGATGATCAAAAGCACTGCGACTGATAGTTTATTACTGTTTTTAAAATTTTTTAAATTTAATTTTTGTTTTATATTGGANTTTAGAACTTAAACCAACAAGAGATACTTACACAGAGAAATATTTTGTCACTAATGTTGTTTAGAATTGGTGATACATGGTGATGATCAAAAGCACTGCGACTGATAGTTTATTACTGTTTTTAAAATTTTTTAAATTTAATTTTTGTTTTATATTGGAGTACAGTTGATTTACAGCATTGCGTTAGTTTCAGGGGTAGAGCTAAGTGATTCATTTATACACATGCATATATCCTTCTTTTTCAGATTCTTGAGATTCAGTTCACTGTTGTTTTTAAATTCTCCATAGGTAATGAACTGCCTCACTGTATGCATTGGGAGGACCCCTCCGGCACCCTGTCTTTTTACAAAACAAGTCTCGAATGATTCTCCAGCCTAGAGAATGACTTTTAAGATCTGCAGTCTTATTTTTAAAAGGAAAACTGGCTGCTTGTTTCCTGAATGAGTGTTTGCTTGCCGTTGGGCTTGATGGCATGCACCAACCAAGTTGTCGCTAAATGAGAGACAGAGAGGTCACACAGAGGTCACACAGTTACAGCATGATGGAGGGGGGACAAGGCTGTCCCCAAAGTTACAAGCATGTGCCTGTAACTGAGGACCCAGAGCTGAGTTATGACACCTGGAAAGTTGTTTAGAGTTCATTTCAGTTCAGTCGCTCAGTCGTGTCCAACTCTTTGTGGCCCCATGAATTGCAGCACACCAGGCTTCCCTGTCCATCACCAACTTCCCTGTCCAACACCAATCTTGGTCAAACTCATGTCCATCGAGTCATTGATGCCATCCAAACATATCACCTTCTGCCATCCCCTTCTCCTCCCACCTTCAATCTTTCCCAGCATCAAACTCTTTTCTAGTGAGTCAGTTCTTCACATCAGGTGGCCAAAGTATTGGAGACTCAGCTTCAGTATCAGTCCTTCCAATGAATATTCAGGACTGATTTCCTCTAGGATGGACTGATTGGATCTCTTTGCAGTCCAAGGGACTCTCAAGAGTCTTCTCTAACACCTACAGTTCAAAAGCATCAATTCTTCAGTGCTCAGCTTTCTTTATGGTCCAACTCTCACATCTACACACCACTACTGGAAAAACCATAGCTTTGACTAGACAGAACTTTGTTGGCAAAGTAATGTTTCTGTCCTTTAATATGCTGTCTAGGTTGGTCATAGCTTTTCTTTCAAAGAGAAAGCATCTTTTAATTTCATGGCTGTAGTCACCATCTGCAGTGATTTTGGAGCCCCCCAAAATAAAGTCTCTCACTGTTTCCACTGTTTACCCATCTATTNCTGTACTCCAAGGCCAAATTTGCATATTACTCCAGGTGTTTCTTGACTTCCTACTTTTGCATTCCAGTCCCCTAAAATGAAAAGGACATATTTTGGGGGTGCTAGTTCTAGAAGGTCTTGTAGGTCTTCATAGAACTGTTCAACTTCGGCTTCTTCAGCATTACTGGTCAGGGCATAGACTTGGATTTCTGTGATATTGAATGGTTTACCTTGGAAACAAAGAGAGATCATTCAGTTGTTTTTGAGATTGCATTCAACTACTGCATTTTAGACTCTTGTTGACTATGATAGCTACTCCATTTCTTCTAAAGGATTCTTGCCCACAGTAGTAGATATAATGGTCATCTGAGATAAATTCACCCATTCCAGTCCATTTTAGTTCACCACTTCCTAAAATGTTGATGTTCACACTTGCCATCTCCTGTTTGACCACTTCCAGTTTGCCTTGATTCGTGGACCTAACATTTCAGGTTCCTATACAATATTGCTCTTTACAGCATCGGACTTTAATTCCATCACCAGTCACACCCACAACTGGGTGGTGGTGTTGCTTTGGCTCCATCTCTTCATTGTTTCTCGAGTTATTTCTCCACTGATCTCCAGTAGCATATTGGGCACCTACTGACCTGGGAAGTGTCTTATCTTTTTGCCTTTTCATACTGTTCATGGCGTTCTCAAGACAAGAATACTGAAGTGTTTTGCCATTCCCGTCTCCAGTGGACCATGTTTTGTCAGAACTCTCCACCATGACCTGTCTGTCTCGGGTGGCCCTGCACAGCATGGCTCACAGTTTCATTGAGTTAGATAAGGCTGTGGCCCATGTGATTAGATTGGTTAGTTTTCTGTGATTGTGGTTTTCACTCTGTTACTGTCTGATGGAGAAGGTTAAGAGGCTTATGGAAGCTTCCTGATGAGAGAAACTGACTGATTGGCTCTTGTTCTGATGGGGCAGGGCCATGATCAGTCAACCTTTAATACAGTTTTCTGTTGATGGGTGGGGCTGTGTTCCTTCCCTGTTATTTACCAAACTATGGTGGAGGTAATGAAGATAATGGTGACCTCCTTCAAAAGATCCCATGCATGCACTGCTACACTTAGTGCTCCCAACCCTGCAGCAGTCCACGGCTGACCCACATCCCTGCTGGAGACTCCTGGACACCCACAGGCAAGTCTGGGTAGTCTCTTGTGGGGTCACTGCTCCTTTCTCCTGGGTCCTAGTGCACACAAGGTTCTGTTTGTGCCCTCAAAGAGTCTGTTTTCCCAGTCCTGTGTACATTCTGGCAGCTCTATGGTGGGGTTAATGGCGACCTCCTCCAAGAGGGCTTATGCCATACCCAGGTATCCTGCATCCAGAGCCCCTGTCCCTGTGGCAGTCCACTGCTGACCTGTTCCTCCACAGGAGATGCTCAAACACAGTTCTGTTTCAGTCTCTGTGGGGTATCTGGGTCCTGGTGCACACAAGGTTTGTTTGAGCCCTCTGAGTGTCGCTAGCAGGTATGGAGTTTGATTCTAAACGTGATTTCGCCCCTTCTACCATCTTGCTGGGGTTTCTCCTTTGCCCTTTAATTTTGGGTATCTCCTCCAAGTCACTCTAGCACTACTCAGCCACCGCTCCAGCACCTCCCATCTTACTGGGGCTTCTCTGCCTTTGGACGTGGAGTATCTCCTCACAGCTGCTCCAGCACCAGAATACTGGAGTGGATAGCCTTTCCCTTCTCCAGGGGATCTTCCTGACCCAGGAATCAAACCAAGGTCTCCTGTATTGCAGGCAGATTCTTTACCAACTGAGCTATCAGGGAAGCCCAATACTGAGAACTGGCCTCAAAGAAATGGAAACAAGCTGACCCTGTAACTGAAGGTTAACTGTACCTAAAACAATCAAGGTGTAGCTGGGCAGACCACTGATGACCAATTTCAAGATGACGGTCAGAGCTGATTGTGCTGTTTCTGCATGTAGACTCCTCCCTCAGCCTATAAAAGCTCTTGCCCACTGATTGTTGGGGTGGGGTGGGGAGAAGGTGAGGAGTCAGCCTTTGGACAGGCATCTGCCCTTCCCCCACCTCAGTTGCTGGCACCCAAAGTAAAGCAAACTTCCCTTTCCAGCAACCTGGTCTCTTTAATGGTTTTTGAGCAGTGAGCAGCAGCCCCCCAGCCCCCACTTTCAGTTACATGTTGGCGTTAATAATTTTAGGGCTTTGACTTTATCCCCAAATCACCAAAAGTTTCAAGAATCCCAAGGGGGAATTGTTTAGTTCTCAAACTGTCCCCCCAAATAAGTACCTGGGTCCAAAAGGCATAGAATTCTCTCTCACAAACTAGCCGAAAGTGATTGCATTAATCAAGGCAACTTGTCCTTTTTCAAATGACATGCTTTCCTCTTTTTGTTTTCCAAACTTCCATTATATTCTATTTCTTTTTCTTTCCATTTGTTCTGTTCTGTATTTCCCAGAGGAGTGCCCCATAATTTTCTCATGGACTAGATAATTATCAAGTCGAAATGATTTCTTTTTATGTAAATATCTTTCTAAATTGTTAACATACTCAAGTTTCTCATTTAAATAATGACTAGAAATTGTTAAATTTAAGTTATGCATGAAGAAAGCATTTCATCATTGGAACACTGGAAAATCTTTGAAGGATATTGATTGGATTGCATTAAGAAATTGCTTTTCTTGTTTGTGTTTACAGAAAACAGAATATGCAATTGCAAAAGTGTTTTATCTTTGGACTTATCTCTCTCTAAATGTGTAGCTATTGAGCCCTGTATCTTTTGTGGCAAAAACTGTAAGGATATTAAGATTTTTAAAAAGATGCAAGTCAAATTTGATCATTGCCATTATTGTCTCAGAAGTCTTTGAAAACGTCTTTTTTAGAGTTTAGATTTTTATGACAATATATTTGCCACAATTAGGAATAACTGAGAACAATCGAAGAAAGTCAGAGCTCATAATTCAATTCCTTATTTGCCATCATGAGTCAAACCCCATAAGGACTTAAAGGTTCTGGTATGTTTGTGTTTCCTGAGTCAAATACCCATCTGAATTCCCCTCTTGGAAGTCGCTCAGTCATGTCTGACTCTTTGCGACCCCATGGAGAGTTGCGACCCCATAGACAGTAGCCTGCACCAGTCTCCTCTGTCCATGGGATTTTCTAGGCCAGAGTACCAGAGTGGGTTGCCATTTCCTTCTCCAGGGAATCTTCCAGACCCAGGGATCGAATCCAGGTCTCCCACATTGTAGACAGATGCTTTACCATCTGAGCCACCAGGGAAGTCCCTAAATGTCCTCAGACTTCTACAAAACTAGGTCACATAATCCACTCCCTAGGAATGAGAGTAAGAGATAAGGTGACTGTCCACCAATGAGGCTTGAGAGAGAGCCAACTAGGATTCTGACACACCTTGTAAGTCCAGGGAATGAAATAATTCCTGGAAATATACTACCTATGTCTTCCAAAACTCCAACAAAAATAATGATGGCCTCATGCTTGTAAAGCTTGTAAACTATAAAGGTTTATACCATGTGTCCACATCTTAAAATTTACTCTTTCTCATGGTAATTCTCTAAAGTAAGTATCATTAACCTCATTTTAAAAATATTTATTTATTTTTGGCTATGCTGGGTCTTCATTGCTGTGCAGGCCTTCTTCTAGTTGCAGCAAGCAGGAGCTACTCTCCAGTTCTGATGCACAGACTTCTCTCAGCCCCCAGCACAAAGGAATCTCCTCTGTGTGACTCACAGTATCTCTGCAGTCACTGAATAGGCAATTATAACATGAAAAGAGAAACTCCCCCCCCCCCAAAAAAAAGACTCTGTCTCCTCTATGACCCATTTGGGTACAGTTTTTGTGGTCAGCCATTTTAAAATTCATACACTTAAATATTTAAGGGACTCTCAAACTATAAACTATTAAGATGTAGAATAAATCCCATATTCTCCTTTAACTTGATTGAAGTGAAAAGAATCAAATATCCTCTTAAACTCACTCACTATTACATCCCTCCTCCCATTTCCTCCTCTGGAGAAGGGAATGGCTACCCACTCCAGTATTCTTGCCTGGAGAATCCCATGGACAGAGAAGCCTGGCAGACTATAGTCTATGGGGTCACAAAGAGTTAGACACAACTGAGTGACTAACACTCAAGGTTCCCTCTACCAGCCTGGCTCTGATTCTTCTCATTCATTCTGTGGTTCCTCAGCTTCAGCTGAGTTCCCCCAAATCCCAAGAAAAGTGGGGACTTTTTTCTGTTTTGGCCCCAGGACTTCTGCTGAGACCCTTGGAATAACTATTCTCTCACCTGTCATCTGGTCTTTGACTTGGCACCATCAAGTCTTCCCAGGGAAATAGCCGGAACTCACTGGCCTCTGATGGTTGACATTCTATTTTTAGCCTTTGGTGGCTGGACTCTTGGAATGTCAGGCAACCTCTAGGATGAGGCTGAGAATTTCATCTTGTTCATTTTTATATTTCTAGTACATAGTATACTGCCTGACACCTAGAGGTTCTATAAACATATATTGAATGAATGAAAAAATCTGTATCTTCTCACTTAATGGAGGAGAAATACTACAATGAGAAAGTCAAGCGAATTGGTAAAAATATGTGGGTTTTACTGACAGAACCAGATGAAATAGATGAAATAAATAGATTTCATAGATGAAATCCAATCTACAGATTCCCATTCTGATGTGTACATGTTTGGGTGTCCCCTTCAGTCACCTTCTCTGCTCCTATTCAATGCATTTCCAGCAGACATATTTGCTTCACTTTCACAAATTCAACAAGCTGGGAGCTGAGTGGCCTCTTCTGTGTAATCTCTCAGCCTCCTTTCTCCTAGAATCTATAATTTCTATAAAAGTCCTACCACTTTCACTGTAATACACCATGTCCTTGACAGCCCCATTTCACGTGGTAACATGGTGTGTGGATGGGGAAAAATCATTTAACCCATCTAGGCTGCCATGATATGTTCACATCCTTTGTCACATGAATAGGATCAAAATTTTACAGCTTTTAGATTTTCCTGGTGGTCTAGTGGTTAAGAATCTACTTGCCCATGCAGGGGACATGGGTGCAATCTCTGGTCCAGGAAGATTCCACATGCTTCATAGCAGCTAAACCCATATGCCACCACTATTGAACCTGTGCTCTACAGCCTGAGAGCTAAAGCTACTGAGCCCCACTTGCAGCAACTACTGAAGTCCGAGGGCCTAGAATCTGTGCTCCACAAGAAGAGAGCCCACCACAGTGAGAATCCCGCACACCACAACCAGAGAGCAGCTTCCACTCACCTCACCTAGAGAAAGCCCACACAGAGCAACAAAGACCCAGTACAGCCAACAATAAATAAATATTTTTTAATTTCCATCTTTCAACAAATTATTTTCACTAAAAAAATAACTATAATAAAATGTTGAACACTTCAGAGGATAGAAAATGAAAGCAAAAATCCTACTCCCCTCCGCCCCCCCGACACACACACTGATCTCCAGTGTTTCTTGCAAAATGTAAATGCTATTAACAGGGTCTTAAATGTGCCACTAGGAAACTTTCTTCTAAAACCAAGCATACACATACGTCTTTTTAAACAAAAAGCACATTGGCATTCACACTCAAAAACTGCTGAATGAAGAAGACAAGTTTCAGGGTGATAAATAAGAAAGCAAGTTGAAGAGGTCATGACATTTAAGCAAATTTTCAAGGGTACACAAAATAATAATAATGTATTTATGTTACTTATAGATACGTGAAAAGGTATAAAAATGGATTAAACTCAACGATTCTCAAGAGATGAGAAAGGTGCAAGAGATAAAGAGTAAAGGACCTCAGATGTACCTGGAATTTTTTTATATACACACTCGTAGGAAACATAGTGAGTGAATAGTGAAGTCGCTCAGTCATGTCCGACTCTTTGTGACCCCGTGGACTGTAGCCTATCAGGCTCCTCCGTCCATGGGATTTTCCAGGCAAGAGTGCTGGAGTGGATCGCCATTTATATGATCAATATTTAATTGTCAGTTTCAGGAGGGAACAAGACAGTGGAGGAGTAGGTGGATGTGGAGTACATCTCTCTCCACAGATACATCAGGAATACAGCTTCAGACACAGAAGTGCATGCGGAACACCAGCTGANCGCCATTTATATGATCAATATTTAATTGTCAGTTTCAGGAGGGAACAAGACGGTGGAGGAGTAGGTGGATGTGGAGTACATCTCTCTCCACAGATACATCAGGAATACAGCTTCAGACACAGAAGTGCATGCGGAACACCAGCTGAGAGTGGACAGGAGTACCTGACAAGCAGAAAAGTATACATAGAACCACACAAAACTCGAGATCAAGCCCTGAGCCTTTGGAGGTGGAGCACTGAATCCAAGACCCTAGACTACCAGAGAACTAACCCTAGGGATTATACAGTGGAAGTGAGAAATAGATTTAAGGGCCTAGATCTGATAGAGTGCCTGATGAACTATGAAATGAGGCTCGTGACATTCTACAGGAGACAGGGATTAAGACCATCTCCATGGAAAAGAAATGCAAAAAAGCAAAATGGCTGTCTGGGGAGGACTTACAAATNTTTTTTTTTTTAATTCTCATGAGCAGTTGGGTCTTGAGAGAACATCTGTATTTGTTTATATTTAATAGAGATTTTTATCTATGTCTATATCTCACTATATGCATAATTATATATAACTATATAGAAATATATTTTACACATCGAAGTGCCCAACACAGCACCTATCATACAATAGAAGCTTCACTGATGAACAGAATATAATATATGAACATACACACTCATATATTCTCCGTCTGACTTATTTCAGAACTCATATATTCTCACCTATTCAAAAAAAAATCAGACCATTAAGGGAATGGATTTCATTTTGCCTTCCAAATTGATCCCCTTCATCATAGTTATACATGGATTAGAAGGTGGAACATCTCTGACTCAGTCAGCAAGAAAATAAAGATAAATGAACTAGCTGTGTTGGTGAAAAAAATTTTAGGATACCACGGGGGGCAATGTCCCTCAACTCTAATATGAGCTTAAATCCCATGACTTATTCCTGCAGGGAAATATTTACTGCTCACTTCACCATGTCAAAAACCAGCTGGGGTCTCTGTGGTTTCTGAGTGAGATGGACAACGTCCCTACCCTTGTGAAGGTTCTAATCTAGAATGTAAACATACAATATAAACAAGTTAGAAAAATCTAGAAACTGATCATTTCTATGGTTGAAGTAAATGGAGTGATGAGACGGGGGTCTGGCGGTAGAGGGGAGGGCCTATTTCAGATAAAGGATGTCCAGGAAAGGCTCATCTGCACTGTCTCCAAGCCTGGGCTGTTGTAAATAGTGCTGCAGTGAACACCGGGATACGTGTGTTGTTTTGAATTATGGTTTTCTCAGGGTATATGACCAGTAACAGGGCTGCTGGGTCATAAGATAGTTATCTATTTTTCAGTTTTCTGTAGTTGGGGTTGGACCTAGAGTCTGTCACACAAAGTGAAGTAAGTCAGAAAGAGAAAAACAAATATCGTATACGAAAGTGGAATCTAGCAAAGTGGTACAAATGAACCTATTTCCCCGGGCGGGAATAGAGACACAGACATAGCGGATGGACATCACCGGGCAGGGAAGGGAAGGGCGGGAAGAACTGTGAGAGTCACGCTGACATATATCCATTACCATGTGTGAAACAGAGAGCTGGTGGGAGCGGGTGCAAAGCACAGGAAGCTTATCCCGCTGCTCTATGATGCTTAGAGGGGAGGGATGGGGGGATGCAGGGGATGTTATACGGATAGCTGATACACATATCAGCTATATACGTATACATATCAGTGTATGTATAGCTGACTCACTTCATTGTACAGCAGATGCTAACGTGATATTGTAAAGCAAGTATACTCCAATTAAAAAATAAACAAATCTTGGTCGAATAAAGAGAGACAATACCAAAGAGAATATCACAAGGGGAGAAGAGACAGTTTTCCAAGAGCCCAGGGCTCAAGTAAGAGTCAACATTGTCAACTCCCTGATGGAAGCCTCCGAGGGAAAGATTTTTAGCTCCATGTAAACAAGTTTCTAAGAGCCAGCATTCTCTGAAGTTGAATGGGTGGTAGTTCCTGGTGTGGGGACCAACCCCTGGACAAGGACACTCTCCAGGTCAATCACGGGTCACAAGATTAGCTCAAGACATGGACCCAAAGGCCGGTCTGAACATGGGATTCTGTGGCTTTAAAAGCACAAGATGCTGAGAATGAAACAGTCCGCTCCTGAAAGTACCTTGAGGGTGAGCTCACAAGTAGGCTTCCTCACCAAACCTAATCTCAAACCCAAGACTCAGCACTGTGTTTAAACGTCTCACTTCCCTTGCCTGTGAGTGCTGGCTCTGCCTACAGGTTCAGGGGAGGAAGCAGCGACTTCCCAGCCAAAGCAGGCGGGGACCCTCAAAACCCAAGCAGAAGAACAGAGCTGAAACGTAAGCAGGTAAACTGGGTTCTACATTGAGGAGCGGCATTTTGAAGGGCGAGGAACCTGAGGCAAAGAATAGTTGCAGATTAAATGAGTGAAGAATCGATCATGGGTTGGTAGGGTAGGAGCTGTGGACACTTGCCTGCAAACTTCTGCCGATAGGAGCCGTCGTCCTAGGTGGGCAGGGGACTCACAATCCAGGACTGGATCTGTCCTGTTATGCCCTTGGGCATTGTACTCAATACTTAATTTATCCTCCTGGGCATCTAGGTCTAGTCTCTCTGTCAAAATGCCCTAGAGGGGATTAGATAACATCCAAGACCCCTTTCCAGGTGGCACAGTGGGTAAAGAACCTGCCTGCCAATTCAGGAGATGTAAAAGACAAGTTTTCAATCCCTGGGTGGGGAAGATCCCCAGAGTAGCAAATGGCAACCCACTCCAGTATTCCTGCTTGGAAAATTCCATGGACAGGGGAGCTTGGGGGCTACAGTCCATGGGGTCACAACTCTTTGACCATGAACTGAGCACCCATGAACAAACAGACATCTGTCAAATTTCTTTCAGATTCTTATTCTTCTAGAATATCAGCTATCACTGAATTTTAAAAGAAGCCTCAGGAATACAACAGGATTTACATGCCCCACTTCTCACTTCTTTTGTGAAATGTTTTTCCACTTGGATTTTCCAGAATTTTGAGTAATTTGGGTTTTCATTTACTTTCCTTGATTGAAAGAAATTTTATGAACTACACAGACTTCATTTTGCAATTTTGTTGTTTGGTTCTATAGTCAATAAAAGGAGTTAAATACTGAAAAACCCCAATTTGAGTTTTGTCACTAAATATATTTAAACATGTTCTATGTAGTTTTCCAAGAAAGAACTCATAAAAATACCTCCTGTATTCTCATGAAAGTATTGAATTTTAATTAAATATGGAATTTGGCTTCATGTCATGCATAAAGGGATAAAGCCACATTGTAGAAAATTAAAGGGCTAATTTAGAAAAAAAAAAAAAAACCTCTCAAAGTATTTTACTTAAAACTTCAGCTCAGAACTAAATACTGCTTAATTCCTTTAGATAACCCAAGAACGATTAAATAGTAATTAAAAAAGTTGATTTTAGGAGTTTGCACTTTGAAGACTCTGTTAAATGGATTTCAATTATCTTCCCTTGAGTATACACAGACAGTTTTAAATGTTACACCTTAACTAGTTGACTCAACAAGTGAGTTCCTATTATCCACCAGGCTAGATCCCAAGAACACAGAATGAGTGCAGTTGGTCTCTGCTATCCAGGCATTTACTCCTCATCTGCTCCAAGGAGACAGCAGGAAAATGGTTCAGCTGGTTGGTTGTAGAGTGATTATCTGGGTCAAACTCCAGCTTCACCTTTCACTAGCCACAAAGCATTAAGCAAGTTGTTCATTCATTCAGAGTTTTAGTATCTTCACCTGCAGAAGGAAAAAAAAAAAAGAGTAAGCATAGAACCTCAAAAAGAGTGTTCTGGCTGGAATATTTGAAATAGTATTGAGAGTATGTTAAATATTTAGAATATGCTTGTGAAGAATATTTTGCTGTGTCAGCTTGGTTAGACTCCACTCCCCAGTGATTCAATCAAACACTAATCTAGGTGTTATTGTGAAGGTGTTTGGTAGATGTGGTTAAACTCTGTAATCAGTTAACTTTCAATATGAGAGATTATCCTAGATTATCTGGGTGGCCCTGATTCAAGCAGTTGAAAGACCTTAAAATCCAGGCTGAAGCCTCCCTGAAAAGAAGAAATTCTGCCTTATAGGTAGCAGTGCAGGAGAGCCCCAGCCTGCCCTTCCTGGTGACTAGTCACTGGAAAAGACCCTGCTGCTGGAAAAGATTGAAGGCAGAAGTAGAAGAGGGTGACAGAGGATGAGATGGTTGGATGGCATCACTGACGCAATGGATGTGAACTCGGGCAAACTCCAGGTGAGGGGCAGAGAAGAATGGTGTGCTGCAGTCCGTGGGGTCAGACACGACTTAGCAACTGGATCCCAACAAGAAGAGAAGACACATAGCTTACATAAGAGAAAGAAAGACTACTTACTTCCTCTTTCTCCCCCTTCCTTCCCTCCCTGCATCCTGGTTATTCAACTATTTTGTGATTCACCCATCAGGCTTCCTTCCAGTACATCCTTTCACTATCTACTGCTTACATTTATTGGGTTTGTTTTCTCTCCTTGCAATGAGAGAACATTAAGTGATACTCTGGGATTTGGCCTTGAGTTCCCCTCTGTCCTCACTGCACATGATCTTATGGGCATTCCACCCACTCCATGACTTCAGCACCCTGCTCACTTCTCTCTCCAACCTGGAGCTGTCTCATGAGCTCTGTACCCGCACGCGGAATTGCTTAACTGCTCTTCTCTTAGATGGCTCCCAGGCACCCAGAACCCAACTTGTCCCTAAATGAATTCATGTGCTTTCTCCCTAAATCTGCTCCTCCTCCTCCTCAGTTCTCTAATTTGGTGACTGACACCACTATCCACTGAATTGCTCAAGCCAAACACACCTCCCCTTTGCCCTCAGTAGACTAGCAATTGCTCGGTCCTGTTGATTCCCACTCTTGGTATCTGTCATATCCATTGACTTCTCTGGACCCCTTATTCCTGTCCCAGACTCTCAAGGTGGCCTGGAATATTGTGATCAGCCCCCAGCTTTCATTCATTCTCATCTCCCTCTCCCTCTTCATCTGTTTGCTATTATCCACACATTTGGTCTTGTTTCTAAAGCAATCCCCAATTAATTATCTCCCCTGTTTAAAGTCCTTCCCTCCATATATGACCCACATAAACTGGCACACTCAGCATGGCAAACCTCTGCCTGATTTCTCCATCCCTCTTTACTCATCATAATCCCTAAACTCTAATCACGTTGATCCAAGTGCACTTCATTGGATCCATTCTCCACAGCCCTTCCAGCCCATCTGTGTCTCTGCTGCTAATTGCCCAGAATGCCCTCCCAACTCACCCCCAGTCATCTGCCTATATTAAGTAGTTTCCATTTTTCACTTATTTCATAAAACCACACTGTAGAGAATATCCTCACCCCCATTCTTCTGAGCATTTGTCTATTTCCCTCATTTAAATTTTCAGCGGTGAAAAGTTCAGGTCATTTTCACTTTAGGTATGACCTTCAGAGCATACCTACCCTTGGACCTGAAATGAAAATGGCCCAAAGGAAGGTATGCTCATTTAAAAATTTTAAACTTATTTGTACACTGCTTTTAACAAAGATTGAACCAATCCTTCCTCCCTGCTCAGTGTGGGAGTCCCTCTTTCCTCCTAGACTATCAGTAAGTCATCATTCTTCATCTTTGCTAGACAAATAGCTTTAAAAAAAATCTTGTGTTATTTTTTCAGAGTATGTTTTCAGATCACAAAAGTCATGCATTCTCATTGCAAAAACACCAACATACAGGCTGTTATGAGTTAAACTATGCTATCCCTCCAAGATATAGTTGAAGCCCTAATCACTGAACCCCATGAGTGTGACCTTATTTAGAAAGAGGAGCTTTGAGGATGTAATCAGTTTAGATGAGATCATACTGGATGGGCTTGAGCCCTAAATCCAATAACCAGTGTCTTTACAAAAAGAAAGAAATGTGAAGACAGATTCACACAGGAGAGAAATCCCAGTGAAGGCAGAGGCAGAGGTCAGAATAATGGGTCTGTGAGGCAGAAATGCCAAGATTTGGCAGCAACCCCCAGAAGCTAGAAGGAAAGAGAAAGGATCTTCCCCTAGAGCCCTCAGACAGAGCATGGCCCAGCTGACCCCTGGACTTCAGACTTCTAACCTCCAGAACTAGGAGACAGTATATTTTAAGCCACCCCTTGGTGGCTGATGGGTTTTTTGGTTTGTTTGTTTGGTTGGTTGCTTAGTTACAGCACAGCGTTATCTAGTTTCCTGGCCAAGAATCTTACCTGGACCCCCAGCATCGAGAGGATGGAGTCTTAGCCACTGGAGCACCAGGGAAGTCCCCTGGTGGTTGCTTTAAACCACCCAGTTTGTGGTATTTTGTTATGTCAGCCCTAGGAGATGAATATATAGGCCTAAAGAGATCATCACGTTGAAAGTGTGATAAATGTTCTTCACGCAGATCCCCTGAATCTCGCTTAAGATCAGCCTAGGCCACGCCCCCTCCATGAAGCATCTTCCTCCGAGCTTCCACTGGACAATGGTGTGAAGCAAAGAGAATGGGGCGTCCAGCTCAGCAGCAAGGGCAGCCGGTGCCGCCGTGGCCACGAGGTGGCGCTGCTTCTCCAGCGGCTGCAGCTGTCCCTGACCTTGGGGGCCGGGGGGAGCTGGGGTGAAAGCCCCCAGGCCTGGGAGGCTGCTGGCCGGGTTCCACCCTCCCTCACTCTTGTGAAGCCGCCGCCTTAGAAGGAAAAGATGTTTGGAGACCTAGGTCCTGACTCTGCGCCCGGAGCCTCTCCTGACTCACTGGGTTCAGGGGTGTCTCTCTGAGACCGGCCTCAGTGGGACTGAGCAACCTGCACTCAGCAATCTACAACCTAAACCTGCCCGGGCAAACGTTCCCGATCGTCCTGGCCAAACCCGGGGANGCCTCTCCTGACTCACTGGGTTCAGGGGTGTCTCTCTGAGACCGGCCTCAGTGGGACTGAGCAACCTGCACTCAGCAATCTACAACCTAAACCTGCCCGGGCAAACGTTCCCGATCGTCCTGGCCAAACCCGGGGATCCTGCTTCAGCTGCGGGAGCTCTGAGCTGCAAAGCTCTGCCCACTTCCTGGTTAGAGCTTCCCTTCCCCAGGGTGCAGGAGCTTTTTCTTTCTTTCTTTCTTAATTCTTCTCACAGAAAGAAGGGTACCTCTTTCAGGGTGCAAAACCCCCACCAGTTCGGGGGAACCATGACTGAGCAAGTCTTCCCTCCTGAAAAATAAAAATGGGGAGGGCAGAAGACTGAGAAGCGTGGACCGGCGGAAGGGTCAGACTTTAAAAGGAGAGAAGGGGACTGGGTGTGTAGATGCTTTTCCAGGGGGAGATCTGGGGTCAGTTTCCTTCCGTATTTCATGATGAAGCAGGGTCCAAAAGCAAGGCGGAGAACAGTACCTGAGGGTCAAGCACATTCGCAGAAAAGGGGAGCGTGGGAGAGGCCTTGGGAAGGTGAGGGCCCACTGGTATGCTGGAAACCAGTTGTTCGCTCACTTGTCTATTTAAGAAATGTTTACTGAGCATCTGTTATGTGACCACACTGTTTTAAAAGATGACCATAGGGAATTCCCTGGGGGTCCAGTGCTCAGGACTCCAGGCTCTCTCTGAGGAGGGCCCAGATTC
Source organism: Neotragus pygmaeus (assembly GCA_006410875.1). Classification (NCBI taxonomy): domain Eukaryota; kingdom Metazoa; phylum Chordata; class Mammalia; order Artiodactyla; family Bovidae; genus Neotragus; species Neotragus pygmaeus. The sequence goes on from SJYV01042006.1 coordinate 301,379, forward strand.
AATCCTCCAAGGAACTAAAATTCCACAAGCCACTGCAAGGCCATGCCAGAAAAAAAAATAAACGGTTAAAAAACAAAAAGACATGAGGATATACCAACGAACAAGTAGAAAAAAATCCAAGCCCTTGGGAAATATTCTAGTTGGAGAGGGGGACTAATAGGAAAGAATAAGCGTAACAGATTAGTAAGAAGAATGGAACCGCTAGTAGGTGGTGGGTTTTGTGGCAATAATAGGTCGGCATACAGGAAATCCGATTATCCTGGGGTGGGGGAGCTGTGACTTCAAGTTCTACATCAGCTCTTCAGGGACGTCCTCACTGTGCTCAAAGACCTGAAGGAAGTGATGGAGCTGTCTGTGTTGCTGGTGGTGGGTGACGGGGGGTGGAGCGGTGGGGGCCGGTGACCCAACAGAGCCGTCAGTCAGTTGCCTGGCCTGCTAATGTTGTCCTTAGAGAACGTGGGAAGCTGAAACCAGAGAAGAGGGGGAAAATGAGATGGTTCCGGCAAGACGGTGCAGTGCAGGCCCAGCAGAGGAGTCCCAGAGAAGGAAATGGAAGGACTTCAGGTGTGGTTCAAGAAACTGCGGGTAGGGAGTGATTCTGCATTCCACATACCCAAGGAGGCGGGGAGGACCTGGGAGGTCTTCCCAAGGACAGGAGGCTTAGTAGAAGTGGTCAGAGTGAGAGAGGTGGGGAGATTCTGTGGATAAGCCGAGGGTGTCCGGGTTAGATAGAATCTGAGATGCCACTGGTAGAACAGATCAAAGTGATGACAAAATCAAGACTGCGGCTTTGGGAGCGCCCTGAAAACGACCTTGGTGTGGGCAGACTTGCCTTTGCACTCTTCTGAAAGGGTGGCCAGGTTATACTGAGCAGTGTAGGAAATTTCTCCCCTGCCTTGGCAACAAACACACCATAGAATTTTACGTGCTCCCTAAAGCAGTTTGGGATGTGTGGATGCCTGCTAGCAAATTTTATACGATGAACACATTTGCAATTACAAATGCTGAGGGCCTTAAATTCCCCACGTAGTCACCCGTTTCCTCATCAGAGATGATTTATTTTGTTCTCTTCTAAGAGGGCAAGGTGTGTCTGTGTTTATGTAAATCTCCGTGAGAGGCAGTGTGGGGGTGTTGGGTCTGAGGCCACAGTAAGACTGGTGGAACAGAAGGTTGGCAGTGACTTGAAGGAAGTGTCTCTGGGAGTGGCAACGTGCAGGGTGGAAGTCTTAACCAAGACGTGTGTGGAGGGAGACGTGGGTCTAGTCTCCTTCATCTGGGAGTGGTTTCCCTCTTGCAAGTTCTCTTACTTTTCCCCGCCGTAATGCTGGCCTCGCCTCCGCTCAGCTTGTGAAAGAGGAATCCTCCTTGGGAGGCGGTGATGCACGTGACTGGGCGGAAGGGAAATGAACAGTGATGAGTCATTCGCTCACAGGCTGCTTCAGAAGACACGGAACATCTCCTAGGAACCTGGAGACACGTTGCAGATGTGAGGGGCGTGTCGATGGACACAACAGGGGCCTGCTCTTTGAGAACTGCCTTCCTTTAAGGGGAGACAGAGGATGAGATGGTTGGATGGCATCACCAACCTGATGGACATGAGTTTGAGTAGGAGTTGGTGATGGACAGGGAGGCCTGACTTGCTGCAGTCCATGGTTTCGCAGTCGGAAACGACTGAGCGACTGAACCAAACTGAAGGGGAGGCAGAAACTACATAAGAGAGGCAGTTTGGAGAGGCTGAGTTCGAGGGATGGCTGCAGTCCATGGGGTCGCAGGAATCAGACACGGCTGAGTGACTTTGACTTGACTAAAGGAAAAAGGGGCTTCCCAGGTGGCGCTGGGGGTAAAGAAGCTGCCTGCCAGTTCAGGAGACTAAGAAACGCAGGTTCAGTCCCAGAGTCGGGAAGATCCTCTGGAGGAGGGCATGGCAACCCACTCCAGTATTCTTGTCTACAGAATCCCATGGACAGAGGGGCCTGGTGGTCTACAGTCCATACGGTCGCAAAGAGTTGGACATGACAGAATCAACCTAGCACGATTTAATCTAATTAATTTCATGTATAAATTAAGTGTAATTAAGAGATTAACAGCAATAACTAATAATAAAATAGAACAATTACAACAATATACCGTAATGAATGTCATGTGAATTTGGCCTCTGTTTCTCTCAAATATCTTATTGTACTCTAACTCATCCTTCTTGTGATGATGTGCGATGATAAAAATGCCTCTGTGATGAGAATTTAGGCCCTGTGACATGGTATAGGTCACTACTGACCTTCAGAAGGAGGACCGTCTGCTTCTGGTAATCCTAGATCAGTGAGCCATGATGATGTCAATGGTTACATGTCAGGAGCAGATGATTTTGAATGTTGAGGATCTGAGATGGGATGGGGCAGGATGGTGTGAGGTTTCATTACAATTCTCAGAATTGTCAACAACGATCCCCAGCCTTTTTGGTTCCAGGAACTGATTTCATGGAAGACAATTTTCCCATGGACCTGGGATGGGGGGATGGTTCAGTAAATGACATTTATTGTGCACTTTATTTCTATTATTATTATTACATCAGTTCCACCTCAGATAATCAGGCATTAGATCCACTGGGGACCCATGTAATTTAAAATCTATGAACTGTTTATTTTTAGGGTTTTCCATTTATTATTTTCAGACCACAGTTGATCGTGAGTAACTGAAGCCACAGAAATGGGCTTGGATAATGGGGACCACTGGGCACGTTCTCAACTATTCCCACATCTGTGTAATTGATGTCATAATAGCACTATTTTATTGAGATGTTTTGAAGATGGACTGACATAACAGCTATAAAGTATCTAGTGACTGATACAGGCCAAGTCCCCAGGAGATGTACCTGTAGTTACTATTATTGGTGGTCAAAGAAGAACCTCAGAGATAGGAATGGGAGAGAGGAGGGATGGTTGCAAGTGAAATAAATGAGATTAGTTTAGTTTATAAGTACCCCTGAGAAAGCTTCCTTCATCAGCATGACAGGCTACAGAATTTGTGGGGTCCAGGGCAAAGTGAAAATCCAGGGCACAAGAAAATTATTGATGTTGCTAATTATTAGAGGAATGCAAGCCAAAATTACTATAAGGTATCACCTCACACTAGTCAGAATGGCCATCATCAAAAAGTCTACAAATAATAAATGCTGGAGATAGTGTGAAGAAAAGGGAGCCCTCCTACACGCTGTTGGTGGGAATGTAAATTGGTATAGCCACTATGGAGATCGGTATGGAGGTCCTTAAGAATGTTTCTAATAATTTAAAAAAACCCTAAAAGTAGAGTTACCATATGATCCTGCAATCCCACTCCTGGGCATATATTCAGAGAAAGCTCTAATTTAAAAAGATGCGTGCTCCTCAGTGTTCATTGCAGCACTATTTACAATAATCAAGACATGGAAACAACCTAAATAAATGTTCATCGACAGGTGAATGAATAAAGGTGTGGTGTGTGTGTGTGTGTGCGTGCTCAGTCGTGTCTGACTCTTTGCAACCCCATGGACTGTAGCTAACCAGGCTCGTCTGTCCGTGAGAGTCTCCAGGCAAGAATACTGGAGTGGGTTTCCATTCTCTTCTCCATCTTCCTGACTCAGGGATCGAACCCATGACTCTTGGGTCTCCTGCATTGCAGGCAGATTCCTTATCACTGTGCCACCTGGGAAGCCTACTCCAGGGGATCTTCCCAACTCAGGGATCAAGCCCAGGTCTCCTGCATCGCAGGGAGATTCCTTATCACTGTGCCACCTGGGAAGCCTACTCCAGGGGATCTTCCCAACTCAGGGATCAAGCGCAGGTCTCCTGCATTGCAGGCTGACTCTTTACCAGCTGAGCCACCAGGAAAGCCCAAGAATACTGGAGTGGGTAGCTTATCCCTTCTCCAGGAGATCTTCCAGACCCGGGAATTGAACCAGGGTCTCTTGCATTACAGGCAGATTCTTTACCAGCTGAGCTACCAAGGAAGCACATATATATTTATAGGAAATATATATATATATATGAATCCTACTCAGCCATAAAAAGAAATGAATGCCATTTGCAGCAACCTGAATGAACCCAAAGATTATCATACTAAGTGAGATAATTCAGACAGAGAAAGACATACCATCTGATACCGCTTGTATATGGAATCTTTTAAAAAATGATATAAATGAACTTATTTACAAAACAGAAACAGACCCACACACATAGATAGCAAACTTATGGTTATCGAATGGGAAAGGGTGGAAGGGATTAAATTAGGAGTTTAAGATTAACATATACACACAGCTATATATAAAATACACAACCAATAGGGACCTACTATATAGCACAGGGAAGTATACTGGGTAGTAACCTAAAAGGGAAAAGAATCTGAATATATATATATATATATATTAATATACACACACACATATACATCTTATTGTTTAGTAGCTGAGTCATATCCGACTTCTTTGCCACCCCATGCCTGCCAGGCTCCTCTGTCCATGGGATTCTCCAGGCAAGAATACTGGAGTGGGTTGCCATGCCCTCCTTCAGGGCATCTTCCTGACCCAGGGATCGAACCCATGTCTCTTATGTCTCCTGCCTTGGCAGGCGGGTTCTTTACCATCTGGGAAGCTCAGTAGGGTGGTACCTGATGCAACTGAAAACGCTCCACAAACCAGAGCCCTGGGACATGAGTGATGCCAAAGTTTAAAATGTTTACACAGCTTTCTCCAAGTCACTGTTAGTGGGATTACTATAATTGGACACCTGGTCACCTCAACTTCTGGTCCTGCATTTTTAACTAGTTTGCAAGGTGAATAAAATTTGGATATGATCCTGGTATCTCTACTTAGGTTCATGTGACATGTGTAAGAGTTATCTTTCTTTTGGCTAGAGAGGGGTTGACACATGACCTTAGTTTTCTTTGAATGTGAAATGCAAATCCATAATATCAAGCATTATGTATATTTTACGTCTGTGTAGCATCTTGTTTGAAATGTAAGTGCCCAGAGATACTGGACTAAGTTGACCATTTTCTTCCTCCTTTTCTTCCTTTCTTCCTCTCTGTCTTCTTTCTCCCCTTTCCTTTCTTCCATTTTTTTTTAAGCATGCATGCTCCTTCACTCAGTCATGTCTGACTCTTTGCAACCTCATGGACTATAACCCACCAGGCTTCTCTTCCATGGAATTCTCCAGGCAAGAATACTGGAGTGTGTAGCCATTTCCTTCTCCAGGAGGTCTTCCTGACCCAGGGATTGAACCTGCGTTTCCTGCATTGGCAGGTGGGTTCTTTGCCACTGGGACACCTGGGAAGGTACCCCCAACCTCGACCACCACCTTTTTTAAAAGAATGCCTAAGGAAAAAAAAAAAAACCACACACACACAAAACCAAAACCTTGTATATGCTTTGCATACAAATGAGTTTAGCAAGTGTAAACTGGGTGCACAGCCCTGGTTCTTAGCTAGGAACGCTTTTGCCCTCAGGGCCCGTTTGGTAATGTCTGGAGACATTTTTCATTGTCACAGTTGGCCGGGGTGGGTGATCCCTACTGGCATCTAGTGGGTAGAGCCCACTACATCCTACATCCTCCAAAGCTCAGAACAACAAAACATGATCCAATGCTGAACAACAAAAAAGTCAGTCCAAAATAAATGGTCCCAAATGTCTAAATTTCCTGAGATGGAGAAACCCTATTGCAGAGGAAGAGGAAGAAACATGGAATCAACGATCAAGATTCTGGATCTCTGATTAAGAAGAGAAAAAGGTCCCGTCACCTGTTCAGCATCTCTTCTGGGGCCCATGATGGGATAGAGGGAGCTGTTTCTGCAGCAGTGGGTCCCAGGGTGTGTCTCACCCCAGCGGTCAGGAAACCACAGCACAAAAAGAAAAGGAACCTGTGCCAAGTCAGAAAATGGTCATAAATGCGTAAAGGTTTCCCATATGTTTTGTATCTTAGGAAGTGTACTTTCTCCTGCCTGTTCTGGGTAAGTCCAGACAGGCCCGTCAAGGCAATCCCCAGGCTTGGCTTCCAGTTTGCCTTGCGAATGGACAGACTGTGCATGTGCTTTCCTCACTGTGAGAGGCAGCTCTGAAGCAGACTCAATTTCCTACAAAAAGGGGAGACGTAACTTTAATGGTGGTATCAAGAGTTAAGGAATATCCATTTCTGGGCATGCAAACAGTGTCTAGCCCTTCACTGATCTCAACTGCCATTTATTAATCTTCTTAATTGACACTATTTTTGATTTTTGCCCAGAGGGAAAGAGAAAAGGGAAGGAAAAAGAGAAAGCATAAGATAATGAAAGAGACACTTCACAGTGACATGGACTTGTATGAGAATACAGGTGATTTATCCAAGCAGCAGGTTCCCTGGTGGTTAGTCTTACAAATTTCTTCCAAATGTACTCTCTTGTGTAATTATTTTTTAAATAAATTAAATATTTAAATTGAGATAAAGATAAAGTTAGGATTAAATCGCTGCATCTACTCACAATCTCATTTTCAATTTTGACGTATATTTGCCCTCAGTAGGGGTTGATTGTCCCAGTTTAAAACCCTATCTGCCAGGAATATAAGAAACTGCTTGTTTCTCTAAACAAAACTGACTTTTATTATCAACCTTAAAATGTTTTTCAACATGACTTTGTAAGTGATAGCTCATTTTGTTTCCATTTGCATGCTTTTTTTCTCTTCATATAGATATTGGCCATTTACCTTTCTTCTCTTCTGAATTACCTATTAATGTCTTTTGCTGACTTCTGGTGTTATCTCTTCTGTTGGAAAGAGTTCTTTGTACAGTAAGGATTTTTTCCCCCTTTCTTTCTTTCTTTTCTTTTTTTTTTTTTTTCTTCTCATGTTGCAGATTTGTAATGGTATTCTAAATGTGGGCTTCTCTGATAGCTCAGTTGGTAAAGAATCCACCTGCAATGCAGGAGACACCAGTTCGATTTGCTAGGTCAGGAAGATCCACTGGCGAAGGGATAGGCTACCCCGTCCAGTATTCTTGGGCTTCCCTTGTGGCTCAGCTGATAAAGAATCTGCTTTCAATGCGAGAGACCTGGGTTTGATCCCTGGGTTGGGAAGATCCAATGGAGAAGGGAACGGCTATCCGCTCCAGTGTTCTGGCCTGGAGAACTCCATGGACAGTATGATCCATGGGGTCACAAATGGTCGGACACAACTGAGTGATTTTCACTTTCAATAGATGTGTACAGCAGTTATGTACATTTATTATGAAATTTTCATACCTTTTGCTTCAGTATGTGTTATCAAAAATTTGGCCAATTTATCACTTATTTGCTTATTCATTCATTCCTTTATTCTAGAAGCAGAAAACCAAATGCTTTCTATGAGTCAGAGGAACCACCAACACCACTGCTACCATAATAATGACAACAACAAAATAAAACATAGAACAGAATCCTTGGGAATAAATGTAAAATAAAATGTGCAGGATCATTTTAAAGAAAACACTAAAATTTAGCTGAAGTATACAAAAGAAAGAAAGATCCCCTGGAGTAGGAAATGGCAACCCATTCCAGTATTCTTGCCTGGAAAATTTCATGGACAGAGGAGCCTGGTGAACTGCCATCTACAGGGTGGCAAAAAGTCAGACACAGCTGAGTAACTGAGCACACACACACCCACACACACACCCACACACACACACCCACACACATAAGAAAGACTGAATAAATGGAGATATACTATATTTCTGGATGGGAATAGTTACCTTATAAAGATGTTTATTCTTATGTTATTTAAAAATTAAAAATTTATAAGAATAAATATGTAAAATATCTAAGGAAAATTATATAGAAAATGGTAATAATAGATGATTTTACTAATATGATATTAAAACAGATTATACTTTCTCAGTATTTAAAATAACTGGGAAAAACATTATTAAATGGTAAGAGGACAGCTGATTAATTATTGTGGGGAAAGGCTAAAATTTTATAGTATATTTATAAAATATAAACTATTATGTTTTATGCCAAATTAAATTCTAGAAAGACTTATGATTTTTTACAAATAGTCCAATGTTTCCCTGGTTTTCCTGGTTCCAAGGTTTTCCTGGCTCAGATAGTAAAGAATCTGTCTGCAGTACTGGAGATCAGGATTCAGTCCCTGAGTCGGGAAGATTCCCTGAAGAACGGAATGGCAACACATTCCAATATTCTTGCCTGGAGAATTCTGTGGATAGAGGAGCCTGGCTGGCTACAGTCCATGGGGTCACAGTTAGACTCAACTGAGTGACTAAGGGTGCACACAAATATTGAAATTATAAAGTTACTGAAAGAAAATGTAAAGTACAATATCAAAGAAAGAACAAAATCTACTATATAAAAATCTGATGGCATGAAACTGCAAAAGATTTCTGTAACAACATCAAATTAAAACAGATGTTATATAGAAAACATATGTGTGTGCCTGTGTGTGTGTGTGTAGCATCTGTACACAGAGGGGTGGAATAGAAATCTGCAATATCCCAAATACATAAAGCACTTTTCATATCTTCAATAAAAAAAAACAAACCTTTCATAGAAAAATAGGCAAAGGACATGAATGAACAACTCAATAAAGAAGATACGAAGAAACTATACATATTTATTTAAATATTAAACTTTGGTGGTAATGAAAGAACTGTGAACAGTCCAGCAAGGACCAAAATCACAGCGTTAAAGACCATGTGAGAAATGCACACTCACGTACACTACCGTTGAGACTCCTGATTAGGACTGATTTGAGGGGATACAGTTAAGCTGCCCTGAATTTAGCCGATGAAAACAACATTTTTTCACAAGTTCCTTGGGAATCTGGGTGCAACTTAACTGGGTCCCTTAGCCCAAGGACCCTTTCAAAGCTGCAGCCATGAGCCTGGCTGGAGGAGTGAGTCATCTCAAGGCTCCACGACAGGGAGAACCCACCTCCCTGCTGGTAATCGGTTCTTTCTGGTCAGAGACGTCAGTCTAGGCCACATTCAAGCCCACACATTTGACGACAAAAGAACCCAAAGTGAGGATCACTGGGCCTCATCTTGGAGGCTGCTCACCCAGGAGACAATTTGGCAATAGGTGTCAAAAGTGTTAAAAAAAAAATGTACATTATATTGACACATCTGTTCTAAGGCAATAATTGAAAATATTTGAAATAATTGAAAAATGTACACAAAGAATGTAGGAACATTATGGAATGGCATATAATAGAATAAAATAGGAACAACCAAATGTCAATAGTCTTTAAGTAAATTGGGTTTTAGCTTCAAAACAGAACAGTTCAGTTTAGTTGCTCGGTTGTGTCCGACTCTTTGCGACCCCATGAATTGCAGCACGCCAGGCTTCCCTGTCCATCACCAACTCTTAGAGTTCACTCAGACTCACGTCCATCGAGTCAGTGATGCCATCCAGCCATCTCATCCTCTGTCATCTCCTTCTCCTCCTGCCCCCAATCCCTCCCAGCATCAGAGTCTTTTCCAATGAGTCAACTCTTCACATGAGGTGGCCAAAGTACTGGAGTTTCAGCTTTAGCATNAAGAATACTGAAGTGGTTTGCCATTCCCTTCTCCAGTGGACCACATTCTGTCAGACCTCTCCACCATGCTCACCCATCTTGGGCATGGCTTAGTTTCATTGAGTTAGACGAGGCTGTGGTTCTAGTGTGATTAGATTGACTAGTTTTCTGTGATTATGGTTTCAGTGTCTTCCTTCTTGCAACACCTACCATCTTACTTGGGTTTCTCTTACCTTGGATGTGGGGTATCTCTTCACGACTGCTCCAGCAAAGTGCAGCCGCTGCTCCTTACCTTGGATGAGGGCTAACAGGACAGTAGGCTGCAGCAATTAAAATTAGGTAGATGCAGACATAGTAATGGGCTTCCGAGGTGGCACTAGTGGTAAAGAACCTGCCTGCCAGTACAGGATACATAAGCAACAAGTGTTCAATCTCTTGGTCTTGGAGACCCCCTGGAGGAGGGCATGACAACCCATTCCCCTGGAGAATCCCATGGGCAGAGGAGGCTGGCTGGCTACAGTCCATAGCATTGTAAAGAGTTGGACATGACTGAAGCGACTAGGCACATGTGCATACATGGTATTACGGAAAGGTTTTATTGAAATGACTGAATTAAAAATAAAATTTTAAAAAATCTTTAAAATATACACTTTTTATAAATTGTTAAGAACATGCACAGGAAAAAGTCTGAAATAACAGACTCCAAAATATTGACATAATTGTTTCTTTGAAACAGTGGGAATACATGTGATTTAAATTTTTCTTTCTTCTGGCAAATTCATATGGGTTACATTTTATACAGTGGTGATATTATATTTTATAGCAAAAATGAACCAATACTTGTAATGAAAAGTAAGTAAGAAAACCATCTTCACTTGCTCATATTTGTAGTGGACATTTGCACTGAGTCTTAGCTCACTCAGGCTGCTATAAAAAACACCATAGACTTGGTAATTTAAACAACATGCATATGTTTCTCACAGTTCTGGAGTCTGGGCAGTCCAAAGTACTGGAATATTTGGTGTTTGGTGAGAACCTTCTCCCAGGTTCATAAACAATGGTCTTTTTGCCCTGTCCTCACATAGTGGAAGATGCACAGGGTTCTCTGGGTCTCTTCTCTAAGGGCACTAATCTCGTTCATGTGGGCCTCACCCTCATGACCTAAGTACCTCTCAAAGGGCCCACTTCACACACCATCACGTTGGGGATTGTTGTTGTTATTCAGTTGCTCAGTCGTGTCCTTTGCGGCCCCATGGGCTGCAGCACACCAGGTTTCCCTGTCCATCACTGACTCCTGGAGCTTGCTCAAACTCATGTCCTCAAGTGGTGATACCTCCAACCTTCTCATCCTCTGTCATCCTCTTCTGCTCTTTCCTTAAATCTTTCCCAGCATCAGGGTCTGTTCCAATGAGTCAGCTCTTTGCATCAGGTGGTCATAGTATTGGAGCTTCAGCTTCAGTGTCAGTTCTTCTAATGAATATTCAGGGTTGATTTCCTTTAGGATTGACTGATTTGACCTCCTTGCAGGCCAAGGGACTGGATATAAAATCCAAGGGACTCTCAAGGGTCTTCTCTAGGACCACAATTCAAAAGCATTAATTCTTCAGCACTCAGACTTCTTCACGGTCCAACACTCAGAACTGTACACGACTACTAGAAAAACCATAGCTTTGACTATACGGACCTTAATCAGCAGAATGAAGTCTCTGCTTTTAAATATGCTGTCTAGGTTTGTCATCTACTCAATGGACATGAGTTTGAGCAAATTCTGGGAGCTAGTGAAGGACAGGAAAGCCTGATGTGCTGCAGTCCATGGGGTCACAAAGAGTCAGACGTGACTGAGTGACTGAACAATAACAGCAAAACAATTCGTCATGTCTTTCCTTCCAGGGAGTGAATGTCTTCTAATTTCATGGCTGCAGTCACCATCTGCAGTGATTTTGGAGGCTGGGAATTAGAGTTCAATGTATGAATTTGGGGAGACGTAGCATTCAGTCTTCAGCAGATAATGCATGCAGTCAGCAGCCCCGGCGAGTCCTCCCTTCTCACTATTAGCTCCCACATTCTTAAGGTATTTCCCAGTAGTCTGAACTCAGTAAGATCCTTCAAAAACCGGACCCAGACCATTCTTTCTCTCCCTGGAGAACAAGCATCCTCCAGGGACTCTGTCACCAGCTGCACATCCTAGGAAGGGGAGTTGCCATCGTTTCCAAGTATAGACAAACACACCGTTAGGCACACAGCTTACCAGCACGGAAGACCACAGTGTATTGTGGAATGCTGTTCTCCAGAGCCTTCCTGGACTCCTCATATATCCACTTAACACTGACACTCTCCTGTCCTGTCAAGATGAGTCTAAGAGAAAGGAGCAGTAATTTTTTCTTCTTCTTCTTTTTTTTACCATTCCTTTGAAAATTTCAAGACATTGTTTTTGGAACACAAAGCTCTCATGTTCTATTAATAAATGAGAATTAAAATAAACTACATGAAATTGAGCTGTCAGGATTTCATTTCAATGAGATTATTTCTGCTGAAACAGTTAATTGGGTATGGTTTATGCATTGACAATGATCAATATATTCATTCCCCAGTGAGCTGAGAATCAAATCCCTGTGTTTGAAGGAATCATTTATACATATGTTATGGGTTCTTTAAATAAAACAAGTGAAACCCATAGCTGTACAATATTAGCAAAATACTTCACAGAATGCATTGAGATTTCTTTATTGGCTGATGTGGTAATTAAATTCATGTGCTATAAAGCAATGCAGAGAGCTGGTTTATTCCTTTCTGAATGAAATTCATTCTTTTCAGTTTTAGAAATTAGAATTGGAAAATGCCTGTATTTAAGGCAAAGTGCTTTCAAAACTAATCCCAAGGAGGAGAATTCTTAATATGGCAGTGCTTTGGAAATGTGAAGTTACTCCCTGCCCGACCTTTCTTAAGCCCCAGCCCCCAGCCCTTTTTATCTGATTCTGAAACTGCCTGCGACATAATTGGGTTTCCTAAGACCTGTTTCTCTCACTGGACATGATTGTGAACAAAGAGGGCTGAACTGGGAAAATAATTAATTTTAATGAGAGAGACACTGGGGGAGTGTGACTGGCTTCCTCCGTTTGCTTTGATCTAAAATAATGAATGTTCATGCAGCAAATAGAGCAGAAAGATTACAAACATCTAGTCCTAAACAGAGGTGGCATTTTTATACAATCTAATGAAATCTCTGACAAGCATGTTCACGACTGGGTCTGCTCAAGTGTGACGGAACATCTTGGGGGCTCTGTATTTCTCATCTTAGTTTGTACCAACTTGTACAAAATATGCTCCGGGTGTGCCTGGTTACTTCTATCTCGTCAGGTTATGGGTGTAGGATTTTCTCCTTTAGGTGTTTAGGACCTTCTTTTTGCAAATGCTTTCCATTTTGAGTGAAGACCGTCTTCCCTGCCCTGTCTTCTGACATAGGAAAGGCCCATGAGCTCCCTAAAGTGGAGACAGCACCATGCTCGTCACCGAACTGCTGTGCCTCCAACAGCTCTGGTGCACGCGGGCTCAGGAAACCTTTGTTGGAATGAGTAAGCGAAAACCCACGAGCCCACCACTGAAATGTAGACACTGTCTTCATTTTGCTTTCTAGCTTTCCAGTGTTTTATAAGGATGAATATTTGTACTTGGAAGAGGCCATTCAAGGGGAACAAACAAATCTTGGCATCCTAGTGGCTCAAAAATTTTTTCTTAATCAATGAAAATGCCACTGTGAGCCAAGTGGCTTTCTCCAGGGCAGCTCCACTCCAAGCAGTGACTCAGGGATCCAAGACACTCCTAAACCAAGTGGGTTTTCCTGGGAACAGACCTCCCCCCACCAACAACAACCTGTGTCCTTTGCTTCTTCTTTGCAAAAAAGCTTTAGTCTCCTAGGCTTTCCCTGAATTAAAAAAAAAAAAAAAATCAGAGAAAGTAAAAAAAAAAAAAAAAAACAGAAACAAAAAAGTCAAGCAAAGCAAAAAAATAATGGTTTAACCGTAAAACAAAGGACCTTTAAGTTCCTTGTCAAGGGCCATGGATATTGGTAATATCCTGAGCCATTTCCTTGAGTTCTTTTGCAGATACTGGAACTCCCACCAGGTGGAAGAAGTTAACTACATACTGATCCCAAACCCATAGACTCCGATTAGTTAGAACCAGAAAGTTGATGGTTAAGATTTCCAAAACATCTTTACCTCACTACCAATCAATCAGAAGGATGTCCAGAGTTTATCAGGCATCCCTCAAGCTTTATCCCTAGCTTTGCCTTCAAAAATTCTTTCCTGAAAGGGTCTTTTGAGCATGGTTAGAGAGAGAGAGCGGGAGACCCTTGGTCCCTGGGGAGGAGTCAGGGTTGGAAAGGAAAAAGCAACAGAAATAGGAGAAGAAAGCCCACCCTGTTTAAAAATGTTGCCTGGAATTTCAGGAGATAGTGTTTCTTTAAAAGGCAAAGAGGGGGCCTTCCCTGGTGGTCTGGTGATTAAGAATCCTCGTGCCAATGCAGAGGACACAGGTTCGATCCCTGGTCCAGGAAGTTTTCCCACATGCCACAGAGCAATTAAGGCCACAGGTCACAGCTACTGAGCCCATGCCCTAGACCCTGAGGTCTGCAGCAGGAGAAGCCACCGCTGCGAGAAGCCCTCGCCCTGCAAGGAAGAGCAGCCCTCACTTTCTGCACCTGGAGAAAGCACGTGTGCAGTGAAGAAGACTCATAAATTCCGAGGAACAAGAGGAAAGGAAGAGAGGTGTGTTTGAAATGTACGCTCTCAAGTAAAAACTGGTTAGCAGGTAACTGTCTGGCGAGAGATTCCCACTGGTGGCCAGCCCTGCTGATTTTAAGTGGAAGTGGCTAGACTTGGGGATTTCCGGGGAGGAGAGCAAAGAAGGTTGAGCGATTCTGGCCCCTAGTCCACTAGTAGCAGCTGGAACTCACTTACAATTGCTTCCTAAAACCGTATTTCACAGAACAGAAGTCTCTTACAACATTTGGCTTAGAAATCAGTGCTCTGACAATCCTTTGCACTGTTTTTATAGTTTTGTATGACGTGTTGATAGAATGTCTCTGAACTTGTTAACTGTGAAACTGAAAATCCAATCATCTCACTGGCCTAGAAACTCATTTCTCCTTTAACCTCCTAGATAAAAACTAACCAAATGATTGATGCCTTTTATGAATGACTGCTCAAATCATTTTAATCCCATGGGAGAAACTATATTTCAGATATTCATTTTTTGTACAAATGGATTTGATTTATCATTATTGTCTCATTTACATTAAATATTAAGAATGTGATAACATACGAGGGGAATTTAAGTATTTTTTTTAGCCTTTACCTTCCCTTTATGGCACGCAGTCTTAAGTTTCCACACCCAGCAGTGATGCATTTCTTTAAAAATTCTTTTTACAATAGAATTAAGTAAAACAAGGTCAATTGGAAGAAAAAATTTAATAACAGTGTAGAAGATACACACACATGGTGAAAATCTGTGAAGTTGGAATTTGAATGAACACTGTTCCGAAGCACTGATTTAACACTCCAGGATCTCATTATTAGGGTCCTCAAAGCTGGGTGTGTTTCTATAACTCACAGAAGGTGGTTCACAATCACAGCTGCCCAGTAGGACTGCCCAGGGGTCTTCCAAACAATCAGTCATGCTGAGGCTCCACTCCAGACCAATTAGATAAGAATCTCTGAGTGTGAGTCCACGGGTGGATTTTTAAAGCTCCCTTTGCAAGGTGCGGCCAGAGCTAGGAACCACTGATGGAAAATCTCCCACTTCGCTTCATGTTGAGTTCCAGCATGAACTTTTGAAAAGTGCATTCTAAGTTACCACTTATCTAATAGCCTAGGTGAAGAGTGCATTTGGTTTCTGTACATTTGATTTTGAGAACCACACTTTTTTCTGGGCCACCCCAACCCTCCACACTGAAGTCCTACTCATGCCCAGAAATCCCTTTCCTATAAGGATGACCTCCTCATCCCACTGTGATCTCACTGGAAGCTGGATTGGTGAACAGAGGCAGTAACAAGAACAAGGTTTCATTTTTTGTGTTCTCACTGTATATTATCTTTTGTTTCAATGCGTAGGTGAACTTTATCATACACATATTTTGCACATGTGAAGACACACATCTATAGGACAAAAATCTACACATTAACTTACAAAAGTAGAATTTCAATATGTATTCTTTAGCTTTTTACTTGGAAACAACCTAAAATTCACAGAAAATTTACAAGAATACTGTAAAGATTTTTTTCCCCCTGAAACATATAAAATAAGTTGCTGGCATGATGCCCCAGTCCCCAAATAATTTATTACGCATTTCCTGCAAACAAGGATATTCACTTGTACAACTATAAACTTCAAATTTAGGAAGTTAGCATTGTATGCCTTTCATCTTAGATTCCATTCAAATTTCACCAATTGTCCCAAATGTTCTTACAGCAAAAGGATTAAGTCCAGAATCACATGTTGCACTTATTTTTCTCTTTAGGAGTTCCTCAGACTTTCCTTGACCCTCACAGCATTGGTGCTTTTGAAGATTTCAGGTCAGTTACTTAGCACAACGTCCTCAGTTGAGGTTAGTCTGCTGTTTCCTGATGATTAGATTCAAGTGTGCACACTTCGGCTGTCAGAGGGGTGTCACTGCAGTCTTCTTTTTCCTCCTATCAGATGGCACGTGACTTCAATTTGCCCCATTCGTTTCTATTTGCTTGTCTAAGAGGATGTCGACCAGGCAAGTGACTCTTTTTCCCCTTAAATAAATATTTTTGTGGGAGGTATTTTGAAATCATGTGTGTATCCCAAACACCTTCAAAATTTCAATGCAATTCATTCATTAATATCACTATGAACTCATGGATTCCTAGCTTATTCAATAGGCTAAAATCCATTAGAATCAATACTTATTTTGATGTTCAAATAATCCAGATTGGGTCAGTGGGAAATCATTTAAGTTGGCTTGCTTATTTCATACATAACCCCACCATTATTGGAGCACTTCCTTGTGTGTATTTTGTGTGTGTGTGTGTATAACAAGATGTTTAGAATCTGTGTTTACTTTCTCTGCTCCAGCCCTGGTATCAGCCATTTGTTCAAGTATCTTTGGTCCCTTTGAGTACAGATGGGTGTTTAGAAATCAATGTCTAGGCACCAGGTGTGTTCACTGCTGTTAAGGTGTCACAGTTCCCAGACTTTTCCAGTGGACAGAGCTGGAACCCATGTGTAGACACAGACACACACAGACACACACACACACTTATGTCACACTTACTTCTATAACTATCTTTACAAACTAGAAGCCAAGCGTTCACAGCAATATCCTCAATTATAATCCGGCACCCCAGGGTTCACTCTAGTCTTCTCCCTTCTCATGTCTGTAACTCCACTCTCCAACAGTGAGAATCCTGCCTCATGTTACACTCAGTATATTTAGTAGTGATGCTCTGCCAGCGCACCAGCTCCCTCTTCATTTCATTAAGATGCTGACACTCTACACTGGCTCTCCACTGGGTTTTAATTCCTTTTCCTGGGTTACCCCTCCCCTCTCCCTACTTGGGCTCTGAAACCCTGTGTCAAGCTGCCCTACACCATGCGGATGGCTTCCCCGTCCCTCTTGGGCTCTGATGCCCTGCAGTGGTCTGTGGTTACCTTCGTCCACCCACTTGGACGTCCTTCTCACCCTCCTGTACCCTGATGCCCGGAGTCTGCTCACTCTTTTGTATGGACCTCCTCCGTAGTCAGCACAGGCTGCCACAGCTCCCGCTACCATGCACTGAGGCTTATTTCCTCAGCCCCACCTAATGCAACACAGATTTTTAATTTTGAAGAGTTTTGCCAAATTTTCAGCCAGAGAGATTCTGTCAAGTCATAGCTTACCATTAATATAATAGAGCCTATCTCCTTAACACTCAGCAATGGAGCGTTATTATACTTTCAGATCTTCGCTAATTTGAAAAGCGAAAAGTTTGTCTTATTTAGCTTAAACTGTATTTAAGAAAACATAAAGTATTTCTACCAACTAGAACTGCTACTGTCATTAAAACTCAAAATTTTAATTCCATTAGTGTTCTTAATTTTTAATAGTAAACTCCGAACTTTGTAAAAGAGTGACTTTCCTCACTTATGTAATAGTATATTTCCCCCTCTTTAGTAGCTACACTTTGTTCTAGAAAACCTATTGTCGGTCACAGACATAATTGAAAGGGATAGAAAATTTTAATTTCTAATGGGACAAGAAAAATAACACATGAACGGACTGTTTTGACGAGAACAGTTTTCAAATCAATAATTACTTCTCACTTAAAAAACACGGATTTAGAAGAAAAAAGCCCCATGATAGGATAATAATGGAAGGCCTAGGTCATTTGACCTTGTGTCCTAAGGCTTTGCAGAAGATCAGCATGCCATGGCTTGCCCTTGATCTCAGAGCAGCTCTAGCTGATATCTCATGATACTTGTGGTTGTCTTTATGGAGCATTACCAGTTCATTAGGGAAAAATCTTTTACTCAGAAGCCCTGGGTAGTGGAGGCACCTCCTGGACACTCTGTTACATTGACCCTCACCCAGTGCATAGCACTGAAATATCTGCTCAGATTTCCCCGTGGAGGCTTATAGTTGGCATAGAACCATCTAATACACCTACCCAGCCACGCTACTCTTCTCTTTCAGGGTCTAGTAAATGTAGGCTTATGAATTTTAAGAGCCTCTGGAAATGAGACGTAATATTGTCTGAGGAATTATGTCACTTATTCTCATAATTAGCAGACTCTTAAGGACAAAGGGAAACCTTAATGATAGCTCATGTTTTGTGCAAAATCCTGTTTCACCAGATATCCAGAGATTTCCCAAAGTTGTACGTTTGGGGAACAAGAGGCTATTCTCCAGTCATAGCCCTGAATCTTAGACTCATAATGTGTGCCTGAAGTCTTTATAAAAATTAACTTGGCCACGCCATGGAAGAAAGACATGCAAAAGGTTAATCTTGCCAGCTACACCAAGGACAAAAGCCTATTATTCCAGCAGCACCTCGTTTATCCAGTATTATTGGGTAGAGAAAGGTTTTCTGTATAAATAAATAACAGAGCTTTCAAGATAACCAAGATGCCTTTTAAAAAATATTTTTGCTAGTATCTGTAGACTAACAATGCTGCCTGTCACACCAGCAAACAAAGGATGTTGCAGCCATCAGCCGTTTTGATCAACAGAAGGTGAGCCCTAAGGGAGCCTCAGAATGGAAACAGAATGCCCGCCAGCAAATCATCAGACGTAGTAGCCATGTCCCAACCCTGCCCCCCACCCCCACCATGCACCTGAGAAAACTCAGGATGAGAAAGCACAGGTTACAGGCACCAGAGAACTGAGATGTATATCAAAGGAAAGATTTCAGGGAGCCCAGACTCTTGCATCTTCCCATGCATGAAAAAGCACTAAATTCCTCGAGATACCTGCTTTTCTTTCATTAATAGTAATCTTTTAATGTCTGACTACCTGGTCTTTTTGCAAAAGCTTGTATGTTTCCTGGCTCCTCCCTTATCTCTTTGGAGCAGACTCTCAGAGTTTTCTGAGATGCTGTGTCCAGGCTTAAGTCCTCAGTTTTGTCCTCCAAATAAAACATGACTCTCAACCTTTGGCTTCTCTGCTGGCCCAGACAATAAAGAATCTGCCTGCAATGCATGAGACCCAGGTTCAGTCCCTGGATCAGGAAGATCCCTTGGAGAAGGGAACGGTTACCTACTCCAGGATTCTTGCCTGGAGAATCCATGGATGGAGAAGCCCAGTAGGCTACAGTCCATGGAGTTGCAAGAGTCAAACACGACTTAGTGACTAACCACCACCACCACCAGGTGCAAAAGGTATATTAGCTGAATAGTTCTGTAAGTCCATGTGTGAATGATAAACCTGGGAACAATGAGCACACACTGTGTCACGATCTCGGATCATGTTGTGAACCATAATGATCAGTCACAGATGGCTTGACCCTCAGGAAATCCTCTTTCCTTCACCACCCAGGCTCCAGAGCTTTTGATTCCACTTCATATCACTCTCAACTCGAACTCTCAGGAAACCACGCTTATTAAATTACTATTCATAATACTTGGAACAAGCAGCAACAGGATGCATCAATTCTTGGGGGGCCAGGAATAATCTATTCCTTTATTTTTCACCCCATATTTATTGAGGGTCTACCCTGTGGTCAGTGCTGAGATAGGTCATGTGAATTCAACAGAGTTCTCACCCTTGTGGGTCTTACATTATACTGGGGATCAGACAATAGATAGATGGATATAGAATTAACTGTCAGATTTTGATGAGAGTGGTGATGACAAAGCCAAACAGGAGGCTTGAGGGCTGGGGAAGGACTAACATTTCAGAGAGCATCTCTCAGAGGAGGTGACTTCTGAGCAGAAGCCTGTCTTGTCCCTTGTATGTCAGACCTGCAGCCCCTAAGATTACAAGCTGATTTGGCCCAGAAGCTCTTTTTTGGACTCCCTTAAACTCTCTTTCCCATAGTCACTTTACTGCTTGACACAGCCCATTTTTAATGTAGTGGTGATGGACTAGACTGCCAGGGTCTGGAAGTGAACTTCCATCAGGTAAGGCAGGACCCTCTATTGACACATTAGTTTGAAAGATACTTGTGAGAACTTGGGGGGCGACAGAGGGTGAGATGACATCACCAACTCAATGGACATGAGTCTGAGCAAACTCTGGGAGATAGTGAAGGACAGGGAAGCCGTGGGTGCTGCAGCCCATGGGATCACAGTTGGACATGACTCAGCAAGTAAACAACAATAGCAACACATGCTAGGATTTGGCCAGAACTTAGAAATGCAGATCAAGACTAGGAGACCATGGCTGAAGACCTGGGTGAGCTTCCAGATCAGTGGGGATAGTTAGACATGAAAACAAATCAGTGCAGACACTGTGTCAGGAGCTGGAGGTCCAAGAAAAAGCAACCAGCTCCTGAAGCTGGAAGGCTCATAGAAACACTTAAAAGAGGTGATTTCTGAGCTGTGTTGTGAAAGAGAAGTAGGTATATTTCAGCTTGATGGTGACAACATACACCAGGCAGAGATGACAGCAAGGGCAAAATTATACACAAGGAGCAGAAGTCCTGTTTGGACCTCAAGTCATCTGGTTTGACTCATTCACTGGCTGTGAAATGGAGTAAGAAGAGGCATATAAAAGATCCGACTGGAGATAAACACAATTTAATCCTGAAAAACAGTACCCAGTGATTAGCAGTATAGAATGAGGTCCCCTATTGGAGGTTTTCAAAGTCACTGTGGAGAGGTTAAATATCATATTCATAAATCACACTTGGTATATGTCAACTATTACATAAGATATTACAAACACATATATGTATACAACCATACAAGGTATACAGGGCAATATGGAGCCGCTGAAATTGTAAGTGCCCACTGAAAAAATGCACACCCTAAAATTTGAGAACTGTGTTTTATTTGACAGACATACTGAGGACTTAAGCCCAGGAGCCAGGCTCTCAGACAGCTCTGAGGAACTGTCTTAAAGAGGTAAGGGCAGAGCCAGGATAAATAGGAATTTGGGAAAGAGAGGGGAATAAAACCAGGTAGTTGAACATCAAAAGATTACTGTTAAACAAAGGAAAAAAAAAAAAAGACATCTCAAGTTAATTGATTTAACGCTTTTCTGTGTATGGGAAGATGCAAGACTCTGGGCTTAATGAAATTATTCCTTTGATGTGCATCTCCACTATCTAGGGCCAGGACTCTGTTTCTCTCCATCCTGAGTTCTCACAGGGTGCACCGTGGTGGGTGGCTGCAGAAGCTGATGGCCCAGTGGCTGCAACATCCTTTGTTTATTGATATGGCCGACAACATTCTTTGAAAACTGAGCGGGTAAGGCTAGGCTGCATGAAGCAGGGTCAAGCTGAGACAAGAGCCGGGACGACATGATAACTGAGTGGCTGGTGGGGCTGTGGACAGAATGTGGGAAGGGAATGAAACAACATTACCATTGTATAAGAGTGTCAGTGCCGAGGTAGACAAGACAAGTCTGGGAGACTGGCTCTGAGGAGAACAATGCCCCACTCTGAGAGTTTTGTCTTCCGCTTCCTCGTCCTCTTGGCTCTGAAAAGAACAGTATGTCCTGGCTCTGGAGCTTCAGTTTATGTGATGTACTTGGAATTTTTATTAACCAACCAACAACAACTTCCCATTCTACCCCCATCATTGGGCAATGACTGACAAAGGGAGTTTCAGAGACCAGGTCACACCAATGTTTGAATTTCTTGTTTGTCAATTTGGATAGATTTCCAGTGCTCAGGGAGGGATGGCTCCTGAACATGGGGACACCTGTGATCCCCTCGAGGCTCATCGATGAACGTTTTGCAGCAACACATAATAAACTCATTTTCTTTGCCTACACGATGGCTGGAGATGGGGATTTAAGACTTAAAATTTTTTTTATATTCATTTATTTGTTTTTGGCTGTGCTGGGTCTTTTTTTTTTTTTTTTTTTGCTTCTCGGGCTTTTCTCTAGTTGCAGCAGGCGGGGACTGCCCTCTAGCTATGTAGTTGTGGAGCACGGGTTTCTCATTGAGGAGGCATCTCTTGCTGCAGAGCCTGGGCTCTGGGGTGCTAGGCCTTCAGTAGCTGTGGCTCCTGGACTCCAGAGAGAGGACTCAGTAGCTGTGCTGCACTGGCTTAGTCCCTCCCAGGCCTGTGGGATCTTCCCAGATCAGGGATTGAACCTGTGTCTCCAGCATCAGCAGACAGATTCTTAACCACTGAGCTACCAAGGAAGCCCTGGGGATTTAAGATTTAAATCTTACTGCTCGATTCTCTGTCCTCTTGTTCCCCTACCCGACCCCTTCTGTGAAATCTGTATAGACCTCTGAAAAGGCAACGATGTCTAAGGTAAAAGTTATTTTATGTATTGGAACAAAAAGCACACAATTTAAAATGCTCTAAAATTATTTCAGAAGCTGTAGCCCCTTGAATGAATTTAGACTTGCCTCTGACGTTTACTGGCAACCCACTCCAGTATTCTTGTCTGGAGAATCGCAGGGACAGAGGAGCCTGGTGGGCTGCCGTCTATGGGGTCGCACAGACTCGGACATGACTGACGTGACTTAGCAGCAGCAGCAGCTGAAGTTTAAGCACCAAACAAATAATCCAATAAAGTAAATTAAGGAAGTCAGTGAATGCAATCCATCCGTTTTATCACCTACATTTTGAAAATGTTCGAAGTGTTAGACTCCTTTCTGAGGGAAGTTACATGACCCTCTCTACCTCGCACAAGGGTAGCAATGGCTTTTTACGGCTAGGAGTCATTTGTTTGCTCCTCACAGCTAATAGCACACTTCACCCTCCAAATGGCCACATGCCCAGCATTTAGACTGAAAAGGCTATATTAGCTGATGATAATGCAAGGGTCTTTATGAGGCTGATGGGACTGGTTGTTTCAGAGTAACCCTCACTCGAATGTCAGTTTCTTAAATGGATTTGATTGAGTTGGAGGCTGTGGTAGATCCTGCTCCTATTCTGAAACAATCTAAGTCATTCCAGTATTTCTTATGATAAATTTTCCTAAATAGACCCTCAAGAGAAAATGAAGCACTTCTTAACCGCTGTGTCCCAGCCATCAGTCAACATTTTTCATCCAGCTTTTCACTGCCCAGGGTTCACTCCACAAGACACTGAAGATGCAGGATGGAATGCTGACAAGTCACCAATGATGTGAACGGCCTGCTCTCCATGTCCACTGCTCATTCTTTGGCATTTTTCTTTCAGTCTAAAGGAAACATCCCTGAGGAGTGGACCCCGANTGAGCATCTTCAAGCCAAATGGATTCCAGCGGGGCTGGGGGTGGGCATCCTTGGGAGACTGACAGAACTTATTATGTGTTAGTACTCCCTCTCCTCCTTTTTTTGACCCCTAAGGAGCCTTTCTGCACATGTGTAGTTGGGGACGTCTCTTTGACCTCAAGAATGAAAAATATATCTTTTTATTTCAGCAGAGCTCAGATACTCTCCACTGCTGCCATTAACTTTTCCCTTGAAGTGTCGAGGGAAAACAAACTCCAATTTACTCCAGTCGACAAACTCCAGCTGCTCAGTCCAGGAGCCCATCTACCTTCTACCTCACACCCATTCTTCCCCATGTCTCAAAAGAAATTCAGGAAACTGCTACCCTAGAAGTTCCTTCCCCACATGGTTCCAGGTTGGATCTGACTGTTGAGAGGTAACCCCATGAGGTGTCCAAGGCAGTAAAGANAGCCCATCTACCTTCTACCTCACACCCATTCTTCCCCATGTCTCAAAAGAAATTCAGGAAACTGCTACCCTAGAAGTTCCTTCCCCACATGGTTCCAGGTTGGATCTGACTGTTGAGAGGTAACCCCATGAGGTGTCCAAGGCAGTAAAGAAAGTGAAGTCAGTGTTTCTCAGTGCCAGCTGCAGACAATGGCTTGGACCCTGGGGAACCCCAGTTCCCTCTGAGACTCTGCCCTGCCCTGTCCAGATGTCTCCAGTACAGCCTTCTGACCTTTACTTACCCCGTCGTTTAATTGTGAGTAAGCTTAAGTTCTTATAGCAACTCTACTTGGAAAACCTGGAAAGGTTTCCATTTTCTGATTGAATCCTGATTGATATAGGGGCAAAGGACTCATTATATCATTCTGCTCTTTCCTTATGTTACAAATGGGGAGGGATATTAGTGAGAAAGGGCTTCCCAGCTGGTGCTAGTGATAAAGAACCTACCTGCCAAAGTAGGCCGATGTAGGAGATGCAGGTTCGACCCCTGGGTGGGGAAGATCCCCTGGAGGAGGGCACAGCAGTACACTCCAGTATTCATGCCTGGGGAATCCCATGGACAGAGGAGCCTGGCGGGCTGCAGTCCAAAGAATTGCAAAGTAAGACACGACTGAAGCAACTTGGCACGCAAGTACCCGTTAGTGAGAAAGTCTTTCTTGAAAGAGGATAACTTCGGTACACTGTCTTACATACCAAGGACACAAGTCAAAGGTAAAGTCCTACCTCCCAATAGTTCCGAAGAAGAGACAAGATGACAACCAGGCATACATGCAACTGTATGTGTCAACACAGCAACTAAAACTAAGTGTCCAGGAAAGACTCCATCTGGGAATCTGTTGGCAGCAAGGCAATCACCCAAGTATTTTTCTTTTCAAAATCCTCTATGGGGAAACCCTCCATGGATGGCCTTCCCACCTCAAGAACTACATTCCTGAGCTGCTTTGACATGCCATCCTGCAGGGACAGCGCCATCACTGGCATTGTATATCTGGGCATTGGAGGAGGCAGGTCAGTGAACGCAGAAATGCAGGGCTTCATTTTCTGCTGCCTCCTGAACATTCCTGGGGGGATTCCTGGGAAGAATTCAAGGATGCAAATAATGGCCATAAGTGGTTCCATTAAAAGGAGCGCTTGTCAGAAAGATTTCAGTTTCATAAGACAGAAAACATCAGCTCAAACTGGCTTAAACTTCATGGAAGGGAATGTTCACACATCCAGAAGCTCAGTGATGCCACCTGTCCAAGGTCCTCCCAGACTCTGCTCTGTCGTTCTCAGCATCAGTTGTATTTTCAAGCTCTTCTCCTCAGGGAAGCGAGATAGGTGCAGTGACACCCAGACACCCCAAAATGAAACATTGAGAGGTAGGAAGGGAACGCAGAGCCTGATGTTCATTTTTTTGTAAACAAGGACACTTTCCCTAAAGCCCCTTCAGTACCTTACCCCTCTTATGTGTCCCACTGGCCAGAAGGGAGTCATAAGCCCACTCTGGAACATGTCCTTGGAAAGAAAATGAGACGTACACATTGGCTCTGTTCAGTCAGATTTTAACCCTGGAACTGGGAATGGATCCTCACGTTAGTGCCATTGGAGTGGGATGGGCTGATGCCATCCATGGGCCTTGGCAACAAGAGTAGGAGAGGATGTCTGTTGGCTTTTCTGGAGATTGGTCAAGAGGGGAGCTACCAATTGTCAAGCGAAGCCAAGAGGGACCCAAAAACTTGCCAGGAGCCCATGTCGTTCACAGCAGCTGCTGGCCTTCAGGGGGTTCCTGGAGGATCCACACCTCACTTTGCATCACCACCCTCAACTGTGCTCAGGGGCCGTTGTTCTGCATCCAAATTTGTGTTCAGCTATTTCTGGCATCCTGCTTCCAATCCCGATTTTAATGAGGGTTGGCGTTCTTTTCCATGTCAATGTCATGGTTAGAAGAGCAGCTCCGTCTGGAACTGAGGGCACAGAAATAGAGGTCCATCTACAGGAACCTCCCACAAATTGGCCTTGGTCTCCTGTTTCCCACTGGTATCACCCACTCCAGGGCACACCGGGGGAGGACAAGGGCGGGTGGAAAGGGAGGGAGCCTGTCACAGCGGGCCTTTTCCTGAGCCTTTGAGTGTGAGGCTGGGGCCAGGTTTTCACCAGTAACGTGCTTGGAGTAAAGTGAGCAACAGCAGTGGGAGTGTTTCTGGTTTCAGGACAGAGAACTAGCAAATATTCCCACTGTTTCTAATACGCATTCAGAGAGCTTGTCTTAGAATGAGACAGACCCAGAGACAACCTAGTCCAGAGGTCACTAGGTGTTACCAGGTGTTATGCAGAAGCAGTGGCTCCACAGGGATGCTGGGGAAATGCTGGCTAAACAGGCTTGTGACTTCACGACCTCCCAGAGCTTTTGATATGGTGCCGTAAAGTGAGGTTCATTATGTTTCATGTTTTCCAAACAAAAACTGCAGCCATGAAACTAAAAGACGCTTGCTCCTTGAAAGAAAAGCTATGACCAACCTAGACAGCATATTAAAAAGCAGAGACATGACTTTGCCAACAAAGATCCGTCTAGTCAAAGCTATGGGTTTTCCAGTAGTCATGTGTGGATGTGAGAGTTGGTCTACAAGGAAAGCTGAGCACCAAAGAATTGATGCTTTTGAACTGTGGTATTGGGGAGGATCCTTGAGAGTCCCTTGGACTGCAAGGAGATCAAACCAGTCCATCCTAAAGGAGATCAGTCCTAAGTATTCATTGGAAGGACTGATGCTGAAGCTGAAACTCCAATGCTTTGGCCATGTTTTTCTAAGAACTGACTCATTGGAAAAGAGCCCTATGCTGAAAAGGATTGAAGGCGGGAGGAGAAGGGGGTGACAGAGGATGAGATGCTTTGATGGCATCAGAGAATCAATGGCCATAAGTTTGAGTAAATTCTGGGAGTTGGTGATGGACAGGGAGGCCTGGCGGGCTGCAGTCCATGGGGTCGCAAACAGTCAGACACGACTGAGCGACTGAACTGACCTGAACTGATGTTCTGTGTTTTCCAGATGTATTTGATCACAGAATACAACCTAGAATATGGTGAGGCAGATGTGCAGAAACCTCTTTGGGAAATGTTGCTGAGATCCTTCATTTTACAGTGAGATAAACTTAAGCTTGAGGGAATTGCTTCAGGTCACCCTAGAGCCAGGATCCCTGAGGAAGCAGAATAATCAAAAGAGATTAAAACAGTGAATGGAACGTGGAAAGGATTAGGGAAGCCAACAGGCCTAGTGAGACCTCTGCCTCCCAGGCCCCAAAGGGAAAAAAGAAGGCACTTTGTTACCGGAGCCTAACTAAAGGCTAGAGCCAGGGGCGAGGGGCTGCCGATGAGCAGCGATGTGGCGGGGAAGGGGGTAACTGCGTGACTTCAGCCTCGCCTTCCCCATCCTTCCATTCCCCCGGCGTCTCCCACCGGTCTGCCCTGGAAGATGGAGCGTTGGGAGCTGGTGATGCTGCCTGTGGAGGTCAGCCTCCAGGCCACAGAGCTGAGCAGTGAACCACTGACGGTGTATTCAGGGGGCAAGGAAGAAACCACCAGCACCAGCATATAGCTGGGTTCTTGTGTCTTTTTTTTTTTTTTTTTTTTTAATGTTTCCCTCATTTAGTTTTTAGGCTTATTTGAGTTTGCTTGCTGCTGCTGCTGCTTCTAAGTCGCTTCAGTCGTGTCCAATTCTGTGTGACCCCATAGACAGCAGCCCACCAGGCTCCTGTGTCCCTGGGATTCTCCAAGCAAGAACACTGGAGTGGGTTGCCATTTCCTTCTCTTGAGTTTGCTTACAACAATGTAATTTGATATGATATATCAACTCTTTATCAATAAAGTTGGGGAAAAAACTTGATACTCTGTAAAACAGAACAAAGATAAAAATGGAAAATATAAAGCAATGGTTCTCATAGTGTGGTCTAGGACTCTCTGGGGTCCTCAAGACCCTTGTAGGTCTGCAGGTCCATGTATAACAACACTGCGATGCTATTTATTTACTTTCATTTTCTCACAAGAGAACAGTGGGGTTTTCCAGAAGCTTCGTGGTGACGGACGACACCATTGTTCTGATGGCTAGTGTAATGAATGTGTGCTTGAGTGTTCTCGTGCTTAAAAATCACTCCATCTTGCTGCAAATGGCATTATTTCAGCCACATGGGTGGACCTAAAGGTTGTCATACTGAGTGAAATAAGTCAGAGAAGGAGAAATATCATATGATATCTTTATATACAGACGGAGGAGCCTGGTCGGCTGCAGTCCATGGGGTCGCTAAGAGTCAGACATGACTGAGCGACTTCACTTTCACTTTTCACCTTCATGCATTGGAGAAGGAAATGGCAACCCACTCCAGTGTTCTTGCCTGGAGAATCCCAGGGACGGGGGAGCCTGGCGGGCTGCCGTCTATGTGGTTGCGCACAGAGTCGGGCACAACTGAAGCGACTTAGCAGCAGCAGATATAATACAAATGAACTTATAAACCAGAAAGAGACTCGCAAACATAGAGAATGAACTTATGGTTCATTGCCAGGGGGAAGGATGGGGGGAAGGGATAGTTAGGGAGTTTGGGATGGGCATGTACAAACTGCTATATTTAAAATGGGTAACCAACAAGGACCTACTGAATGGCACATGGAACTCTGCTCAATGCTACGTGGCAGCCTGGATGGGAGGGGAGTTTGGGGGAGAATGGATACATGTGTATGTATGGCCAAGTCCCTTCTCTGTTCATCTGAAACTATCACAACATTGTTACTCAGCTCTAACCCAATACAAAATAAAAAGTTGCAAATAAAAATAAAAATCACTCCATTTTAATTTCAAATGTAGTAGATGATAAACATTACCACATAAGCAAAATCTTATGGGGGTTTTAAATAATTTGGGACAAAAAGGAGCCCTGAGACCAAAATGTTCCAGAGCTGCTAATGTAAAGAGAGCAGATGTGTCCAGGTACTTGAAGGAACTATCCCCCATAATGGGCACCAGATCTGTTCTCAGGTTATCTGGCAGCAAAGCACATAGGAAACACGAAGTTATGTATAAGCCATCCTTGCAACCCGGGGTGTGACTCGAGTACAAAGTGCTACACGACTGGGTATGTCGTCCACGGATGAAGGTTTACCTGTGTAAGGAATGATGCGAGGGAATAAAAACAGTACAATATCTTTATTATAAGGGTGGGTGTTAGTTTCCTGTTGCTGCACAACAAATTACCTCCCACTTTGCAGCCTAAAACAACACTCATTTGTTATCACACGTCCTGGGTTAGGAATCTGGGATGGGTGTAACTGGGTTCTCTGCTCAGGGCCTCCCAAAGGATGAAATCAGGTGTTGCCTGGACTGCATTAACCATCGGGAGACTCACCTAGAGAGCGATTCACTTCAAAGCTCCTTCAAGTGAAGGGCAGAATTCATTTCCTTGTGGCTGTAGAATTCACGGCAACTTGCTTCTTCAAAGCATGCGGTGCAGAGAAGACAGTCTCTGCGGCTTTAAGTCTGTAACTTCAGGGAAGGCCTGGAGACCCTTGTAAAGGGCTCACCTGATTATGTCAGGCCCACCATGGATAAATTCTCTCTTGTTTAAAGTCAACTGATTAGTGACCTTAATTGTACCTGTAAAATCCCTTTACCTTAACACATAAAATAAGACAATCACAGGAGTGATATCCTGCATCTTTGCCATACTCTATTGACTAGAAGCAGATCGCAGGATCTACCCACACTGCATGGTGAGGGAATTACGGGCGTGACTCAGATAATCACCCTATGGTGTGTCTGCCATGGGTGGGGAACAGATTGAACCATAATAAGAAAAATTTTGATACAAAGACACCTGAGAGTTAGCACAAAGGCATGACTCAACCCTCAGGCAAAGACCTTGGAAAGAATATCCTTTCCAGCAAGATCCCACATGGGTGAACAACATTCCAGATTTTCAATCAGAACACTAAGGTGGAAGTTGAGAAACACAGAAATACAGAACCGTCACATTCCCGGGCAAATGAAACAGTAACAAAGAATATGATGCAAAAGATGACACAGAATTGTAGGATGTACAAAGCTACCGGTTGGGTTGGTGGATCTGGCATCTCTGATCTAATCACCATTGGCTAATACAAATCATACTGTAAAAGCTAAGTAGCATTAAGTAGCATCATCCTGAAGNTGTCTTTTATAAATATCAGTGTAAAAAACTGAACATAACAATCCATGATACATATTTGTTAAGCCTCTATCTGTAGGTGTTAAGTCCATTTTCTCCCTGTAGTTTCCTGTCACTGGCCATGTTCTCTAACTTCATAAACGTAGATCACCCATGATTTTCCTTTTCATTTCCTACTCTCTGTATGTTTAGTATATTAATAAGGGATGTTGACCTTTTCAAAACATTTTCTAGGTCCTTTCTCTTTATTTTAGACTCAAGCCCTAGTCTACTCTTAAATCTTAAGTATATTGCATCTCCCCATATACCCGTTCATTATTTCCTTCTGCATTCAGAAAATTTTTTGTAAGTGTTTCACTATGTACCAAACACCATGGTAAGCACTGGGAATTGGCAAGATCACTGATAAGATTATTACAATATAAATAAGGATATACAGAGTTTGGGAAGCCTAACTGACCTGGCTTTGGGGAGAAGTTGAGGAGTCAGGGAAGACTTCACTAGGAATGTGATAATTAAAACTAAGAACTTCACAGGTGTTCACTGAATATTCAAGTAGGTTAAGGTATCCCTCATAGAAGGGCAGAGAAGGTATACGAGAGCTCAGTATGTCCAGGGAACTTCATGTAATTTTGTGTGACGAGCGTAGTATAAGTATGTGTTTGGGTGTAGGTAGCAAGTGACATGGAGAAGGCAATAGTGACACCCCACTCCAGTACTCTTGCCTGGATACTCCCATGGACAGAGGAGCCGGGTGGGCTGCAGTCCATGGGGTCACTAGAGTCGGGCACGACTGAGCGACTTCACTTTCACTTTTCACTCATTGGAGAGGGAAATGGCAACCCACTCCAGTGTTCTTGCCTGGAGAATCTCAGGGATAGGGGAGCCTGGTGGGCTGCTGTCTATGGGGTCGCACAGAGTCTGACACTACTGAAGTAACTTAGTAGCAGCAGCAGCAAGTGACAGAAAACGAGACTGAAAAGGTAAAGGACCAGATTCTGATGAACTTCATGTTAGTTCATGTATTTACTCATTAATTTAACAAATATATTTTGAGCTCCTATCTGTCTTTAAGTGTTCTAGGCACTACAGTTCCTGCCCAGATAGAACTTAGTGTCCCAAAGCATATAGACAAACAAGCAATTGTAAAACAAGGTGCTAAGGGCTGAAACAAAAGACCTGCAGTTGCTTTGATTGCTCAGAGGAGAAGCACCTAACCAGATTTTGGAGGTCAAATAGAGCTTCCTGAAGGCACATAATCTAATTTGGAACCCACGGAATGAGAGAGCGTTAGCTAAATATAATGGGCGGAAGGAAGAACAGATCAGAGAGAGAACCATGGAGGAGAAACCTCCAGTAAGAGAGGAGAGCCTGCTACAATCAAGCAGCTGAAGGCCCAGAGTAGCTTAGATCTGGTGAGAGTGGTGAAAGATGGAGTTAGAGAGGTAAGTCAGGCCACGCAAGCCTTCTAAGCAGAGGTAAAGGGTTTGAAGTTCACCAGGTTGTAGGCAAAGGCCACACTCCAGGGACTTCTACACTAGAGAGCTATATGATGGAACTTATAGCTCAGAAATCTGATGTGGAGGGGATAAAAGTGAAATTAGAGGTGGTGGTGGTAAATAAAGCTCCCTGTAGACGACTCACTCCTTTTAAAGAAAGAAGCTGAAATGTAAGAATAATAAAACCAAAAGTAGGTAAAACAAATTTTGAACTTTATTTTGGTTATATCATTTCTTTTTATTGAAAGTTTAGGCAGTTGTTGTGTCTTTTAAATGACTTGATTTTAGGCACTATTGGGCATGTATTAATGCTCTACATCCTCTGGCTAATGATTCCCAGGCCGTCAAGCAGAAATCCCTATTCAAAGTTTCCAGCTATTGCTTCAGTGCTTTCATATTTTCCCATTTGTTTTCCTGAGATCATGTCCTTCTTTCCATGAAAAAAATAGTTTGCCTAGAATCATGACCTTAAAAGATTAATGATTCTTAAACTAAAATTATTGCAAACAAAGACATTATAAGTAAGCTGTAGACCAATACACATAGGCACATAAGTCCTGAACAAAATACTAGCAAACCAAATCCAGTAACATAATAAGGATTATACACCACCACCAAATGGGTTTTATTCCTGGAATACAAGTTGGTTTAACACTCAAAATCCAATTAATATAATATGTTAATAGAATAAAGGAGAAAAACTATGTGATCATCTTAATAGATGGGGGGAAAAAAGCATTTGACAAATCCACACTCTCTCAAGATAAAAACATCCCCAAATTAGAAATAGACAGAACCTCCCTCAACCTAGTAATATTAGGGCATCAATGAAAAACACATAGATAGATCATATTTAATGGTCAAAGACTAAATGCATCCCCCACCCCAACCACCAAGAACAGGATCACCGAGTAAGAAAAAGAAGTAAAGGTCATCTAGATCAGAAATGAGGAAGCAAAACTGTCTCTGTTAAAAATGGCATGCTCTTGAGTATATAAGAATCCTTTGTAAATTACTAAAAAAGACTAATAGATCTAAAAAACAAACTCAGCAAAAATGAACAAGCTCATCCTAAAAAAAAAAGTTTTAGGATGCAAGATTAACAAATAGATGGGTAAACAGTGGAAACAGTGACAGAATTTATTTTGGGGGGCTCCAAAATCACTGCAGATGGTGACCGCAGCCATGAAATAAAAAGACACTTACTCCTTGGAAGAAAAGTTATGACTAACCTAGATAGCAGATTAAAAAGTAGAGACATTACTTTGCCAACAAAGGTCCGTCTAGTCGAGGCTATGGTTTTTCCAGTAGTCATGTATGGATGTTAGAGTTGGACTGTGAAGAAAGCTGAGCGCTGAAGAATTGATGCTTTTGAACTGTGGTGTTGGAGAAGACTCTTGAGAGTCCCTTGGACTGCAAGAAGATCCAACCAGTCCATCCTAAAGATCAGTCCTGGGTGTTCATTGGTAGGACTGTTGTTGAAGCTGAAACTCCAATACTTTGGCCACCTGATGCAAAGTACTGACTCATTTGAAAAGACTCTGATGTTGGGAAAGATGGAAGGCGTGAGGAGAAGGGGACAACAGAGAATGAGATGGTTGGATGGCTTCACCGACTCAATGGAGATGAATCTGAGCAAACTCTGGCAGTTGGTGATGGACGGGGAGGCCTGGTGTGCTGTAGTCCATGGGGTCGCAAAGAGTTGGACACGACTGAGCGACTGAACTGCACTGAAAGATTTCCCTCTGTAAAGACGGATGAATGTGGCCATCCTTTGTACCCATGATACAGAAACAAAACCTGTAGAATGAATCAGAGGAGGTAACCCAGGAAGAAAACAAAGATCTTGATTTAGAAAGATATAACTCTGCTCACCAGGCTGTGTATACCAGTCTGCTTTCAGAAATGTTGACTGAGGGAGAACCCTCTGAAAAGATCAAAATCCTCAACCTCAGTAGCTCGCTTTGCTGATACGGCAGTACTAACCAAGGCTATCTGAGATGTGACACAGGCTTGCCCCTCCCCATCACCCCAGATGGATTAGCGGAGAAGATAGCTTGTGGGAGGGATTGCTACCAGGTTAGGCCCCTTGCAAGGAAGGCGGAGGGCCTCCCAGGCAGATTTCTCTTGTTTTAGATGCTTCCCAGGTGGTTGCTTGTTTTTATGCTACATGGTTCACTGAGGGCAAAAGCAGATATTTTTTTCAACAGTCTTCTAGGAGTAGAAAGCGCATCTTTGATCTTCATTAAATCTTGTAATTTACATCAGTCTGGATGCATTTACTGCTTTCTCTCCTCCACTACTCCTCTCCCACCCCCTGTCTCTTTCCCCTTCCCCATCTTGCTCCTCTTCTTCCTTCTTTCTTCTTTCTGGTATTGTGTAAATAAAGTACGGCAACGCAACACACAAGTACGTATCAGGGATGTTTATTAGCAAATCCAATTATGAGATGAAATTAAATCCTGAGATAGTGAGGGACAGGGAGGCCTGGTGTGCTGCAGTTCATGGGGTGGCAAAGCATTGGATTTGACTTAGCAACCGAACCGACAACAAAATTCTGATAAAGTTTTTAAAAACCTGTGTGTGCTCAGTCATATCCAACCAACTCTTTGCCACACTATGGTCTGTAGCCCGCCAGGCTTCTCTGTCCGTGGGATTATCCAGGCCCCCCAAAAGCCTGTAATAAAATCGATTAATGACAAGAGTCATTATTTAAAATCTGAATTCGTAGATAGATTACCATGATATCTTGAAAGGAATTTATATTGATGGGTTAGTTATTTTAAATGTTAATTAAATGTATAAAATGCAATAATAAGTGGGAATATGATATGATTTTGAAAAGATAAATTTTTTAGTATTTCTGTATGTTAAAGATAATCTATTTTTCTGTCTTGCATACTCTCATTTTCCTCCATTCGTATCAAAAAATTTCTAAAAGCCGCTTTAAAATTGGTATCTAATGATTTCTGCTCTTCCTCCTTTTAAATATGTTTTTTCAAAACAGCAGCCATGAGGCTAAAGGTAGGTGAGTCAGTTATAATAAGGCAGCCTCAGTAATTAAATTTTTGTGTGCTGTCTCTTGAGTTGCAATTTGAAAGGATGAAAGCTTAATTTTTCCATCAACGATGTCAGTTTCATCCAAGCTGTTCTTCAGAGTGCATTAAAAAATTACATGTTTAAAGTAGTCAGGAGAAAACAGAATTTACACCCCTTATCACAATAGCATGGATGGATTGTAAGTGTATGGACCATTTTTGCTCTAGAAAACGAAGTCCATTCAAAACATATTCATAAGTAATCATAGAGCAATACAGATGTAAAAATACAGTCGTAAGCTTAAGGCAGAAACATAGCTAACAAATTAGAGTAAATAGCAGCCCAACTGTCCTCACCGAGGTTTATCTGTTCAACCTAGCAAGGAAGGAAAGTTAGCATTAATTGGTGAGCTCCAAGGTCTCTCAAAGGAAAAGGCACTTACAGCAATTAAGTCAGACGTGGAAAACAGCTCTGCATTGAAAGCTGACAGCAGGACTCGGGCACAATATCTGCAGTGAGCGGCTGAGGATTTTAATGGATGGAGGCTTGGAGACTAATGGACAATTAATGTAAAACAGATGACTTCCCTTGGAGATGACAGTCTTTTGAAAGGCGCTTTACCTGCTGCTCAATCAAATGTGGCTAACTTGAAATGATAAAAGGAACAGTAGCTGGGCTAGACGGGGTATGAGTGGCCCTGCTTTCTCCTTGAATATCTTCAAAAACCAGGTCAGGAATTTAACAGTTTCCTGCAGCTGGCGGTGCAAGCCCCTCCCGCTGCTCCAGAGGGGTCCCGGAATGCCTGTGTTTCTTAAGCCATTTTCCACAGAGCTGCCCTGCAGGTTCACCTTGTTTTACAGAGGAAAGAAAACAGCATACATCATGGTGTTACAGCCTAGTTTTTATTTATTTTATAAGTATTGTTACTTTACAATGTTATGTTCGTTTCAGGTGTACAGCGAAAGGGATTCAGTTATATGCGTATATATATGATTTCAGGTTATTTTCCAATTTAGGTTATTACAACAGGTTGAGTATAGTTCCCTGTGATATACAGTAGGTCTTTGATATATATATAGTGTGTACATGTAAATGCTGAACGTAATTTATCCCCCCCCGGCCCCCTTTGATAAACATAAGTTTGTTTTCTATGTCTGTGAGTCTAATACTGTTTTTGCAAATAAGTTCATTAAAAGTCTAGCTTTTAAAATGACCACAAACCACACCAGCACAAAAATTGCAGTAAATACATTTGAAACCTCTCAGAGTTTGGTTCAGCTATTTTAGTTGTACTTACTGAAGTCCAAAAGCCAGAGTCCTTCAAGATTGAGCTTTATAACCACATAATTTACTTTCCTATTAAGTGGTCAGATACCAAAAGCATACACTGAAATCAACTGCTTGGAAAGAGAAATCCATTCTCTATGGACTGCAGCCTACCAGGCTCCTCCGCCCATGGGATTTTCCAGGCAAGAGTACTGGAGTGGGGTGCCATTGCCTTCTTCATAGAAACAATATTGCAAAGATATTTAAATTGCCATGTGACCCCCAAAGTCTTTTTAATTTATAATGAGGCTTAACTCACATTACCTGAGCACTGGGTTCCAAGGAAAACAATGTGGGCGTTTTTTCCTCTTTTTTAGTGGGAAATGGAAATGGACTAGCCTATAATTTTGAGATACAAGCTAATCCTTCTCAAGAAGTTAAAGTTTTTTAACTTCTTATGTCCCTGTGTTCAACCGTTAGGAAATCAGTGCCTTTGTGTAATTGAAGTTACTAGGCCTTGCGTCCTAATCCCTACTCCAAATGTACCTATTTTAGTAATTCTCCACTCATTCCCCTCTAATTTTTCTTTCATTTGCTCAGGACAGTATATCTCAACTAGAAAAAAATTTTTTTTCAAGTAGAAATTAAAGAAAAGCAACCTGTATGGGCTGATCTGTACTCATGGGTGAGGTTCGAACACTCTGAGAAGTCTTTGCATTTTTTTTTAAACCAAACTGCTTCTAATATCACACGCGTCTCTAATAGGCAGAATTTCTGTGAGAAAAGTCAAGTGAAAATGTCAGGTAGTTGAGTAATTCCATTTCTAAATATCTAACTTGAAAATATCTATATTAGGAGGAGACATGCTCAGGGATATTTGTTGAGGTGGTGAAAGGTAGAACCCACGTGAAAGTCAACAGGAAAATGCCTAAAGTGTAATATATTTGTTGCTGCTGCTGCTAAGTCGCTTCAGTCGTGTCCACCTCTGTGTGACCCCATAGATGGCAGCCCACCAGGCTCCTCCGTCCCTGGGATTCTCCAGGCAAGAACACTGGAGTGGGTTGCCAATATATTTGTTAGGTAGTTAGAATAGGGAAAAGGATTCCAAAATGGCAGTGGCTGAAAGACAAGGAAGGGAAAAGCCCGCGAAAATAGAACAAAGGAAGGTCAAAGGAAGGTCCGAGGACCGGAGCAGCACTCCTGGCTGAGCCCAATTTGCAGAGGGCAGGCCCAGGGGGCAGAAGACATGTAAAAGGAGGAGCCACGCGCGCGCTCTCTCTCCCGCGTGCCTACGCTCTTTCTCTTTCTCTCTTCTCTCTACCCACCCCGCCGCCCATGCGCGCATTCCTCCACTTTCTTCTCTTCTTCGTGGATGGATTCTCCTGCTATCTCCTAAATAAAACAGAGCTGTAACACTGATTTGTCTAAGAGCTATGACACGGTTTGTTCAAGACCCGAGAGCTGTGATGCACCAAGGGCTTTCATGTCCGTAGCTCCGAATCATTGTTGTGACGAGACAAGAACCTAGAAGAATACACTCGCCTGACATGTTCATGATGTAATATCATGCAGAAATTGTGTGTGCACTTCAGAAAATTAGGAAAAGTCATCTGTTTTTCACAGCCTGACTGGATTTCAGCTCCCAGTGTTGGGCAGGGCAAGATTTGCACAGCTGTTGAAAGAAGCCCAGTTCCTCCTGATACGGACCAGGGTTCTTGGCCTCCCTAGATCAAAATAAATTGACTAGAGTGCAGTCAAGGCTTTATTGTGACCCCTGCAGAGGAGAGCAAGATCAAACAACAAGTTCCCTTCCTAGCTTGCTCCCCAAGGGGGACAAGCTTGTTTCTTATATGGGGTCAGGGTAGGGATAAGTCCAGGAGTTGGGCCAGAGAGGTAACAGGTGTTTTGCCCACCCCTCTGCTGGTCGGGTGTGCAGGGGGCACGCTCAGTACCCTGCTTTTGCTCCCAATACCCTGTTTTTGCTCCCAGCTCTTCAGAAATGGCAGGTGAGTTTTTTGGTCTTTTGGTACCTTTTGTCCATAATCTGCTCCAACTGCACATGCACACGCTTGCTTTTAGTCCCATGTAGCTTCTCTGCATTTTGTTGCTGGAGGAGAGGTTTGTCCAGGAGCAAGCACTGCAGCAAAGGGTCCCAGGTCCCAACCTGCCTTATTTCTTCCCAAGTGGATCCAGAGCTTGGCAGGGGCAGAACTTACTTTGGGGTTTCAAATACTAAGTGGATTATGTGTCATAAATCAGAAATTTGTGTACTGGGTGTGACATGGACTCAAAGTTGGGTAAGTAAGAAATAGCGAATTGTCTTCTTCAAATCAAGTTAAATCTGACTGCCATTCCCTATACCACCAAATTTGTAAAAGTGGAACAAACCTATCTTCCCATTGGATCTGTGCCTTTAGCTCTGACCCTTATGCCCTGTTGCCTGTGCTTAGTCACGCTGACTCTGCACCTTCTGTAAAAGTATGTTGCCTATATCCTGACATATCCATGATAGAAAGGTATAACTTTTTTCCATGCATACAGAGAAGAAAAGTTGCAGAATTGAGAACAATGTTTGTTTTGTTGGAGGTTTACAGGAACATTGTGACCAGACCTACATGGACAGCTGCACGAATTCCAGGATCAAGAACTCTGCAACAATAAGCCATACCCTCTCCCCTTTAGTATAAAAGAAGTGTGAATTCTGACTCAAGTGGTTCCTTGGGACACTAGTCCACCGTATTCTCAGTCTGCTGGCTTTCCCAGTAAAGTTGCTTGACCCATCCAGCAGGTCCAGTTATTCCAGGGTCCCCGAGAGGGAGCTACCTGAAAGAATCATGGGGGAGAGAGAGAAAGGAGACCAAGCGGCGAAGAATGACAGAGTCAGTCTGGCTGATGTCAAGGTCTCTTTTACTAGCTGAAAGTAGGCAGTATATATAGGCAAAGGTTACATAAGGAAGTGACACGAAAGGGTTACATAAAGTGGCGCGAAAAAGTGGCGCGAAAAAGTGGTGCGAAAAAGGATTACACAAGGAAGTGAAATTTATCCCCGCCCAGCATTCCAGTCCCAGAATTATCTTTGGCACACATCTGTTGTTTTTCTTCTAGGGGAACATTTTGTGGTGACTTGGCTTTCTTAAAGCCCTCCGTGAGCACAATGATTCCAGGAAGCTGCTGGTTTCACAATGATTCATGTTGGCTGTTTGTTAGGCAACACCGACCCCATGGCTCCTCACAGTTGCTATTCTTTGTCCCAACACTGTGCCTCTCGATGTATTGGCCAGTGGTGAGGGGAGCAGTATGAGCTTGGGCTTGGTGACAAACTGGTAAGAAATTCAGCTATGTGTCCTTTTTCTCCCAAGGTTATTTGGTGCCCAGACAATAAAGTTTCTCAGTGTGTCATGGGTTCTCTGGATCATCTCTGTCCAAGGTTTATCCAGCAAATTGGCTCACCTGGTTCTGGACAAAGGAGCTTCCCATCAAGCCCCATCCTCATTGAGCTCAGGCCAGTCCTGGAGCAAGGCTAAGGAAATGGCACTGATCCTCAAGAGGTTCAGGATCTGCAGACCTTTATGTTTTCCTGAGCTTTGAGAATGTTCTGTCTTTCACTTCCAAGAGGTTTCATGTTCTCTCAACAGACACCTTCACATACATGCACACTCCCTAGCACTATTCAGTTCAGTCACTCAGTCGTGTCTGATTCTGTGACCCCATGGACTGCAGCATGCCAGGTTTCCCTGTCCATCACTAACTCCTGGAGCCTACTCAAACTCATGTCCATCAAGTCGGTGATGCCATCCAACCATCTCATCCTCTGTCGTCCCCTTCTCCTCCTGCCTTCAATCCTTCATAACATCAGGGTCTTTTTCAATGAGGCAGTTCTTCACATCAGGTGGCCAAAGTATTGGAGTTTCAGCTTCAGCATCAGTCTCTTCAGTGAATATTCAGGACTGACTTCCTTTAGGATTCACTGGGTAGATTTCTTTGCAGTCCAAGGGACTCTCAAGAGTCTTCTCCAACACCACAGTTCAAAAGCATCAATTCTTCGGCGCTCAGCCTTCTTTATAGTCCAATTCTCACATCCATACATGACTACTGGAAAAACCAAAGCTTTGACTAGATGAACATTTGTCAGCAAAGTAATGTCTCTGTTTTTTTAATATGCTGTCTAGGTTGGTCATAGCTTTTCTTCCAAGGAGTAAGTGTCTTTAAACTTCATGGCTGCAATCACCATCTGCAGTGATTTTGGAGCCCCCCAAAATATAAAGTCCCTCACTGTTTCCACTGTTTCCCCATCTATTTGTCATGAGCGCAGGCAGCGGCAGGGGCAGCTGGCGCACTAAGCGCGGCGGAGAGCTACCCCACGTCTGAGGTCGGGGCAGCGGCCTAGAGTGCCTAGCTCTGATGGCACAGGAACAGCTGAGAGGAGCTACCCTGAGTCTGAGGCCAGGGACAGCGGCCAGGAGGAGCTACCCTGCGTCCCAGGTCAGGGGCGATGGCCAAGAGGAGCCACCCCATGCCCGAGGCCAGGGCAGCAACCAGGAGGAGCAACGCCATGCCCCAGGAGTGGTGGCTGCCCTGGCGCAGGAGGGCCTAGAGGAGCCATCCCCCTGAAGTTCAGGAAGGGCGGTGGGAGGAGATACCCCTCATCCAAGGTAAGGAGCAGCGGCTGTGCTTTGCTGGAGCAGCTGTGAAGAGATACCCCAGGCCCAAGGTAAGAGAAACCCAAGTAAGACAGTAGGTGTTGCAAGAGGGCATCAGAGGGCAGACACACTGAAACCATACTCACAGAAATCTAGTCAATCTAATCACACTAGGAACACAGCCTTGTCTAACTCA
>SJYV01042011.1:0-11261 GCA_006410875.1 Neotragus pygmaeus
AAAATGACAGAATGATCTCTGTTTGTTTCCAAGGCAAACCATTCAATATCACAGTAATCCAAGTCTACGTCCTGACCAAAAATGCTGAAGAAGCGGAAATTTAATGGTCCTATGAGGACCTACAACACTTTCTAGAACTAACGCCCAAAAAAGATGTGCTTTTCATTATAGGGGACTAGATTACAAAAGTAGGAAGTCAAGAAATTCCTGGAGTTACGGGCAAATTTGGCCTTGGAGTACAGAATGAAGCAGGACAAAGGCTAACAGAGTTTTTCCTAGAGAATGCACTGGCCATAACAAACACCCTCTTCCAGCAACACAAGAGAAGACTCTATGTGTGGACATTACCAGAGGGTCAATACCGAAATCAGATTGATTATATTCAGCTAAAGATGGAAAAGCTCTGTACAGTCAGCTAAAACAAGACTGGGAGCTGACTGTTGCTCAGATCATGAACTCCTTATTGCCAAATTCAGACTGAAACTGAAGAAAGTAGGGAAAACCATTAGACCATTCAGGTATGACCTAAGTCAAATCCCTTGTGACTATACAGTAGAAGTGACAAATAGACTCAAGGGATTATATCTGATAGACACAGTGCCTGAATAACTATGGACGGAGCTTCATGACACTGTACAAGAAACAGGGATCAAGACCATCCCCAAGAAAAAATAAATGCAAAAAAGCAAAATGGCTGTCTGAGGAGGCCTTACAAACAGCTATGAAAAGAAGAGAAACCAAAGGCAAAGGAGGAAAGGAAATATATACCCATTTGAATGCAGAGTTCCAACGGATAGCAAGGAGAGATAAGAAAGTGTGATCAGTGTAAAGAAATAGAGGAAAACAATAGAGTGGGAAA
Source organism: Neotragus pygmaeus (assembly GCA_006410875.1). Taxonomy (NCBI): domain Eukaryota; kingdom Metazoa; phylum Chordata; class Mammalia; order Artiodactyla; family Bovidae; genus Neotragus; species Neotragus pygmaeus. Next base: position 860 of record SJYV01042011.1, read on the forward strand.
GACTAGAGATCTCAAGAAAATTAGAGATAGAAAGGGAACATTTCATGCAAAAGACAGAAATGGTATGGATCTAATAGAAGCAGAAGACATTAAGAAGAGGTGGCAAGGATACACAGAAGAACTATACAAGAAGGTCTATATGAACTATACAAGAAGGTCTTAATGACCCTGATAACCACAATACTGTGATCACTCATTTAGAACTGGACATCCTGGAGTGTGAGGTCAAGTGGGCCTGAGGAAGCATTACTACAAACAAAGCTAGTGGAGGTGGTGGAATTCCAGTTGCTGCTGCTGCTGCTAAGTCACTTCAGTTGTGTCTGACTCTGTGTGACCCCAGAGATGGCAGTCCACCAGGCTCCCCCGTCCCTGGGATTCTCCAGGCAAAAACACTGGAGTGGGTTGCCATTTCCTTCTCCAATGCATGAAAGTGAAAAGTGAAAGGGAAGTCACTCAGTCGTGTCCGACCCTTAGCGACCCCATGGACTGCAGCCTCCCAGGCTCCTCTGTCCATGGGATTTTCCAGGCAACAGTACTGGAGTGGGGTGCCATCACCTTCTCTGGGAATTCCAGTTGAGCTATTTCAAATCCTAAAGGATGATGCTGTGAAAGTGCTACACTCAATATGCCCCCAAATTCAGAAAACTCAGCAGTGGCCACAGGACTAGAAAAGGTCAGTTTTCATTCTAATCAAAAAGAAAGGCAATGCCAATGAATGTTCAAACTACCACACAATTGAACTCATCTCACATGCTAGCAAAGTAATTCTTAAAATTCTTCAAACCAGGCTTAAACATTGAACCATCAACTTCCAGATGTTCAAGCTGGATTTAGAAAAGGCAGAGGAACCAAAGATCAAATTGCCAACATCCGCTGGATCATTAAAAGAGCAAGAAAGTTCCAGAAAAACATCTATTTCTGCTTTATTGACTATGCTGGAGCCTTTATCAGTGTGGATCACAACAATCTCTGGAAAATTCTTCAAGACATGGGAATATCAGATCACCTGACATGCCTCTTTAGAAATTTGTATGCAGGTCAAGAAGCAACAGTTAGAACTGGACATGAAACTATAGACTGCTTCCAAATCAGGAAAGGAGTATGTATGCCAAGGCTATATATTGTCACCCTGCTTGTTTTACTTATATGCAGAGTACATCATGAAATATGCTAGACTGGATGAAGCACAATCTAGAACCAAGATTGCTGGAAGAAATATCAATAACCTCAGATATGCAAATGATACCACCCTTATGGCAGAAAGTGAAGAACTAAAAAGCCTCTTGATGAAAGTGAAAGGAGAGTAAAAAAGTTGGCTTAAAACTCAATATTCAGAAAACTAAGATCATGGCATCCAGTCCCATCACTTCATGACAAGTAGATGGGGAAACAGTGGAAACAGTGACAGACTTTATTTTGGGGGGCTCCACAATCACTGCAGATGGTGATTGCAGCCGTGAAATTAAAAGATGCTTACTCCTGGAAGCAAAGTTATGACCAACCTATATAGGTTGTTAAAAAGGAGAGACATTACTTTGCCAACAATGGTCCATCTAATCAAGGCTATAGTTTTTCCAGTAGTCATATATAGATGTGAGAGTTGGACTCTAAAGAAAGCTGAGTGCCGAAGAATAATGCTTTTGAACTTGGTATTGGAGAAGACTCTTGAGAGTCCCTTGGACCCCAAGGAGATCCAACCGGCCCATCCTGAAGGAAATCAGTCCTGAATATTCATTGGAAGTACTGATGCTGAAGCTGATACTCCAATGCTTTGGCCACCTAATGCAAAGAACTGACACATTTGAAAAGACCGTCATGCTGGGAAAGATTGAAAATGGCAGGAGAAGGGGACGGCAGAGTATGAGATGGTTTGATGCCATCATTGACTGAATGGACATGAGTTGGAGTAAACTCCAGCAGTTGGTGATGGACAGGGAGGCCTGGCATGCTGCAATCCATGGGGTCGCAGAGAGTCAGATAGGACTGAGTGACTGAACTGTAACAATTAAGTGAAATGTTAAATGTATCAGTTACATTGGATAGCACATATGTCCAGGTTTCTTCCCCACCAGTTTAAATCTGTGGCATTTCACTCCACAAATGTTAGTCCTGTATATGTGATTTATTCAAAACTCACTTAATATTTGGTAAAATGCTACTTTACTATAATATTGTTGAACAAATGGAGTAAAACACATTTTCATTCATTTATTTATTGAATGAACATTTAATGAACACCTGTTCTGTGCTGGTGAGTATAACAAGGGACCTGATTTTAAGTAACTCACCATTTAATGGGATATTTTTCATAAACACTTGTAATAAAGTGGGATAAATGCTTTGATAGACTACTTACAGGATCATTTGGAGGCATTAATGAGGGGCATACAACTAGGAAGAAGGTGGGATGGTCAGAAGAGATAATGACTGAGTCTCAAAAGATCAATATAAAAGTTCGGGAAAAGAGATCTAGAGAGAGCAAAGATGAGATGGCATAAGCAGAAATTCAGAGAGAAAAAATGTGATTTTTATCAAGGACTTTTCAGTAATTGGGTGCTACTGAGGCATAATGCACAAGACAGAGGGAGGGGAGGAAGCCACTGAGAGCAGGCTCAGGCATTTCAAGTCCGTGTTAAAAATCTTGTAGTTTACCTTATAGGGCAGCACTGAATGATTATCAAATAGAGAAAAGCCCAGTCACAGTACCATCACTGGTGGAACACTCTGGCTGTAGAGTGGAGGATGGAAGAAGATAAAACCCAAGGCACAGAGACCATTTAAGAGGTCTATGTAAAATTAGATAGCCAGTGGAAATTTCCTTATGACTCAAGAAGCTCAAATCTGGGGCTCTGTGACAACCAAGAGGGGTGGGATGGGGGAGGGAGGTTCAAGAGGGAGGGAACATGTATACCTATGGCTGAATCATTTGATGTATGGCAGAAACCAACACAATATTGTAACACAGTTATCCTCCAGTTACAAACAAACAACTTTTTTTTTAAGGGGCTGTTACATTCTTGATGGCAAAAAAATGGCAAAAGACAAAATTATAGAGCTATTTGATGGTGAAATGTCAGCTTCCCAACCAGCCAGAGGGCAAAGGTACAGTCTCCAGAAGCTGAAGACACCTACCTACTTTCTCTATAACCTTCTACATGTTATATTCTACTTTTCAGAACAATATTGCAATCAGTGCTTTAAATGAATAAATTCTCAAATTATCATCCTCTTCCATCCATCCATCCATATACTGTAAAAAATGAAACAATTAAGTCCTTTATTATACAAGCATCATGAACAGAGATCAGATGTAATTCAGCCCACAAGCTGTCAGCTAATTAAAGTATTTATACCACAGATTCCTCAGCTTTTCACACAACCCTGGAGGAGTACTGGGGTTTTATTCCAGGAGAAAAACAAATCACTCTCTATTCTCTCCTTATTTAATTTATGCCACAGTACCAATGGTTTCAAGTTTCATATTTAACCTAGAAGTTAAATGTGCACCTTTAGAAAACTGCCTGCAGGTAAGAAGGAAATTAAATGTTAAAGAAAATCTTTAAAGCAGGATGAACCTATTTCTCCTCTCCCCCTCCATCCTGATTTCTGTCTTATCATTCTTACAGTTACTCTCTTTTCTCTCTGATACTAACCTAGTGGGACCTGAGATACTGAGGGGTGATGTGTATTTTTTCCTAGTTTTACAGCATGGCAGAAAAAGTTTTAAGTGATACAAATACAAATCCTTGATACAAATACAAATCCTTAATATGCAGAACTAATCTGCGAGATTCTTGGCATACTGAGAAACTCACTAGGTCCTGTAATCCATCTTGATCTGAATAACAGGACATTCTCACCTAGAACTGTTAGTAGTAGAAAATCAGAACTCACCTTGGAGAGATTGTCATGGGATAACTCATTCTGCTGCCAGGCACTGAACATTTAAACCTCATTCAGGCAAATTTAGTATTTTTTGTATTTAACAAACATCTACTATATATGTATTGGGCACCTTCTGTATGTGGAATGCTATTATGTAATTAGAGTATACAAATTCTTTCAGTGTATTTTCCAGCCTTGTGCTTGACTCATGGGTCTTAAGGATTAGGGATCTTTAGCCAATTCATAAAATCTTCACCTATTCTCCTTATCACCATCACCACAAAACTTCTGCTTCTGAATGCCCTTGATCTTATTTCTGATTTGTTTTACAGAAGAAAATCCTTGAGCTAACTTGTTGGATTTTGTTACTTTTTTCTGAATTGTATATAGCACTTTCTTAACTTTAATATTTTTATTGTTACTACATATACTCTTTGGGTTCATTTGAATATTTTTTATTATATGATTCCTAAAACCTAAATATAAACTTTCACTTGATTGACAACAGAAAAAATATCCTCAGAGTACACAGGTACAAGATTAATTTTCTAAAAGTCTCTGGATAGTATATTTAATATTGGGCAATGCTTGCTCAAGTTCTATGGGTTTCACTAACACCTCCAAGAAAGTATGGGGAAGAATCTGCTTCAGTTTTCTTCCTAGAACTTCAGCTCAACATGGCGGTACACCCAGAGTGGACAGGAATATGACACTCATTCATTGATTGATTGACCTCTGCTTTATATATCCATATGCAAAAGTCAAGCAGATAATCTCACTGTTGTTATCTTTAAAAATTTCACAAGATATTTCAACAGCAATAACCAGTGGTGAGGTATGTCTTTCTTTTCCCAAAGCACTCTAAGACCTAATTATCCCTCCTCACATATTTCTATTCTTATTTCAGCTGTCCCCATATGCACCCCTAGGATCAGTCTTCTACCTCCTACTGAGGATCTCCGTTAGATAAACCCAAATAGATGCTAATGGGGACACAGAAGGAGCAAGGTGATATAATTCAAATAGGCAGCCCTTGGGAACAGAAAGCAGTTTGGAGAAGAGTGGAAATTGGATCAGGAAGGTCAAATGGAAGATACTTAACTCTCATCATCTGGTAATTGAGTACACACAGAAACATACACATAAACACACAAATTCAAAAACTTCAGGAAAAATGGAAGCAAAGTCCAAGAATTTCAAATTTGACACAATAAGATCATTTGGTTAGCAGTTAATTTAGCCATATTCAAAGGCACTTGGTAAGCACTGCAAGTAGTACAGAGATGTATAAAGGAAGGTAGCTGTTTGAAGATGCTTGCCATCATGTCATAAAATCAGAAAGTATTTATTCTTGGAAAGAAAAATGTTAATAGGTAAAACTTGGACACTAAGATCCTGGCTCAAATGAAAATTGGAGCTCCTATTATCAGTATTCATATTTATTAGCACTAAGAATGTGCCTATGCAAATAGATGAAGCAAATGAGGAGATGAGCATTCTCCTTTGGGCAAACTGTGAAGAATAGCAGACTTGGCAATGTTCCTGAACACTGCATAGTGACCACTTGGAGTGCTTGTGGTTCCTATGGAGAAGATTCTACTCATCCTTAATCTCTCTTTGTTTTATCCCTCATTTAGTTCTTTATACATCAGAAAAATAAAAAGATAGTTCCTGGCTTGCCAACATTTCTCCAAATCTTGGTGTTAATTGTTTCATGACACCACAGGAAATAAAACTCAAGGGTAAAATGAATCTATGTACTTTGTTTGGAAGTTACCCTTGAAATGAAAAAAAAAAAAAAAACAACCAAAAACACCCCTGCAGTTCTTTGATTTTAGACTCTTTGTATTCTAGCGAGTACTAAGGAAAACAAAAAGTAACAACCTCTTCACACACACCCAAAAAGCATATTAATCACATCAATATAAAAAACATTTGGCTTCCCTCATAACTCAGTTGGTAAAAATCTACCTGCAATGCAGGAGACCTGGGTTGGGAAGATCCCCTGGAGAAGGAAATGGCAACCCACTCCAATATTCTTGCCTGGAAAATCCCATGGACAGAGGAGCCTGGCAGGCTATACAGTCCATGGGGTTGCAAGAGTCAGATATGACTTAGTAATGAAACCACCACCATATAAAACATATGACTTTTACATGGCTACAAACAATGCCTTTACATTCATTTATTACTCCCCAAGTATCTCATTTAACAGAGATTTAACTAAATTAAGATCCTCCATCCACAATCAATGGGTAACCTACTGGAACCAATTTTTTAATGTCTTTATATGTAAGTCAATACTAAAGGAAATCAGTCCTGAATATTCATTGGAAGGACTGATGCTGAAACTCCAAAACTTTGGCTACCTGATGCGAAGAACTGACTCATTTGAATGCTGAGAAAGATTGAAGGTGGGAGGAGAAGGGGACAACAGAGGATGAGATGGTTGGATGTCATCACCAACTCAATGGGCATGAGTTTGAGTAAACTCCAAGAGTTGCTGATGGACAGGGAGGCCTGGAGTGCTACAGTCCATGGGGTTGCAAAGAATCAGACATGACTGAGTGACTGAACTGAACTGACTGACATGTAAGTCACATATCACCTAGGTGAGTTTATAAGGACTAAGAGTTTTCTGCTGAAGTTGGTGGGAAAAGTATTAGAATTCTTACATAAATGGGTCCCATAGGTAATCATTGTGTTGAAAGATGGGATAGAGAAGTGCTTGGGGTAGCACTTAGTACTGTTTTTAGCTAGTTATTCAAATAAGATGGGGAAATAAAGGTGACAGAGTAAAGAGGTTGTTCAGCTCATGTCTCCATACAATGACATCACAAACACATCTATTTGTATGGTGGAGAAATTCTCACTGAAGACAGACTGGAGACTGGTAGAAAGACTCTTATACAACCAAGGTTGTAAAGAGTGGTCTACACAGAGTTGCATGGAAAGGAAAGTGATAGGTTGCACTGGTACATTTCCCCACTAGGGCAAAGGCTGCTGTTTCCAAAGAAGAAAATGTACAATCAAGGGGGATGGAGCTGGATAGGACCTGAACAGGGTGAGGGTGGCCATTCCTAGCATTGGCAGATCAGGACTGATCTGGAGTTCTGACTGGCATGCCAGAACTACTTCAGTATATGCCCAGACCCATGCCAAGTGCCCAGTATGGCCCATATTGCTCCAGTGCTGCTCCTTTCTGGGACAAAAGCACCACTGCTGGGATGAGGAAAGCACACACTCAGAGGAACAGAACCAGCCCAGAACTGACCTTCAGGGCTTCTTCTCTAGCATCTTGGGATCTTACTGCATTCACATAGGGAGGTGATGGCCACTGAGCCTAGGAGAAACCCTAGCTCACAACTGGTTCTGGCCTCTATCCCCTCTATCTCCAGTCCCACTTGCTACTAAGGTTATGCTGCTGCTGCTGCTGCTAAGTCGCTTCAGTCGTGTCCGACTCTGTGCGACCCCAGATATGGCAGCCCCCCAGGCTCCCCCATCCCTGGGATTCTCCAGGCAAGAACACTGGAGTGGGTTACCATTTCCTTTTCCAATGCATGAAAGTGAAAAGTGAAAGTGAAGTCACTCAGTCGTGTCTGACTCTTTGCGACTCTATGGACTGTAGCCCACCAGGCTCTTGCATCCCTGGGATTTTTCAGGCAAGAGTACTAGAGTGGGGTGCCATTGCCTTCTCTGACTAAGGTTATAGCTATTAGCAAACGCTGGGGAAAGACATGATCCATGCTTACTTTTGGATGTAGCTCTCCCATGAAAGCTACTAGGCACATAACATGAGAACATTCTTTCAAGATTGGAATAAGTAACAGTTTCACCTAATTGTACAGAGATAGAGAAAGTTAAGCAAAATGAAAAGACAGAGAACTTTGCTTAAAATGTTAAGAAAAAGAAAAGACCATGAAAAAATACCTAAATAAATAGAAATAATTTACCAGATAAAGATTTCAAAGCATTAGTAACTAGAAAGATAACTGAAGTACAGAAAAAATAGAACAGAATTAAAAATTTAATAAGAACCTAGAAAATAAAAGAGAACTAGTCAGAGCTGAAAAATATAATGGAAATTAAAAACATGAGAGAAGAAAATAACAGCGTATTAGAATACAGAAGAATACATAAGCGATCTAGAAGACAGTATAATGGAAACCACCTAATCAGAAGATCAAAAAGAAACTCAAATTAAAAAAGAGAACAGTTTACCAGCCCCAAGCATCCTGTATCCTGCATCAAACCTAGACTGGCGATTTGTTTCTTATATGGTATTATACATGTTTCAATGCCATTCTCCCAAATCATCCCACCCTCTCCCTCTCCCACAGAGTCCAAAAGACTGTTCTATACATCTGTGTCTCTTTTGCTGTCTCGCATACCCAGGATGACCCAGAGTGATGGTATGGGGAGGGAGGTTCAGGATTGGGAACACATGTACACCTATAGTGGATTCATGTTGATGTATGGCAAAACCAATAGAGTATTGCAAAGTAAAATAAAGAAAAAAAAATATATGAGAACAAAAAAAAAAAGAAAAGAAAAAAAAAGAGAGAGAACAGATTAAGGAAACTCTGAGACAAAATCAAACATATTGACATTCACAATATAGGGGCCCAGAAAGAGAAGAGAGAGAGAAAGATGGTAAAATGTATTTAATGAAATCATGGCTGTAAAGAAGAAAACAGATATCCAGATCCAGAAAGCAAAGAGTTCCAAACAAGATGAACCCAAGAGACCCACACCAATTAAAATGGTGAAAGTTAGAGAAATAATTTGATAGACAGCAAGAGAAAGCAAAGAGTCAAATGTAAGGGAACCCCTATAAGGCTATCAGCTGATTTTTTTAGCAGAAGATTTGCAGGCCAGAGGCAGAGAAGCAGGCAGGAGACAGCCAGAGCCGAAAGGCAAGGGGCAATCTTGGCCCCAGAGATGGCATCCTCCAACAAACTGTGAGCAGGCTCCCAGTTAATAACCAAATCTTCCTGGGATCCTGGACGGTTGACATCTGCCAGGAGGGTTGCAGCCTGAGATCAGCCCCCAGAGGACACACACAGCACACCTGAGACAGCGCTCGCACTGCACACCCAAGAAATTGAGGGGCTGGGACCAGGGAGGTGATAAGATGCACTGCATAGGTGGGAGAGTGCACTCACCAAGCACCTGGTTGTCTGAGCTGCTCTGACCTGGGAAGGGCACAAAACGCAGGCTCAACAGACTCTGTGCCTTTGTGGAGTACCCAAGAACCTGAACCTGAGTGACTTAGACCTGAGAAGTGCATGCAACCCAGGGCCTGCTTTAGACAGTTCCTCTGCAATGCAACCTGGAGCCTGAGGAGTGTAGACCAGGAAAGCACACACTCTGTGAGTGGGGGCAAAGCCAGTGTGGCCAAGACACCTCAAACACTCCCCACAAATGCCAGTGATATTTGTTTGCAGTGTTCCTCCCTCCCCACAGTACTACTGAACAAGTTAGCCTAAATAAGTGACCACTTTCGCCTCCTTGGGTGGAAATTAGACACTGAAGAGACTTGCAAGCAGAGAAAGTTGAAATAAACAAAGAAGGGGGAACTGCTATGGAAGTGACAGGTGCAACAAATTAAAACCCTGTAGTTAGCACTGACCACATTGGAAGGGGCCTATAGACCTTGAGAAGAAGTATAAGCTGGAACAAGGAACTATCTGAAACTGAATTGACCCTACATTGCTCTCAACAGCTCCAAAGAAATTCCTAGGTATATTTTACTATGATCATTTTTAAATTAAAAAAAAATTTTTTTTAACTTCTTTACTACTCCTTTAATTTTCATTTCTATAACCTCCTGCTGCTGCTGCTAGGTCACTTCAGTTGTGTCTGACTCTATGAGACCCCATAGACAGCAGCCCACCAGGGTCCCCCATCTCTGGGAATCTCTGGGCAAGNAAATTTTTTTTAACTTCTTTACTACTCCTTTAATTTTCATTTCTATAACCTCCTGCTGCTGCTGCTAGGTCACTTCAGTTGTGTCTGACTCTATGAGACCCCATAGACAGCAGCCCACCAGGGTCCCCCATCTCTGGGAATCTCTGGGCAAGAACACTGGAGTGGGTTGCCATTTCCTTCTCCAATCTATAACCTACTATTACCTTGCAAAAAAAAGCAAATTTCATATATATATATATATATAATAATTTTGTGATTTTGTTTTAATATTGTATTTTTTTGAGAGTCTAACCTCTACTCTATATGTTTAATCTTTGCTTTCTGGTTTTTGTTATCAATTTTGTACCTTTAAGAATCTAATCTTCAGTACTCATTTTTACTTAGGAGTGTGATTACTGGCTTGATTGCTCTCTCCCCCTTTTGACTCTCCCTTTTCTCCCCCAGGTGACCTCTATCTCCTCCCTCCCCCTTCTTTTCTCTACCCGCCTCTGTGAATCTCTTTGAGTGTTCCAGGGTGTGGAGAAAATGTAGGGGACAGATTACTGGCTAGATCTGTCTCTCTCCTTTTGACTCCTGCTCTTCTCCT
>SJYV01042024.1:0-13770 GCA_006410875.1 Neotragus pygmaeus
CCCTGTATGTGAGACAGCAAAAGAGACACAGATGTATAGAATGGTCTTTTGGACTCTGTGGGAGAGGGATAGGGTGGGATGATTTGGGAGAATGGCGTTGAAACATTTATAATATCATATAAGATATCATATAAGATATCACCAGTCCAGGTTCGATGCAGGATACAGGATGCGTGGAGTTGGTGCACTGGGATGACGTGGTACGGGGAGGGAGGAAGGAGAGGGGTTCAGGATGAGGAACATGTGTACACCCGTGGTGGATTCATGTTGATGTATGGCAAAACCAACACAATATTGTAAAGTAATTAGCCTCCAATTAAAATAAATAAATTAAAAAAAGAAAGAAATGAATATAAACGTTTCTGGTTCAGTTCAACTCAATTTAACAAGTATCAGTATTTCTGAAATTCCTCTGAGTGCCTTTTATGAAGCATGGAGGAGGATTCAGGAGATGAATCAAAAGTATCAAATATAAGACACTTAAGCAGATACGTGTCTTATGTGAAAATGTGTCTTATAATATTAAGGTTTTATGGTACTCTGAGTCTGTGATGTGTAATATTTTTCACAGAGGTTCAGCTTAGTTACAAAGTGGTTTAAAAGAAGATAGAGATAGTGTTTTGAGACAGAGAGGGTGAATGTAATCCTTTGATTACATCAGTCACTACACTCCTCATAGTTCTGGGAAATGGCAGTGTATGAAAAGAGAGCAAACAGGCCATTTACGTGTAGTAGAGAAACATACAAGTCCCAGCAGGTTGAGTGAGGAAGGTGGACAGGAAGGTGTAACCTCATTTGGTTCAGAGGTAGTTAACTAAGTTAAACAAATTCTGGAAAAAAGTTATTTATTTTCTAGCTTTATCTTTCTATAATCTATCTGTTTATCTCTCATTTCTCTTTCTCTCTCTCTACGTTTTACATATGTATTCCATACCTGGCTCTATTTTTCCATTAGAAATTTGAGATAACTTACAAAAACACACACCCAATTTTGTAAACAAACAATGATAGGAAAAAGACAAAAAGTATATTACAAAAGTGAATTATTATAACCAAAGACATTAACTCAGACAAAAGTAAACCACACACACACAGAGTCTGAAGCATCTGCACTTGCTTTCCTGTCTGTCCACTTTAGGTATTTAGGAAATCTTTTTTAAAATGTGAATTTGATTCAGTAGTCTTGAGAAAAAGTTTATCTTTTTCCTTTTTTTTGTCAACATAAATTATGCAGCAGTGACCCTACAGTTATAGCAGGAATCAAGGAAAAGAGGAAAACCTAGTGTTACCTATCTTGTTGCATGTGTTTCAGCCATGATTTTGGAAACTTCCCTATTTTTTTATTTTAATAACAAAGAGGAATTTCTTACTAGCCAATACATACATGTTACTGTCTAACTAAGGGACGATGAAAGACCCAGAGTATGTATTCATAGTTAATATTAATGCTGGGCTGATTATGTATCAGGCATTGGGGTAAGCACATTCCACTGATTATCAATCTAATTTAATTCTCACAACAAACTTATGAGATATATTCTATCTTATAAATGACGAAGCCAAGTGTCAGTGGGTTAAAGCAAAACTATTCAAGATCTCCCAGCAAATACATATTAGAACCAAAAGATTCTCAACTTTGCCTTTTAAAAATTATGCTCTTGTGTATTTTTACACAAATATGTGTTTTCCCTTGAAGAAATAGGGCTTCCCTTGTGGCCCAGCTGGTAAAGAATCCACTGCAATGTGGGAGACCTGGGTTCGATCCCTGGGTTGGGAAGATCCCCTGGAGAAGGGAATGGCTACCCACTACAGTATTCTGGCCTGGAGAATTCCATGGACTATACAGTCCATGGGGTTGCAAAGAGTTGGACATGAATGAATGACTTTCATTTTTCATGTGTTTTCAATTTTGATATTTGTCATAATATTCCTAAGAGAGTCAGGGAGATATTGTAGAAAGCAATCCAGGCTCTGAATCCCATTTCTGCAACTTTCCAGCCTTAGGTTTCCCACATGCAAAATAAGAATGATAATGTTAATGTAGCTAGCACATCTGGTTTGAATTTAATAAATAATGGCTATTGTTAATTAATTAAGTCAATAAATATTTATTTCATGTCAATTATATGCTAGCTGATTTGACAGTTCATCAGTAATATTCTCATTTTACTGGGAAGAAAATTAGACACCAGAAATCAAATATATGATTTTTGAAACTGGAAAAACACTATCAACCTCTAGCTAGTTAAATATCAATTGAACATTTGTTCATAAAAATGAGAAGATAAGGCAGACCCGGAGATAGGCAAATAATTTCTCTTTTCCAAAAGCTACAGTGATTCAACTATTGCATTATTTGCTAACTGATAACATTATCTTTTATTTTAGGAGTTGGTGAAATAGAATACCTGCCAAGTTTTTTTTTTTTTTAATATATAGAGTTTTCCCACAAGTACAATACATACAGGCAAAGATGCAGCCTTCAGAAAAATCATCTGATGTAAAGCCTAACTGATAAATAATAGTTTACATTTCTCTGATTCCATTCTGTTCTATACTGAAGGTAAAGGAAAAAACATTACCACATCTGATTATACGCTTCTTTTAGTTATACTCTAAAGAATGGCAAGTGACTCAGTTAATTTTAGCTATGTCTATTTGATTATAGACAATATTTTTTCTTTCATATTTTAAACTAATTTCATATAGAAAATCGATAGGCTGTAGACTGGAAAGCAGTTTTCATGGAAGGTTACTTTAATGACTAAGTAGGTTTTAGTTTTTAAGCATAGGATAGTGTGGAACTGTGGAACAAACAGTTTCCAGAACAAATTGTGGAAAATTCTTCAGTAGATTGGAATACCAGACCACCCTTACCTGTTTCTTGAGAAATCTGTATGCACGTCAAGAAGCAACGGTTAGAACTGGACATGGAACAACAGACAGGTTCGAAATTGGGAAAGGAGCACATCAAGACTGTATATTGTCATCCTGCTTATTTAACTTCTATGCAGAGTACATCATGTGAAATGCCGGGCTGAATGAAGCACAAGCTGAAATCAAGATTGCTGGAAGAAATATCAGTCACCTCATATATGCAGATGACACCATCCTTATGGCAGAAAGCAAAGAAGAACTAAAGAGCCTCTTGATGAATGTGAAAGAGGAGAGTGAAAATCTGGCTTTAAGCTCAACATTCAAAAAACAAAGATCATGGCATCTGATCCATCACTTCGTGGCAAATAGATGGGGAAATGATAGAAACAGAGAATTTATTTTGAGGGGGCTCCTACATCACTGCAGATGGTGACTGTAGCCAGTGATGAAATGAAAAGATGTTTGCTCCTTGGAAGAAAAGCTATGACCAACCTAGACAGCATGCTAAAAAGTAGAGACATTACTTTGCCAATATGTAGTCAAAGCTACGATTTTTCAGTGTATGGATGTGAAAGTTGGACTATAAAGAAAGCTGAACTCTGAAGAACTGATGCTTTTGAACTATGGTATTGGAGAAGACTCTTGAGAAATCCTTCGACTGCAAGGAAATTGAACCAGTTCATCCTAAAGGAAATCAATCCTGAATATTCTTTGGAAGGACTGATGCTGAAGCTGAAGCTCCAATACTTTGGCCACCTGATGTGAATAACTGACTTATTTGAAAATACCCTGATGCTGCGAAAGAGTGAAGGGGAGAGGAGAAGGGGACGACAGAGGATGAGATGGTTTGATGGCATGACTAACTCGATGGATATGAGTTTGAGCAAGTTTGAGCTCTGGATATTGATGACGGACAGGGAAGCCTGGTGTGCTGCAGTCCATGGGTTCAGAAAGAGTAGGACATGACTGAGCTACTGAACCAAACTGAACTGACTGTGGAACTGAAAGTGTAGAAAACACTGTAATAAAATCATCTCTACAGTCCTAGAGCAGTGAAGGGAGAGGTGGTCAGTGGTTAAATAACCAAGTAAATAATGCCCCAGAGGGCAGAGGGAAGACCAGTGAGAGAGTTTCTGCTTATTGAAATGGGCCACTCAACAGCATCTGCATTTCACAATAGTTAATGGCATCCTAAGAAAATATCAATTTCCAACTTGGCTTTCTTTTTAATTTTCATTTAGAGTTGATACATCCTCTAGGAAGAAGAGGGAAAATGAAATTTATAAATTAGAGAACTTCAGATATCCTAATGATTACTGATGTAAATCTACAGGTTCATCATATCATATGTGTTTAATAAATACTTATTTTATATTTTTCTAATTAAAAAAGAATTTCTGCTGTTTTGCATTTCAGGTTCACAGGTTGACTAAATCATACTGAGACAGCTCAGGTGCACCTAAAAGAAAGAGTGTCAAATAGAATGGGATAAATTCCCTTTTAACATCTTTTAAATGTTAGGTTAAAAATTGACTTGGGAGGGTGGTCCCAAGATGGTGAAGGAATAAGACGAGGAGATCATTTTCCCCCACAAATTCATCAAAAAGTCATTTGAATGCTGAGCAACTTCCACAAAACAACGTCTGCACAGAAAGGCAGCCCCTTCTCTTCAAAAGAAGGTGTGACAAAATACAAAAGACAAAAAGAGTGACAAGAGTTAGGGATGGAGACCCACCCTGGGGAGGGAGTCATGAAGGAGGAGTTTCCAAACAGCAGGAAACCCTCTCACCAGCAGATCTGTGGGGAGTTTTGGAATTTCAGAGAGCAACATAACTGGGTGGGGAAAACACACACACACACACACACACACACACACACACACACACACACACACACACACACACACAAAATAGGTGCCTAACCAAAATTTCCAGCAGAGAAATAGCCCAGATGCTCGCATCAGCCACCGGAGGCTGGACAGGGAGGCACAGGCTGCATGCTTAGAGTAAGGACCAGGCCTGAATGCCCTGAGGATAATCTGAGGGAGCTAACATGAGACAGCAGCCCAAACCGTGGGAGAGCCAGAGAGAGAGAAAGAACTTTCCTGCGAAATGCGCTAGCTTAATGCGCAGCCTGGCCCACTCACAGAGCAAAGGATTGAGTGATCACCAAAGGAGAGCTAGCCAGTTGCATACAATCCCCTCCCCGCCAGAGGCACAGAGGCAGGCTGGCAACAGCCAGAGCCAGAAGGCAAGGGGCTGCTCCAATCTCGGCCTCAGAGACCAGCATCCTCCACCAAACTGTGAGCAGGCCTCCAGTTCCTAACCAAGTCTTCCTGGGATCCTGGGTGGTTGACATCTGCCAGGAGGGTTATAGCCTGAGATCAGCTTCCCAGAGGAGACACATGGCAAACCCAAGACCAGAGAGGTGATTAAGATGCATGGCCCACCTGGGACAGTGTGCTTCTCAAGCACCTGGTCGCCTGAGCTGCTCAGACCTGGGAAGGGCAAAAAATGCATGCCCAACAGAGTCTGTGCCCTTGTGGAGTACCTGAGAACCTGAACCCGAGTGGATTAGACCTGAGAAGTTTATGAAACCCAGGGCCCGCTTTGGACAGTGCTGGCAGAGCACCCTGCAGCCTGAGCAGCGTAGAATCAGAAAGCACAAGCCGTGAGCTTGGGCAATCCCAGTGTGGTCCATACACTGCGAGCACTCCCCACACACACCAGTGATAATTGTTTGCAGGGTTCCTCCCTCCCCAAAACACAACCGAACAAGTGAGAGTAAATAAATGACCACATTTGCCCCCTTGTGTCAGGGCGGAAATTAGACATGGAAGAGACTTTCAAACAGAGGAAGCCAAAATAAAACAAAGAAGATTCATGTCAACATATGGCAAAACCGATACAGTATTGTAAAGTAAAATAAAGTAAAATAAAATTAAATTAAAAAAAGGACAAACCACTCTGGAAGTGACAGGTGTAACAGATTAAAACCCTGCAGTTAACATTGACTAAGCATTGGAAGGGGCCTATAGACCTTGAGAAGTACAAGCTGGAACAAGGAACTATCTGAAACTGAAATGACCCCACACTGCCCTTTATAGTTCCAGAGGAATTCCTAGATATATTTTACTATTGTCACTTTTTATTTTTTTAAAATTTAAGTTCTTTATTACTCCTTTAATTTTGTTTTATAGCCTACTATTACCTTGCCAAAAAAGACCCCAGTTTTAAAGCAAATTTCATATGTATATATTTTATAATTTTAAAAATTGATTTTGTTTAATATTTTTGATATTGTATTTTTGAGAGTCTAACTTCTACTCTAGATTTTTAATCTTGTTTTTAGGTATTTGTTACTAATTTTGTACCTTTAAGAATCTCATCTTCAGTATCCACGTTTACTTCAGTCAGTTCAGTTCAGTTGCTCAGTCGTGTCTGAACTGCAGCACTCCAGGCCTCCCTGTCCGTCACCAGTTCCTGGAGTTTACCAAAACTAATGTCCATCGAGTTGGTGATGCCATCCAGCCATCTCATCCTCTGTTGTCCCCTTCTCCTCCTGCCTTTAATCTTTCCCAGCATCAGGGTCTTTTCAAATGAGCCAGTTCTTCACATTAGGTGGCCAAAGTACTGGAGTTTCAGCTTCAGCATCCATCCTTCCAATGAATATTCAGGACCAATTTCCTTTAGGATTGATATCTTTGCAGTCCAAGGAACTCTCAAGAGTCTTCTCCAACACCACAGTACAAACATCAATTCTTCTGTGCTCAGCCTTCTCTATGCTCCAACTCTCACATCCATATGTGACTACTAGAAAACCATAGCTTTAACTAGATGGATCTCTGTTGGCAAAGTAATGTCTCTGCTTTCTAATATGCTGTTAGGTTGTGCTGTTAATATGTGTTTAATATGCTGTCATAGCTTTTCTTGCAAGGAGCAAGCATCTTTTAATTTCATGGCTGCAGTCAACCATCTACAGTGATTTTGGAGTGCAAGAAAATAAAGTCTGTCATTGTTTCCATTGTTTTCCCATCTATTAGCCATGAGGTGATGGGACTGAATGCCATGATCTTAATATTTTGAATGTTGATCTTTTGACAACGTTTTCATACTCCCCTTTCACTTTCATCAAGAAGCTCTTTAGTTCTTTTCTTTCTGCCATAAAGGTGGTGTCATCTATGTGTCTGAGGTTATTGCTATTTCTCTCAGCAATCTTGATTCCATCTTCTGCTTCAACCAGCCCAGTATTTCACATGATGTATTCTGCATAGAATTTAAATAAGCAGGGTGACAATATACAGCCTTGACATACTTCCTTCCCTATTTGGAAACAGTCTGTTGTTTCATGTCCAGTTCTAACTGTTGCTTCTTGACCTGTATACAGATTCTTCTCCAGCAAAATTCGAAAGTATCAGTTCTTTGGGGCTCAGACTTATTTATGGTCAAACTCTCACATCCACATGAGACTACTGGAAAATCCATAGACTATACAGACATTTGTTGGCCGTTTTTTAATGTGCTATCTTGGTGTGTCATAGCTTTCCTTCTAAACAACAAGCATCTTTAAATTTCATGGCTGCAGTCACCTTCCACAGTGATTTTGGAACCCAAGAAAAGAAAATCTGTCACTGCTTCCACTTTTCTCCCTTCTTTTGGCCATAAAGTGATAGGATTGGGTGCCATCATCTTAATTTTTTGAATACTGAGTTTCAAGTCAGCTTTTTCGCTCTTTTCTTTCACCTTCATTCAGAGACTCTTCAGTTCCTCCTCATTTTCTGCCGTTAGAGTGGTACCATCTGCATACCTGTGGTTGTTGATATTCTCCCAGCAATCTTGATTCCAGCTTGTGATTACTCCAGCCTGACATTTCTCACAATATACTCTGCATAGAAATTAAATAAGTAGGGTGACAATATACAGCCTTGATGTAGTCCTTTCCCTATTTGCAACCAGTTCATTGTTCCATGTCTAGTTCTAACTGTTGCTTCTAGATTGACACTCTGTTGCTTTTCAATTTGCATACATGTTTCTCAGGAGACAAGTAAGGTGGTCTGCTAGTCCTACTTCTTCTTCCTTTTTTTTTTTTTTTTTTTGCTTTGAGTCTACATACATTTTTTTAAAATTAATTAATTTATTTTTAAAATTTCACTTTACAATACTTTATTGGCTTTGCCATACATCGATATGAATTCACCACAGGTGTACACAAGCTCCCAATCCTGAATCCCCCTCCCACCTCCCACCCCACAATGTCTCTCTGGATCATCCCTGTATACCAGCCCCAAGCATCCTGCATCCTGCATCGAACATAGACAATGGATGCAAGCTATGGTATATATACACAATGGAGTATTACTCTGCCATTAAAAAGAATAAATTTGAATCAGTTCTAATGAGATGGATGAAACTGGAGCCTATTATACAGAGTGAAGTAAGCCAGAAAGAAAAATACCAATACAGTATACTGACACATATATATGGAATTTAAAAAGATAGTAATGATGACCCTGTATGTGAGACAACAAAAGAGACACAGACATAGAGAACGGGCTTTTGGCCTCTGAGGGAGTAGGAGAGGGTGGGATGATTTGGGAGAATGGCATTGAAGCATATATAGTCCTACTTCTTTAAGAATTTTTCACAGTTTGTTGTGATCCACACAGTCAAATTCTTTAGTGTAGTCAATGAAGCACAAATAGATGTTTTTCTAGAATTCCTTTGCTTTCTCTATGATCCAATGAATCTTGGCAATTTGATCTCTAGTTCCTCTGTCTTTTCTAAACCCAGCTTGTACATCTAGAAGTTCTCAGTTCACATATTGCTGAAGCGTAGCTTGATGGATTTTGAGCATTCCCTTGCTAGCATGTGAAATGAGCACAGTTCTGTGGTATTTGGGGCATTCTTTGGCATTATCCTTCTTTGGGATTGGAGAGGAAACATTTTTTCCAGCCCTGTGGGAGTTTTCCAAATTTGCTGACATATTGAGTGCAGCACTTTAAAGCATTATGTTTTAGGATTTTAAATAGCTCAGGTGAATTCTATCACCTCCACTAGCTTTTTTTCTAGTAATGCTTCCTGAAGACATTTGACTACACACTCCAGGATGTCTGATTTTAGGTGAGTGAACAAACCATCATGGATATTCGGGTCTTTAATATCTTTTTATTTATTTATTTATTTTGTAAATTCTTCTGTGTATTCTTGCCACCATATCTTCTGCTTCTGTTAGGTCATTAGCATTTCTGTCCATTATCGTGCCCATCCTTGGATGACATTTCCCTAGATATATCCAATTTTCTTGAAGAGAATTGTTGTCTTACTCATTATATCTTTTTCCTCTATTTATTTTGATTGATCATTTAAGAAAGCTTCTTATATCTCCTTGCTGTTCTCTGGAACTCTGCATTCAGTTGGGTATATTTTTCCTTTTCCTCTTTGCTTTCCATTTCTCTTCTCAGTTATTTGTAAGGTCTCCTCAGATAAACACCTTCCCTTCTTGCACTGCTTTTTCTTAGGTATAATTTTGATCACTGCTTCCTGTACAATTCTATGAAGCTTCATCCATAGTTTTTCAGGCACTTTGTCTACCAGATCTAATCCCTAGAATCTATTTTTCACCTCTACTGTATAATCCTAAGGGGGTTGATTTAGGTCATAGCCAATTGACCTATTGGTGTTCCCTACTTTCTTCAATTTAAATATGAATTTTGCAGTAAGGAGCTCATGATCTGAGCCACAGCCAGCTCCATGTCTTGTTTTTTGCTGGCCGTATAGAGCTTGTCCATCTTTGTCTGTAAAGAATATAAGCATTCTGATTTCAGTGTTGACCGTCTGGTGATGTCCACGTATAGAGTTGTCTCTTGTGTTTATGTAAGAGAGTGCTTTCTACAATCAGTGTACTCTCTTGGAAAAATTCTGTTAGCCTTTTCCCTTCTTCATTTTGTATTCTAGGGCCAAACTTGCCTGTTACTCCAGGTATCTCCTGACTTCCTACTTTTGCATTCTAATACCCTATGATGAAAAGGACATCTTTTTTTGTTGTTAGTTCTATAAGGTGTTGTAGTTCTTCATAAAACCATCCTAAAATGTTGACATTCACTGTTGCCATGTCCTGCTGAACCACATCCAATTTACTTTTATTCATGGACCTAACATGCTAGTTTCCTATGCAATATCGTTCTTTATAGCATCAGATTTGATATATACCACCAGACACATCCACAACTGGTCATCTTTTCTGCTTTGGTCCAGCCTTTTCATTCTCTCTGGAGCTATTTCTTCACTCTTCCCCAGTGGCTTATTGGCCATCTAATTATCTGAGGGGCTCATCATCCTTGTATCTTTCTGCCTTTTCATACTGTTCATGGGGTTCTTGAGGCAACATTATAGAAATGGTTTGCCATTCCCCTCTCACATGTCTGGGTACATATCCAGAAAAACAAACAAACAAACACTAATTTAAAAATATGTGGGTATTCCAATGTCTATAGTAACATTATTTAAAGTAGCCAATATATAGAAGCAACCAAAGTGCCCATCAATGTATGTGGATTAAAAAAGATGTGCTATAAACAATAGATTTTGCTTATCCATAAAATAATGAAAGTTTGCCATTTGCAGCACCATACATGGATATGGAGGGTGTTATGTTTAGTGAAATAAGTCAGACAGAGAAATATAAATGTTGCATGATGTATGTTTTATCTGTAATCTAAAAAATATATGAATTATTGTAACAAAAGAGAAACAGATTCACAGATATAGAGACAAGCTAGGAGTGACCAGGGGTGAAAGGAAAATGGGGAAGGGCAAGTTAGGGGTAAGTGGTAGTATGTACAAATTACTATATGTAAAATAAATAAGCTACAAACACAATGGACATAGCTAATATTTTATAGCCTTGAGTGAATGAGTGAAAGTCACTCAGTTGTGCCCGACTTTTTGTGACCCCATGGACTATACAGTCCTTGGACTATACTGGACCCCGTGGACTATACTGGTCTTGGAATTCTCCAGGCTAGAATACTGGAGTGGGCAGCCTTTCCTTTCTCTAAGGGATCTGACCAACCCAGGGATCAAACCCAGGTCTTCTGCATTGCAGGCAGATTTTTTAATAGCTGAGCCACAAGGGAAGCCCTGGGGAGGTAACTGAAAGTTACCAATGATTTCTCTGGTGGTGAGTTCCATGAAATACAAAGGAAGACTTTGAGGAAGAAGTGAATGGTCAACCTGCCATCCCCATGGTGACAGGTCGCATGGAAGACTGAGAGTGGCAGTGGATGTGATTTCTCTGCTCTCCAGTGGGCAGGAAGGCAGGAGCTGCATGCACTGTCCAGGGCAGATGAACCAATCAAGGCTCTCATTTGTAAACATCGGACACTGACTAAGCCAGTGTGAGCAGAAAATAATTTAGTGAAAGGACATGGGGATAATTGTAGAATTTCTGAGAATGTTAACCTTAAATGGAATACAACCTCAAAATATTAAAGCATTGTGTTTTATATTTAAAACACTATAATATAGTAAGTAAATTACACTTTAATTTTCTAAAAAGAGATGTCCATCCATTTAGATATGAGGCAGAGCTCATACTGTTTAGATGGTATAAACTCATTATTGGTCTCTTTGGATATTTAGAAGGGTAAGGTTTGAGTAATAAAAGGGAAGGGATTCTCATTTATTTTGGCCTGATTGGAGGTGAGATCTTAGTACAGTGTAGTAGCTGTGTAAGAGAATCAGTGAGACAGGAAAAATATCAAATTTATTCCCACTTCATCAGGATAAAAGGATGAATGAGATGGAATTGTCACTAAGCAAAGAAGATAAATTCATCTTATATGTGATAAAAAGGCAACTTAAAATAATGTTGAGAAGCATTTACAAACTACTTGCATTCTTACCCATAATGAAATTGAATATTACTTTAAGTACACAAGATCTACCTTCTATATTCCAGCAAAATAACTTGATAGCAATTAAAAAGCCAATATCTCTGTGTCATTACTTATTCTGTCTCTTATTTTAGATAAATATCATTTATAAAGAACCCCCAAAATATCCATATTTAAAATTTCAGCTGCTTCAGAGAGTCAATTTAGTTTAAATATGGGAGGCTTTTGACTTATACAAAAAGTATGCTTATAAGAGAGTAGGATCAAACTGGGAGAGCAGGAGACATGGAGTTAACCTTCCACTACAAACACATTAAAAATGCATCTATATGTGAAGCATTTCTCACAGAAAACTAACTAGAAGCTGACAGAACTACTATACAACCAAAATTGCAAGAAATGTCTCTATATAACTAGATAGTTTTTTTTTTTTTTTAAAAAGCTTCAGATCAGGAAATGAGGTTCTGGGAAAGATCTGTCAAAAATAGAAGGCCTATACAGGCAATGCTAACTCTGGGGAGTGAGCAGATCAAGCTACAGTCTGGGCATCCCAGTCATGCAGTCTTGTGAGGAAGAGACAAGAAATTTGCCTGCTGGGAAAACTGCTGTGATAGTAAAGAGACTAAAGAAACCTAGATTACATTAAAACTTGTAAGGCATGCCTGTCAGCTAGCTTATAAGCAATCAGGACAGACAGAGCCTAACACTGGTAGCTGTACATCGCAACAATCTCCAATATAAATGAGGACCCATGTTCCAAAAGTTGGTAATAAAACTCTTAACTGATTTAAGAAATATTACCTATAAAAATACAGTAAAAAAGAAATAAAACTATAAAGATGAAATAATAAGAGATAGATAATTCAATTGTTGAGATAAAAAGAAATTTAAAAGCAAAGAATAGGTGATTAAATTCAATAGAAGAAGGAATAAGTGATCTGGAAGATGGAAGAATGTAAATCAACCAATCAGAACAGCAGACAAAAAAAAAAAAAATGGAAAAAAAGTAAGAAAAGAAAGTAACACATGAGATCTATGGGATAATATAGGGGGTCCCAAAAGAGAAGGGGGGATCAAAAAAGTATTTGAAGAAATTATAACTGACCAGCGCACTAAGTGCAGGTGGCCGTGACCAATTGGCGCACTAAGTGNAAAAAAAAAAAATGGAAAAAAAGTAAGAAAAGAAAGTAACACATGAGATCTATGGGATAATATAGGGGGTCCCAAAAGAGAAGGGGGGATCAAAAAAGTATTTGAAGAAATTATAACTGACCAGCGCACTAAGTGCAGGTGGCCGTGACCAATTGGCGCACTAAGTGCGGCTGAGAGGAACTTCTGCCCCACGTCTGAGGCAGGGGCAGAAGCCGGGAGGATCCCATGTCTGAAGGGTGGCGGCCAAGAGGAATTATCCCACGTCTGAGGACAGGGGCAGCCGAGAGTGCAAGGCTGCGAAGGTGCAGGAGTGGCCGAGAGGTGCTACATCACATCCAAAGTCAGGGGAAGTGCGGGAGGAGCTACACCGTGTCTGAGGTCAGGGGGAACAGCTGAGAGGAGCCACCTGGCATCCGAGGCCAGGGGCGGCAGCTGGGAGGAGCCACACCACATCCAAGGAGTGGTGGCTGTGTGGGCACAGGAGGGCCTAGAGGAGCTATCCCACATTGAAGGTCAAGAAGGGCGGCAGTGAGGAGATACCCCTCATCCAAGGTAAGGGGCAGCAGCTGCACTTTGCTGGAACAGCCGTGAAGAGATACCCTATGCCCAAGGTAAGAGAAAAGTAAGAGGGCATCAGAGGACAGAAACACTGAAACCATACTCACAGAAAACTAGAAATCTAATCACACTAGAACCACAGACTTGTCTAACTCAATGAAACTAAGCCATGCCTGCGGGGCAACCCAAGATAGGTGGGTCATGGTGGAGAGGTCTGACACAATGTGGTCCATTGGAGAAGGGAATGGCAAACTACTTCAGTATTCTTGCCTTGAGAACCCCATGAACAG
>SJYV01042027.1:0-22531 GCA_006410875.1 Neotragus pygmaeus
ATAACAAGTTCAGATTTAATTTCATGGAGGAACACACTGGATAAAGTTAGAGAAGAGAATTGAAGGAAACAGTCATACTATAAAGCAGAGACACAATGAAGAATCTGTTGTTCTTGTCCTGAGCACAGATGATAGTAGTTTAGGCTAAGTTGGGGTAGAAATGAATGAGACATATTTTAGAGATACAGTAGGATAAATTAGACTTGGGCTTCCTTGGTGGCTTATTGGTAAAGAACCCACCTATCAATGCAGGAGACACTGGTTTGATCCCTAGGACATGAAGATCCCTTGGAGAAGGAAATGGCAACCCACTCCAATGTTCTTGTGTGGGAAATCCCATGAACAGAGGGGCCTGGTGGGCTACAGTCCATGCGGTCACGAAAGAGTCAGACAAGACTTGGAGACTGAGCTCACATGCAAGTAGGATAAAGCAGACTTACCTTGATGTTTGACTGGAAGGACGACGGTGTTGTAGATGCTGCAAATTACTTCATATCTATTTTCACCTTCGTGTGTGTGTGTGTGTGTGTGTGTTTAAGGTACCAACATGCCTGTCTCAAGTCAGTGGATCTTGATGGGGTAATCCAGTCATAGCGATCTGCTCCCTACTTTCTGTTCTCCCTTGCAGCTGGGCCAGTCACCTGGCCTGTCTGACAAATGAGCCAGAGAGAAGTCTGCTGGGAGGTTCTTCAGGGAAAGCTTTGTTTTCTAGTGAACTCATGGCCGCTGCAGCTTTTTTCTGTTTTCCTGAAAGAAAAAAATGACGCAGCTCTATCTTGATCCCACTGGGCAACACCAGGTGATTTGCAAAAATACTGCCAGGCATTTTATAGTTATTGAATGAACACCACAACCACTTACCTTGAACCTAGGTGTTGCATGAGAAAAATAAAGCAGCAGCACTTAAGCCACTGTTAATAGAGTATGTGTAAATTGAGTTGTTTACTACTTGTAGCTAAAGGCTTGCTCTTAGATGCTGGGTTAAATCAGAGTTGTCAAAGCTTTCTGGTTTCTGACTTAAGCAACTGGGTGAATCATTCAGGAAAGCCTGAGGGCAGAACAGAGTTTAAAGGAAATTTGTTGAACTAAAGATTGTTTATGCTAACTGTGATGGGTTATAGGTATATCCAAGTGACAAGTAGGCCATTCAATACACATGTTCAAACATAGAGAGAAAGCTCTGGCCTAGAGACATATACTCATGAATCGTTAGCATATCAGTATAATAGATCAATTTGTCTAGGAAGGTAAATATATAATAAAATAAAATTATATTGCTAATAAAATCATGCCTTCTTAGTATAAATATGACTCCTGATGCTTAGCCTTATCCTAAGATGTGTAGGGATCCAGGATGCTGGAGCTAAGATGTTATCTGGCTGCCTAGTTTGAAGATGGACTATGACATCACTTAAATACAGGATGAACATATATAAGAAAAGAATAATACTGACAGTGGCAGTATCTTGATTAAGGTTCCCCCAAAGCAGCCCCTGGGGCAAAAACCAAGTAGATCTTTGGGAAGTTATCTCAGAAAACACAGGTAGGGAAATGGTGATGTAATAAAGGAAAATGAAGGCAGTGAATACAGGACATGTTATCAGGGAATTTCCTACTTCCCAGTAGGAAACTGGGGCTTAAAACTGCCAGAGAAACCATGAAGCTGTTGTAGAACATGGACCTCAGAGTTATTCCACTGAGTGCGAGGGAGCTGGGAGCTGGGGTATGTGTACACAAAATTCCTTTCCTGCACCTACCGCCCCCCGCCCCACACACCTCAGCTTCACTAAGGTATAATCAACACATAAAACTGTAAGTATTTAACATTGCTTCCTTTACTGATTTCTGTCAGTCATTGATGACGGCTGCTCCCATGCATCTGGGCAGAGCAGGCTCTACAATGAGATGGTCCTAGAGGTTAGGAGAAAGGTATCCACAGCAACTAAGATGGAGCATAATCAAAGCCAGGAAGCCTCAGGATATGCTGGAAGCAGCCAGAAAGGAGTAAGAAGCATCGAAAAAAGAGACCAGACAGAACCTAAAGAAATTTTCTGAATAAACAAGGAATCCATAGTCACTCAGAGCATTCCAGGAACCTTGGGCACCAGAAGAAGGGGTTATTAAAAGTGTTCACTGGCTCTAAACATAACGGATGCTATGTTATAGAAGTGCAATTTTAGTGGCATTGGAAGAGCAACTCCTGTTTTTACTATTAACTCTTAATTCTGCATCAACTAAAAATGCATTTTCCCCTCTTTAAAGAAAATGAAGTGAAGTGAAGTGAAAGTCAGTCAATCATGTCTGACTCCTTGCGACCCCATGGACTATACAGTCCATGGAATTCTCCAGGCCAGAATACTGGAGAGGGTTGCCTTTCCTTCTCCAGGGGATCTTCCCAACCCAGGAATCAAACCCAGGTCTCCTGCATTGCAGGTGAATTCTTTACCAGCTGAGCCACAAGGGAAGCCCAAAGAAAATGAAACAAAGTGACAAAAAAGCTGCCCACTGCTAAAATATTTTGCTCCATCTATTTCAATGGAAGGAAAAAAAAAAATTATTTTTTGGTGGCACCATGTGGCTTATGAGATCTTAGTTCCCCCAGCAAGGATTGAACCCGGGCCCCCTGCAAAGAAAGCACAAAGACCTAACCACTGGATTCCCAGAAAACTTTTAATTAGAATTCTCTAGAGACTTTAACAAGTGAACAGAAAATATTCGTATTTTTTGGTGATAATATGTCAATGGGTGATATCTTAGGTCCAATGCCAGTACACTGATGATCTTGAATGCAAATGACCTCCCTAGGCCAGAAACTTCTGTGAAATCCCTGGAAAGACTAGTATGTTGTAACGTGAGTTATAAGGAGCCAAAGGGGTGTCCCAACTGTAACCAGAAATGAAAATATCCTGCAAGCAGTCTTCTCTTTCACGATTTGCTTGGAAATTTTGTTTTTAAGAACCACGGGGTCTGTATGCAGCTGTATTTATTTCTCATTGTGTTTGAACTTTGACCATGTAGGAATCCCGAAGATGATTATGTTAAAAGGTGGCTCATGTGCCCTGGGGCTTTAGAATTCAACATACCCAAACAACCCTGCACTTTATACAACACGGTCAGAGTCAGGTCAAGCTTTCCTGCTCACTGCTCAGAGGTTTCCTCTGACTGAAAATGACCTCTGACTATGACCCAAGAACTGAAAGTTGGTTGATTCAAGAATATTTTCTTTCAGAGAGACTATATTATGTTAGATCTAGTTATAAAACACGAAGAAATTTAATTGGCAGTTCTGGAACATTTTACATTTCTCTTGTAATAGCCCATCTGCCATGGTGATATTCGAAATGCCATGGTAGGATAACACGGTGCCCGTCCTTGACGTAGCTTAAGCCCTGATGCATGTGGAACATGCTATAAACACCACAGGGAGAGACTTCTTTTCATGGAAAATCTCAGTTTCCTGTCGCACAACACCCTAAGTGCCAAGGTCACACAACCATTTTTCTTTTTTTAAAAAGATAAAGCAAATACAGAAGCTCCTAATTCATTCTCTCTGAATAACTTCCCCCAAATGGTGAGGACAGCAAAGCAAAATCATGTACAAGTTAAATCACTGTGATAAACAGCTTCTAGAAAGTTGTGACTCAAGTAAAAGCATTAGAATATGCATGGTTTTCAAGCAGAAACTGTTATAATTGAAAAAATTATCGAGCCATACCTACTATAAAACTCCCAGTTTCTTGCTTAAAAAAAAACAAAACACATAAAGCAAACAAAATTACTAAAGACATCAGGCTAGCAAGACTGGCATTCAACAGGACGGGGACGTATAAGGCTAAAGGCTCATCCTTCTGTTCAGCGTTTTTTAGGGCCTTGATAAACGTCCTCAGGGATGAAGAGTTTGTTTTGAAAATATCTGCCTGATAGTCTATAAATTCCTCCCCTGTCCCCCCCAAATGATACTAACTCTAACCTCCTCTAAAAAAAGCTAATATGCAGAGGCTTCCCTGGTGGCTCAGTGGTAAAGAATCCACCTGCCAATGCAGGAGACATGGATTTGATCCCTGATCTGAGAAGATCCCATATGCTGTGGAGCAACTAAGCACCACCATTTAGTTGAGCCTGTATGTGCCACAACTATGGAGCCTGTGCTCTAGAGCCTGGGAGTTGCAACTACTAAGCCCACGTGCTGCAACTGCTGAAGCCCCCATGCCCCAAACCCGTGCTCCACAGCATGAGAAGCCGCTGCAGTGAGAAGCCCACGCATTGCAACAAGAATAGCTCCTGCTGGCAGCAGCTAGAGAGAACCCTGAGCCGCAGTGAACACCCAGCACAGCCTAAATAAAGTAAATGAATAAAATGTTTAAAAAGTAATATTCAAATTTTTACCTACTCATTTGATGAGGCTGACAAATTTAGAGTTCAAAAGGGAAAAGAAAAAATTTAAGAGAGGAGAAGAAAGGGGGCAAGATCAGTATTTCTATAATTCATTTAAAACATAAATACTGGCCCAAAGTACTGTATTTGGGGAAGGGATGGGAAGGCAAAAAAGGACTCATCAATACAGTACTCCTGTTTTGCCTCTTTTGTCCAGACATAATTTTAAGGCCTTTCCTAACCCATAGGCCAACTTCCAGGTCCCATCAGCCCAACTCCCTCTTCAAATCTCCTCCATGTTAAGATATTCATCTAAGTTAAAGCCTTAATACATTCATGTCTCACACCTCCAGGTAACACGTTAGCATTTTAATAGGAACATTCTGGAAAAAATGCGTTCTACCAGAGCGATAATTCAAATGGTGGGAATTGTGGGTAGCTCCACAGGCCATTGAAAGAAATGCATTTGGGAGGCAAGTCTTTCTGCAGCCAAGGAATTCTCCCCTGAGCTTGGGGAATCCAGCTCTTCTCCAGCAAGTCTGCTTCTGTCCCAGAGGGAGACTACATCCTTCCTCGAGGCTGCCTGCGGCAAGTTGCTCACTGCAACACAACCGTGACAAATGGGTCAGGAAAAGAGTGATCAGGGTCTGTGCCCTGTATAGGTCACCAAGACCCGCATCAGTGTCCTTAAAATAGGGTATCCCAAGGTGCATGGCACAAAATCTGAGTTCTTTTCATTGTTAAATGGGAGAATAAATTTGTATGATCACATAAGTTTGGGAGATGATCTGTGCCATGCTATCTCCTTGGAGGGTCACAGTGACTTAACAGAATAAAGGTCCTAAGAAATCCTACAGTAAGTCTCAGGGATTTTATCTCACTTCCAAACTAACAAGATAGCTTATTCTCTTTTTATGGATGCTGGGAGATCCCAAGATTCCTGAGTCAGAGAGGAAGACCTTTATGACAGCAAGTAGCATGAGCAGCATGTTTGCCTTTGTTCCCTTCATCCCCCCAAACCCACAAGGAAATGCAGAGAGGACCCAGGTGATGCTGCACACCTGTGGATGCGTGTTACAGCTGAGGAATTCACCTAAGAACTTGGGGAGTCTACCCTTTTTCTGGCAAGTCTATTCCCAGAGGGAGACTTGACCTTCCTTGAGACTGCTGCAAAGCTGCTCGCTGCAAATCCCACCATGACAAATGGCCAGGAAAGGATGATCACGAAAGGAACAGAAAGGAATGATCAGGAAAGGAAGGGGTCTTGCAATGTGGGCACAGCTGTAAGAATGATGTATAGGGATGCCCAAGGACTTCTCCTAATAGAAACAAAACCTACTGAATTTTGTTAAATACTGACATTTCCAGTGTATATAACCAGACAACAGCATTCAGTGGAACATATTTTGAGAGTCAGCTTCTATTTGTTCATACTTTTGGACTCTACTTGGTAGAAGTGGATCAGAGTGTTTCATTTTATGTTTCTTCATGGATTAAAAAAAATAGTTTCATTATAAAGGAGAGCTTTTCCAACATGGAACCAGGTAGGTATTTCAGGTTGTTTTTTTTGTTGTTGTTGTTGTTTTTTTAGGATTTGCCATTTCCTTCCAATTTTCCTTTGAACCTAGTCTGGGACTCAATATACACTATTTTTTATCATCAAGGTATCTAGTAATCACTTCCAAGACCAGATAGGAATGGCTATAGATTTCCATGTTACTACGGATCATCCTAGTTTTATCATTTAGGCTTCTATTGAGCAGAAGCTCCTCTTGAATTTTAGATAATAATACTTCTACTCCAGAAGGTCTATCCCATTATGCTTGGTCTTCATCTTTCTGTTAATTTGAGGAATCTCTGAAAATACAATCCTTTTGAACAAGTTGTGATGATCAGTCTTTTGGAAAAGAAGATTCACAGCCTAGTTTTTGTAACTTTATTCATGCTTTGGTCACTTTTTTCATTCTTTCTTCTGAACCCTGACCATACCTCTGCTCTCTCATTACGGGAAATTCTTCTGTAAGTTGTCTTTTCTCTTTCTCTCTTGCCTCCATTTCTGCTGGTCTAGAAGCCTATTTTAACTAAATCACCATGGAGACTTTCATTTTCTTCTCTGTTGAAGCATTCACTCCAGGAATATTCAGTTGACGACTGCTCTTCTCTTGCTTCTTTCCTCAACCTTTATCTTGACCATTTACAGTCCAGTTGTCACCCAAATCTTCCCCTTTGTGAGATGTCTAACTAAGTAGCAGCCTCTTCAGTTCCCATTTCTCATTTTACCCACAGACTTCCTTCTCATGGGCAAGTCTTCTGCTATCTTGTAACGGTGAAATAACATGAGCTGCTTTTTCAAGTCATGTGCTCACATTCTCAATCAAATACAGTATCAGACTTTCTCCTCTTCCTTGGCTTTAATTAACTAGAAACTTTGTCAAAAATTCAAATTTTGGTGTAAGAGGTTTTTTTTTACTCCTATTTTATATTATAAATGATCATTCTCAGTTTCGTCTGTAATGATATTTCACATGTGCTGATAGAAACTGTGCTTAATTGCAGTTACAATATAATATTCCCTTGAAATTAGAGGGTGGTGAGCATCTGTTTGCTCATCTTATAACTCTGAAAATAGAAGACAAATCAAACATCCGTGATAAATCATTAGCCATGAATCAGCCTTACATATTGTGAGCATGAGTGCTGTTTTCCTCTGGAGTTGCTGATCACTTCAAGGGCCTGAAATTTTACAAAAGGACTATGTTTCCATATTGCAGTCATTTAATCTGATTTTTCTTTGCCGTTTCCTGCTTAGGAAGTTGGATTCCATCTAACTGCGCAGCTGGTTTGGCTTTAGAAACCTCACATTTTGACCCAAATAATCAGACTGGTTGGACAGCAGGCAAATCCATGGGTTTCCACATAAAGTCTTCAGCGTGTACCCCAGTGCTGTGAGGGAACCAGCGTTTTTCTCTGAGTGTCTCGTCAATTAATAGAGAGATAAGGAGCCATCACTCTGGGAGCTATTTGGGAGGAGACACTTTTAACAAGACTCACACTAAATGTTCTAGTTTTCAGGAAACTATCATTTGGAAACAACTGAAACTTAAAGGACATCAGCAAGTTTCCACTTTTATGTTTTATTGGGAAGATTTGTTTTTAGTTCTGATTTCATCTCCCAACAAAAAGACATACTAGTTCCGATAATAGGAAGTTAAAGTAATCAGGAAGAGGGAAGACTTCCGGGGTGAGGATAAAATTCTTCCCACTCATAAATTAGAATGACGGAGTGCCAAAAAAGTGAAAAGACTTAATTTGTGAAATCACAAAGGTGAGACTAGGATGAAAAGTTCCACTGACCACTCTGTGCTTGGCACAGCTCTAGGTGCTGGAGATACAACCAGAGGGACCGGAGTCCCTGCTTTCAGGGAGTTTACATCCTAGTGGAGAGTGACGGATAACAAAGCACGAAGGTATACTAGACAGTGACAAGAGCTAGGGAGTAGAGTCGGGAGGGGGACTGGAATGTTGGGGGTGTGTGTGATAAATCGGGTGGTCAGAGAAGACTCCACTGAGAATATGGCCTTCGAATAAAAATCTAAAACAGGTGAGGGAGAGAACGACAAAGAAAGCTGGAGGAAGTGCATCCTAGGTGAAGGCAGTAGCAAGTGCGAAGGGCTCGAGGCAGGATCATGCCCGCAAAGTCAGAGGAGCAGCCAAGAGGCCAAGTTGGAGAAAGCAGGTTAGAGGAATAATCAAGGAGGCAGAAGCAAAAGAAATGAGGGAGACCTACAGGCAGTCAGGACAGGAGATTAGGTGATAGAGGCAGAGGACCAAAGACCTCACGGGTCACTGTGAGAATGCTGCTTAGGGACGGGCACTCTTCCTGCTTTCTCAGTGTATCCTCTAGCAAGGGAAAAATACACAGATGATGATGATAAAGGGAGATGACTATGAAAGGCAAGAAAGAGCAGGGTGCTATGGAATCACAGATTGCTGGACCCTAATCTACTGGATGCGTCTCTTCCATGAGGAAAGGGTGGTTTATACTGAAACCAACAGGATAAGTCGGAAATAGATGCACGGAGGTGGTGATTCTCCGGGTGTGTAGAGGGTGAGCTGCGGCTGTTGCTGGGGCACAGCAGCAGCTGTAGGAAATGAAAACCCTGAGGTGAACAGGTCAGGAACTGAGAAGGAATCTATTATGATGAGGCCAAAACGACAAAGGCAACAGTGCTGCAGGCTGAAGCCCAGGAAGATGGCTGCAAGCTGAAGTCCCGGAAGACGGGCAGTGGCAGGGGCAAAGAAATTATAAGAAAAGCTTGGCTTTGACCTGAGAGCACTAGTGCTGTGTGCTCAGTTATGCCTGACTCTTTGTGACCCTTTGGACTGTAGCCTGCCAGGCTTCTCTGTCCATGGGGATTCTCCAGGCACGAATACGGGAGTGGGTAGCCATTTCTTCCTCTAGGGGATCTTCCCAACCCAGGGATCGAACCCGAGTCTCCTGCATTTCTCCATTGAAGATAGATTCTTGATCACTGCTCCATCAGGAAAGCTGACAGCACTAGGGAGCTATGGAATATTGCAAACAGGGAGATTCCATGATTGAGCCTGTCTTTGGAAAGATGACTCTAGGTGAAAGATAGAGACTGGAATGAGAGAAGGGAAATGGCAAACACTCGACTGCAGGGCCACGGGGAGGAGGGGAAGGGAGTTTGCTGGTGATGGAAGGAATGGAGAGACGGCACACACTGGAGAGACATTTATGGACTGGTATAGCTAGGACTGGGTGGTTGATTGGATGAGGCATTGCTGATGGTGAGGTTTATAGTGGAGACAAGGATCACAGATGTCATTCAAGTTTCTGGCTCTGGCAATGTGATAGATGGTGGCACCACTGACTGCAAAGAGAGGGCAAAAGAGAAGGAGCAAGGTCATAGACGGATTTTAGTTTTAGGAACAGGCTATTCATGTAACCCAAATAGCACTTGTATTTTTTTCCTATAACTCCTCTTCCTAACTGAAAATTTAAAGATGATCTAATCAGATTATTCCTTGAGTTATTTAGATTCATACTTTAGGAATATCATTTCAAGGTAGCATTCCTATAGATCTTCCTATGAATTTGTGTAGCTGTTCGGGACTTGGTTTCAGAGGGATTCACAAAATGATGCAGGCTATAACATAGCTAAGCATGAGGCGCCATCTTCAGGACAGCTTATTAAAAGACTTTAAGACCAAGGAGACTGAAAGGGGAGCTTCAGTCCCGGACACTTTTCCAGGGAGTATGACTGACTCCATCTTGTTTGGCAATAGAAAGCTTAAGTTTTTTTCTACCAACTCTGATTGTATGCCTAAATTCTTGTCTTCCTGAGAATTATAGTTCATCTTAGGATACAGGAAAGACAGCGGCCATTTCTCCTTTGAAATCATTCCAGTTTGAAAGTTATCTGTGAGCTGGAGGATGAGCTTTATTGTGGTAAAGCCTGGAAAGGGAAATTAAGGCAGCAACACTTGCAGTTTTCCACCTCGGTGCCTAGATTTTCTGGGGCTTTTCCAATTTCATGTCAAGTGTTTATATTCTCCACTAGTTGCTTTATTAAATATACAGCCAAGTGTAATTGAATTCTTATGCATTTGTAACAGTGACAGTTACAGCATAAATATAAAAATTTAAAAAAAAATCAGTCTTTGTATCCCTTTTTTTTTTTTTTTGGATAGGAAATGTAGTATCATAGACTTCTGTTATCTATACTTTAAAAAGAAAAGTTGTAAATAAATCAATATTTTACCCATGTCTAAGCATAATAATGGGCTTCACTGGTGGCTCAGATGTTAAAGAATCTGCCTGCAGTGCAGGAGAGCTGGGTTCACTCCCCGGGTTGGAAAGATGCCCTGGAGAAGGGAATGGCCACCCTCTCCAGTATTCTTGCCTGGAGAATCCCCATGGACAGAGCAGCCTGGTGGGCTACAGTCCATGGGGTCACATAGAGTCAGACATGACTGAAGTGACTAATACATAAGCACAATAAGGAGGAATAAAATAGCTTACAGGATGACTTTCATTTTTAAAATACCCTCAGCCTTTAATCATTCAATTTGGAGAAGCCCCACCCTCTCTTTTGGCAGGGCTTGGTCATGAAAACATGCATATACGTGTTTATCAGAATGTATCTGCCACCTTCACTCACAANACTCAATGGAGATGCGTCTGAGTGAACTCCGGGAGTGGGTGATGGACAGGAGGCCTGGCGTGCTGCGGTCCATGGAGCCGCAAAGAGTCGGATGCGACTGAACGACTGAGCTGACTGACTGACTGCTTTTATGTGGACTGTCTCATTTCATCCTCATAACCTATGGGTACTTTGGGGTGCTCTTTAAATGAATGGGTACTTTCATTATCATCTATATTCTATAGATCAGGATACTGAAACTTAGAGAATTTAAAATATTAATAATAGTCTGATCAAAAAAATTCAGAGAGCAGAAGGGTGGGGATAGAGGGCAAGGGCAAAATCTGGAGTGATGCTTGGAGGTGCAGAAGTTCCTCTTCCTTTCTTGATGGTTCCAGAATCCTGGCACTGGCTGGGCAGGGAAGCCCAGAACAAAATACAGTCAGGTAGGGCCTTGAGGCTTCTGAGGGTGAGTCTGACAGGGATTGGGACTTGCAGAGATGAGAGGGTAGAGCAAGAAATTACTGTTGTCTTCTGTGCATTTTGTCCTAGGATCAAGCCTTTGAGACAAGAGCCACTCTCTCTGATAATAGAAACTACAGTGAGAAGTTAGTAATATACACTTAGCCCACTGAACAGGAGCAGAAATAAATAACATGCTTCACTCTGTTCAGTCAGGCAGCACTTGGAGCACAGCTCATGGCATGCACGTCGCTGAGGGCTGCTGAGAGCCCGGCAGGCAAGTCAGCGGTCACCAGTGACCAGCACAGCGGCACCAGCTAGCTACAGGGAGGACGAGCCTGGGGCCTCGTGTCTGAAGCCCTGGTTCTAGGCTGAACACGACTACTCACTGTTTGACTTTGGGCACTTCATTGAGAT
The DNA here is from genome assembly GCA_006410875.1 of Neotragus pygmaeus. NCBI lineage: Eukaryota > Metazoa > Chordata > Mammalia > Artiodactyla > Bovidae > Neotragus > Neotragus pygmaeus. The sequence continues at coordinate 11,421 of SJYV01042027.1, forward strand.
CATTTGATCTTTAATTTGCTTAGCTGAGAAAGAGCAGCAATAGCTACTGAATAGGATTGTTGGGATATCAAAGAAACAGTATGTGTGAAACACTGTATGACATACCACTAATGAGTGCCTTGTGTGTGCTGGACAGTGGGAATAGAAAATTCCCAAGGCACAATCCTTGCTCTCAAGGAATTCACAATTTAATGACATATAAATATTGGTTATCTTTAGTATCGTGAGCCTCCTTTCTGAATATCCCTTTTACCTCACCAAGTGGATATTGTCTTAGTTTGGACAATGATTTGAGAGCAAGAGGCTTATTTGGAAGTGTGATGAAACAGAGGAGAGCTATGGAAAGTGATGCAGAAGAGGAAAGGTGGTCAGCACAGGGGACCAGCCAGCACTGTGAGGCACTCTAGAAGATGCTTCCAAACACACAGCTCCCCTAAGGAATGAGACTGCCAGAGTAATTTTATACTAAATTTTAACCATGTTAGTAGAAGATTCCTTTTACTGGGTGTTAATTTCTTGACACCTACCAGGGGTCCAGGCAAAACATCTCACAACACCTCCAGAAAAAAAGGCTTGTACACAGAAATGGAGATACTGGCTGTTGGAAGGTGGCTGCAGCATCCTGAAGTCACAGAGCCAAAGATGTGGGCAGGGTACTGACAGCATCTGCAAAACTTGGCCCACAGTGTCTGAGGGTGCCTGAGCGGGCTCTCTCTCCCCCAGCACCCAAGGCAAAACCAGGAGAGAGGACTCTTCCAACACTTAGCCCTATGGAGGAAAGGGAGGAGAAGGCTAAAGCTTTGCTAACACTTTCTAAAGGGTCACCAACTCTTGAACTATTGTGCTTTTTCAGAGATTTGGCAGAGCTGTGTAGGTCAACAGAATAACTGCTCTGCTGTTGAACTTTCTGTGATGGTGGGAATATTCTACAGCTGTGCTTTTCAGCACACTCACCAACAGTCCATATGGGCTGTCGAGCACTTGCATGTGACGGAACTACATCTCTACTTTTATTTAAATCACTTTGAATAGTCTCATGTGGTTAGCAGCTACCATATTAGACAACATAACTTTACAACAGTTAAATTATGTTATGTTATTCATAAGAAATTTGTCAGAAATCATTTTCTTCATTAAGGACAAGGGTATCAAAGATGTCAAATGACTGAATATTAAAATCATTAAGCTGGAATTGAGTACAATTGAATATTATCACCAACTTAATATAATCTTCCGGGGAATGGGAATAAGTGTGAAGTCTTATTAATGTTTGTTAGAAAAATGTATTATATGGAGTTTAGTGGTCAAGTTTCTAATGTTTGATGCTGCAGTACAGAAATAATAGCATACACAGAAGCTTTAGTACACATGATGATTTTAAATGATGACTGGACTAAAGTTGGTAGAAAAGCAAGATATTTGGGGGTATATGATTTTTTTATGATTTTTTCATATGTATAATTTTCATTAATTATACCTAGCATTGTTTATATTTCTATAAGCATTTATGGGCTCACAGTCAATATAATGCATTTTACAGAATTAACTGATATATCCCTTAAGTCAGATTAATCACTATCTCTTTTGCCTGTGTTTTAACTCTTTATAAGTTTTTAATAATTGGTTTTGTACATCATCAGCAGCTTCCAGAATCATCGGTCCTGTGGTTCCCGGCAGTGTTTCTGCTTTAATGTGTGTTCTGCAGTGTGACTCAGCTCCTATGTAACTGGGGTTGAGGAATGACGTCAGCTTGGAGGTTGTACTGGTTCACGTGTGTTCCTTCCCCAGCATGTTCATGCTTTATACTGCTGTGTAACAGCAGCTGAATGCAAAGTACACTGGGACAGCTGGACCTCTTGGGCTAGGCCGCCCTGTGCCGCTTACCCCGCCCTCCACCCTCCGCCCTCCCGGAGCCATCTGGCCTCCTGCTCTCCCAGGGGTGCTCATGGCGTGCTCCTCCCTGACCTTTGTGCTCCTGGCCCTCGTCTCCATTATTCAGCAGCCCCAGCTCTTCTATAAGCTCCTTTAGATGCTGTTGTCATTTTATGTGTTTTTCTAATGCAAGGACCTATTTATAAGATAGTACTTCTTTATTAGCTATATAGTAGATTCGTAAAGCTGTGCTGTATTTTTATTAGAAATACCATTCTGTTAGCTAACCATTATAAAGTTTTGTATATTTTGAGTAGAAATTGCTTGTTTTGAGTGGCGTGATTCTGATCATAGTTTCCCTATAAACCCTATTATGTTTTGTTTTTGAAAACGAAGACAATAAAAGTCATGACATTGTAGGCCCTCAAACCATTCAAGCAGCAATTTTACCAGTGAATCATCACAATTGAGCCTAGGGATTTAACTTTACCCAGCAAAATGAGTTAGTTTAAAAGAGAAAGGCTACAATCAAAGAATCTAATTTTATAAACCATGCATTTCAAACTGAAATTTTAAAATCTTAAGTTAAAAAAATGGCCTGAAACCATAAAAATGTATACTATTATGTACATAAAAACCTTGGTATTAATTGGAACTGGCCTGGCCATAATGAAGAGGAAGCTTCATAAGCCAAGTAGCATACATATGTGTGTGTGTGTGTGTGTGTGTGTGGGTGTGTGGGTGTGTGTACACATGCTCCCTATTATCTGGCCATAATGAAGAGGAAGCTTCATAAGCCAAGTAGCATACATATGTGTGTGTGTGTGTGTGTATACACATACTCCCTATTACGTTCAGTGTGTGATTTTGCAGATTTGAATAACCTTTTCTTTTTTCATAGATATACGTGTTGCATTAAGGAAAAAGCACCTGTACATTGATTCTATAATTGAATGAGAGAATAGCTGTAACAATACACCCATGAAGAGATCTAGACCCCAAATTGCTTCCAGAATGATAAGCTGGTTTCGAAATGAATATCTGCATATAAGCAGTATTCCAAGAAATATGCATTGTTGATTTATTTATATCATGGATTTTGCTAAACCAATTATAAATGAAGGTAACTTTGTGACAATCACTGGTCACACACAAGGCCTGGGATGCCAGAAATGATAGTAAAGGTAATTATTTGATCTTCTGAAGACCTAGAAAAGCATAAATCAAAAACAAAGTAAAGCATAGGTTTTGGCTGAGTAGCCAGACTAAAAATGAAGTTCTATATCTATATTAGAAAGAAGACATGTACATTAACCTACATAATCATATACTTAATTTCTTTGAGATTCTAGTGTGTGTGCTCTTTAGGGCCTAAAAAGCTTGAAAAACATGGCACACTACTTTCTAGCCCCATCTCTTTTTTGACCCAATATAATGCCCCTTAGAATATTTCCAGGAAAAGGGTTCATAAGTGTCATGTCTGTTTTCTGGAGCTACAGTGCTTCTTCCCCAGATAAAAGAAGCCAGCTAGCAAGTTCTCCAATAACTTCATGGAGAATTTATTCCCTGTTGTGTGTTTGTAGAAACAGTATAAAGATCAATTCATATACACCCACCCCAGCTTAGTGCCCTTGAAGTATTTGTTTCTCAAAGAAAGCTATAATAAATTACATCTCTTAAAATATGTGCATTCTATTATATATATATATATATATTAGCATGTTTTCTTTATCCATTCACCTGTTGACGGACATTTAGGTTGCTTCCATTTACTTCCATATATATAGATATATAGATATAGATATAGATAATGGAATATTAGCCATAAAAAAGAATTTCAGCAACATGGATAGACCTAGAGATTATTGCATGAAGTGAAGTCAGACAAAGACAAATGTCATATGATGTCACTTACATGTGGAATTGAAAAAAAAATACAAATAAACTTTGCTGCAAAATGGAAACAGATTCACAAGCATAGCAAAGAAACTTATAGTTACCAAAAGGGAAAGCAGCGGGGTGGCAGGGAGACAGATAAATTAGAATTTGGGATTAGCAGATATATATTACTATATATAAAATAGATAACACAGTCCTAATGTGTAGCACAGGAAACTATATTCAATATCTTGTAAAAACCTATAATGGAAAATAATTTGAAAAAGGATATATGGATTTGTATAACTGAATCACTTTGCTGTACACCTGAAATGTTATAGATCTACTACTTCAATTAAAAAAAAAAACTCAGATTCAATAACTTCGAGGAATTAGTTAAAAATGAAATATACAATAAAAACAAATGCTCCCTCAAAAATATATATGCATTGTGTGTGCATGCTAAGACACTTCAGTTGTATCCAACTCTTTGTGACCCCATGGACTATACCTGCCAGACTCCTCTGTCTATAGAATTCTCCAGGCAAGAATACTGGAGTGGGTAGCCATTCCCTTCTCCAGGAGATCTCCCGACCCAGGAATCAAACCCAGGTCTCCTGCACTGCAGGCTAATTCTCTACTGTCTGAGCCACTAGGGAAGCCCATATAAGCACAGAGTTGAGCTACACCCTTTTCAATGCTTCCATCAAGACTGGGGTCTCTCACTGCCAGCAAAACTCAGGAGTACTGTCCCGTGACAAAGAGGAGAGTCCGTGACACTCACAGCTTAATACAAAGCGCCTTCCAGGTTGGCATCCACTGTTCAGGTGACTGTTCCAGGTGCCTCCTGCAGACCAGGTATCTTGAGACTGGGCTCCATGTTATTGTATTGTTGGGAAGGCAGGCTCCGGAGCCAGATTCTCCGGGTTCAAAGTTGAGTGATATTACTTCCTTACTGTGTGACCTTGGTAGGCTACCCGGTATCTTTGCTTCAATTTTCTCACTTTTAAAAGTAGGGACAAGATAATTCCAATCACACAGGGTTACTGGAAGGATTAAATGTAGTATATGTAAAGTAATCAGCATACTGCTTGGCACAGTATAAGTGCCTAGTGCATGTTAGCCTTCATGCTGATGTTTTTTAAGTGGGTTTCATTTCTAATTATAAGTAAGTATATCACCATGAAATAGTTACCAGTGCCAGGAGGCTTCTAGATGAAAAGGCATGGAATGATTTCAGCACTGGAGAATGGAGTTAATGGGTCACAAAGAAAAGAGCTAACTGATGATCAGAATGGGTTGGCTGCTTCTCCTTCTCTGAAGCAGAGTGTCTGTCCCTACAGACAAGAAGATGTTACACCTATTGAATAAGAATTTTTATAAAAGTGTATGTGGGAAATAATGCAACTAATTGCTATGGGCTAATGGCTAGTATGGGGCTTTTGTCATAGCTCAGTCGGTAAAGAATCTGCCTGCAATGCCAGAGACCTGGGTTTGACTCCTGGGTTGGGAAGATCCCCTGGAAAAGGAAATAGCAACCCACTCCAGTATTCCCACCTGGAGAATCCCATGGACAGAGGAGCCTGGTGGGCTACAGTCCATGGGGTTGCAAAGAGTCAGACACGATTAGCAACTAAACCACCACCACCAATGGCTAATATACAACCTGGGACTTTTGGTCTATCTCATGAACAAGTGCTTTTATATTCTTTTCTCCATAACTTATTTCTGTACACGTTCATGTACACTGTAAAATGACTTGGTGTCTCTGACCACATTTTGAGCCATGGAGGTCACAATCAAAAGAGTACAGGTTCTAACTTCATATTTTCTGTCTCTTCCATAAACCAGCTGTATGACTTTGGCAACTTGCTAAGTGCCACACATGTTGGTTTTTTCATCTGCACAATGGAGATCATAACCATACCTACTGGGTAGTTTTATTAAAAGGATGTTACAAGTTAACGACATAAAATACTTACATAGTGTTTTGTATGTACAATGGGGCTTCCCAGGTAAAGAATCTGTCTGCTAATGCAGGAGACTCGAGGGATGTGAGTTCAATCCCTGGGTTGGGAAGATTCCCTGGAGAAGGAAATGACAACCCAGCTCCAGTATTTCTTGCTTGGGAAATCCCATAGACAGAGGAGCCTGGCAGGCTACAGTCCACAGGATCACAAAGCATCAGATACAACTGAACACCCACACACAAATCATAGTTGTTACTTCAATTTTTAATTTATTTTTAACCATTTAAGAATAATCCACCATTGGAACTTCCCTGGTAGTCCAGTGGCTAAAACTCTATACTCCAGATGCAGGGGGCCTGGGTTTGATCCCTGATCAGGGGGCTAGATCCCACAAGCTGCAATTAAAGATCCCACGTGCTGCAGTTAAGACCTGGTGCAGTCAAATAAATAAATTGAGTAAATATTTTTTAAAAATAAATAATCCACCATTTTCCAGGAAAGTAAGCATCACTTACATCCAGGGTGAAAAAGAATGGAGATTGTAACAAAAATGAAGAGGAAACGCAATGTCTCCACCCCCATTCAGTTGGGGGAAGCTCACAGGAAAGAATCTTTGCAGCTCTTAAGGAGACAAGGTATAGAACTTCATGGTCTTAGGGGAGATGAAGTAGAGAGAGAAGAATGCATGACTGAGGAGGCATATAATGAATAAGGTGTGATTAGGTTTACTTTTGTGAAAAAGAAGGCTGGATAGTGGGGAGAGTGAAAAATAGATGATGCAGGGCTATAACAAGAATACCATTAAAGCTATTAGTTAAGATAACAGTACCAGCTGTTATACAAAAATGCTGAACTATCAGTGGCTTAACATAAAAAAAGCATTTCTAAAAAAGCAGTTCATAATAAAAGCAGTTCATGTTACTGATGCCATTAAAGTGTTGCTTTCAATGTTCCAGCAAATTTGGAAAACTCAGCAGTGGCCACAGGACTGAAAAGTTCAGTTTGCATTCCAATCTCAATGAAGGGCAATGCCAAAGAATGCTCAAACTACCACACAATTAAGCTCATTTCACATGCTAACAAGGTAATGCTCAAAATCCTTCAAGCCCGGCTTCAACAGTATGTGAACCAAGAACTTCCAGATGTTCAAGTAGGATTTAGATAAGGCGGAGGAACCAGAGATCAAATTGCCAACATCCATTGGATCATAGAAAAGGCAAGGAAATTCCAGAAAAACATCTACCTGTGCTTCATTGACTAAAGCCTGACTGTGTGGATAACAACAAACTGGAAAATTCTTAGAGATGGGAATACCAGACCAACTTACCTGCCTCCTGAGAAACCTGTATGCAGTTCAGGAAGCAATAGTTAGAACTGGACATGGAACAAGGGACTGGTTCAAAATTGGGAAAGGAGTACGTCAAGGCTGTATATTGTCACCCTGCTTATTTAACTTATACGCAGAGTACATCATGTGAAATGTACTGAATGAAGCACAGGCTGGAATGAAGATTTCAGGAAGAAATATCAATAACCTCAGATATGCAGATGACAACATCCTTACGGCAGGAAGTGGAAAGGAACTAAAGAACCTCTTGATGAAGGTGAAAGAGGAGGATGAAAAAGCTGGCTTAAAACTCAATATTCAGAAAACTAAGATTATGGCATCTGATCCCATCACTTCATGGCAAATAGATGGGTGAGAAAATGGAAACAGTGCTAGACTTGATTTTCTTGGGCTCCAAAATCACTGCAGACAGTTACTGCCGCCATGAAATTCAGACCCTTGCTCCTTGGAATAAAAGCTATGACAAACCTAGACAGCATATTACAAAGCAGAGACATCACTTTGCTGACAAAGGGTCAGTCTAGTCAAAGCTATGGTTTTTCCAGCAGTCAAGTATGGATGTGAGAGTTGGGACCATAAAGAAGGCTGAACACCGAAGAATTGATGCGTTTGAATTGTGCCAGAGAAGACTCTTGAGACTCCCTTAGACTGCAAGGAGATCAAACCAGTCAGCCCTAAAGGAAATCAACCCTGAATATTCACTGAAAGGACTGATGCTGAATCTGAAGCTCCAATACTTTGGACACCAGATGTGAAGAGACAACTCACTGGAAAAGTCTCTGATGCTGGGAAAGATTGAGGGCAGGAGGAGAAGGGGATGACAGAGGATGAGATGGTTGGATGCCATCACTGACTCAATGGATATGAGCTTGAACAAACTCTGGGAGATGGTGAAGGACAGAAGCCAGAGTTGCAAAGAGTTGGACACCACTGAGCAACTGAAAAACAGCAACTTCATGTTACAATCCAGTGAAGTAGTTCCTGGTTGGGTAGCACTCCTGTAGTGCTGTTTTGGGGTCCAATCCCCTTCCGTCTGTGAATCCACTATCTTTAACACATGGATCCCAAGTGTCACCCTGTGGGAACCTGGTCCAACTAAATGGAAGGGGAAATCATATGGAATATTGGAGGTGGGAGCGTTTTATGGAGTGGGCTTAGAAGCAATGCTTATTTGGCCAACATTTCACTAGCCAGAATTTAGTCTCAGGGCTAAGTGAAAATCTTAGTCCCTCAGTTGTATCCAGCTCTTTGTCACGCTTTGGACTGTAGCCTGCCAGGTTCCTCTGTCCATGGAATTCTTCAGGCAAGAATACTGGAGTGGGCTGCCATGCCCATCTCCAGGGGATCTTCCTGACCCAGTGGTTGAACCCTAGTCTCCTGCATTGCAGGCAGATTCTTTACCATCTGAGCCACCAGGGAAAGCCCCTAACTATATGTTCAAGAGAAGGGATACACATAGACTTTGAAATGCATCACAGCCTGTGCCTCAAACATGTTTATGCAAAATGACATCACTATTATTAATACAAATCAATACAAGTTCATAACCTAACTGGGAACAAGAGAAAACTGAATTGTCCCTGGAGATTCAGGGACAAATGAAATCAATCTATCTCATGACTCAGATCTAGGGATAAATTTTTATGCAGATCAAAACCATCTTCTCCAGAACTGAGTCCTTAATTTGTGTGGTACTATGCTAACAGCTGTATGTATGTTATCCAACATATTTCCCTTTACCAAACTACCGTGAAGTAGGAATGATCATTTCCATATCATATATTAAGAAACTGAATCTCAAGAAAGGTCCTGACTTGCCTAAGATCACAAAGATAGTAAGTGCTGGGGCAGAGGTTCAGACTCACTGCCTCCTATGACTTTTCATTTCTCCTTAATTCATAATTCCTTGCATGTGCTAATTCTGTGCTCTCATATAGCTCTCTGCAATTTGGTGTGTATTTTGATTTGTAAGTTTTTATCAGTTAACTATTTCTGGTTAAGAAATCTCTCCCCCCTCTCAGGTAGGGGTTTACATTGGTCAATTGACCAAGTGTAGAGAAATCATCGAAGAAGGCAATGGCAACCCACTCCAGTATTCTTGCCTGGAGGATCCCAGGGACGGTGGAGTCTGGTAGGCTGCTGTCTATGGGGTTGCACAGAGTCGGACACGACTGAAGCGACTTAGCAGCAGTAGCAGCAGCAGAGAAATCATAACCTATAAATGTACATGGGAGAAAAAGAAAGGTGGAAAACTCACCACAGATCACAAGCCCTCAGGTCATCTGAAGCTGCTCATAGTGAAATTTGGTAATTTTCTTACCAGAGGGACTTTGGCAACTTACTGACATCTTTTTACAAGTAAGTTCTCTACTTCTGTGCTCACCTATTTTCAGATGCTTATCCACCTGTCTGAGCTGAAATATGGAGCCTTTCTGTTGATTTGTGTCAAAAAACCTTGACAAATGGTACATTTGGGATCTAGGGGAAATGATGATTTACTGCTGTTCAACAGATTAAAATCATATACAAAGATTCTGCTAAAATCAGACCTCAGTACATTATTTTTTGGCTGTCTCTTAAAAGAAGATGAAATTACCCAAGGCATACATAAATAGTATCTAGTTCTCATACCACATATCCTGAAGCATAGGTGTTATAGGTCTCACCCTAGGCATACAGAGGGGCACCACCACATACGTGCTCACTACTTTAGAAGAGGTTTTTGTAGCTAAGGTGCAGGTGTACATGTATACATGCCTGTACAAGCCAATAAACAAGATGAAAAATAAAAGATAAAACAGTACAAACAGGAAAGAATGAGATTGAATAGAAATCAGCTTCTAGGTGATCATATCAGTAAAACACCAGGAGGGCTGTAGAGAAGGTGAAATAGCTCAGTTAAATTTACCCTGCTTTTCTTGTTATTAAATACTCTGAAACAGACACTCATATATGTTTTCTGTACTAAAAGTAACATCTTTCCCTTCCATTCAGGCCTCTTTCTCTGCCAAGATCCCTGTAAGTAGAAAATGACAACAAATTTATGAAGGTTTCATCCAAAAGCAGGGGCCTTGGGCGTATTGTTGGAAAGATAAAGACTGTTCATTGGGGAGTTCTCCGTTCCTTTATTACCTGAAAAAAGATGGAGTAGTAATTGACATGTGGTTCTTGACAGATGTTGACAAGGGAAAAACATGTAACTGAGTCCCTTGGAGTTTCTGCAAAGGATGATTAGAATGCTTGTCTCCATGTTCCATACCCTCAAGGGCACAATCAAATTTCCCCCCTTACCCTAAGTGCCATGCAGACATCCATGCAGATGTCCTAGGATGATATCAGCATCTGGCCAAAGAACAGAATTCTCTTGTCTCCCATCAAAGGCATGCACAACAGAGACCACTGAACATGAAGTGAGTGCTTTGATACATTCTACTGTTAATCTCTCTTGAAATAGATTGATGGCTGTGGAGAAAGAATTCACCCAAAATATTTCCTTTTCAACAATCAGAGCTTGTATGTGGGCAGGCACCACAAGAGTAAACAATTCATGCCCCAAAATTGTATTTGATAAAATAATAGGATATTAGAAGCATTAACAAATATGCTATTAGAATAGCACTGTGTAGGAATTAGATTTAGAAAGGAAATATTTTCTCTGTATTCGCCAAACATCCAGATGAAAAGTTGTGCGGATGTTCTACAGGTCCAGATGTTATGGAGCAAAGATATTTGGCAACAAACGAAACTTTGTTTGCATCCATATGTTTCATTCTAGTTTCTTTTTGCATAGAATTGTAGAACAAAGAAAATTACAAGCCTGTTTTAGTTTTTAAAAATAAAGTAGAGCAAAATCTGAGAATACCATGTTTGTTTTTTTAAAGTATCTCTACAGTTCAGTTCAGTTCAGTCGCTCAGTCGTGTCCAACTCTTTGCGACCCCATGCACTGCAGCACGCCAGGCCTCCCTGTCCATCACCATCTCTCAGAGTTCAGTCAGACTCATGTCCATCGAGTCCGTGATGCCATCCAGCCATCTCATCCTCG
>SJYV01042029.1:0-57605 GCA_006410875.1 Neotragus pygmaeus
GTGAATCCAATTTCCCTTTAGGAATATTGAGATTTATATGAACTGATTTATGGAAGCATACTGACCTGGGCCAGGTCCACCCATTGATGCACTGACCTTGGATTTTGGGGTTCAGGGCCATATAGAGAAGCCCCTAGCGCAGGGTGGTTGAAGTTGTCTCTGTCCAGAAAAGAAGAGGTCCGGGTGCTGTAGATGAGGTTTTCTTCATGCAAACTTGAATCAGCATTGCCCTTATGCAGCATTGCACAGTGATTCTTGGCTTATTCAGATGGTTCTTAGTTGCCACAACAAAGGTGGCTTCATCCTAAAGAGAACAAGGAAGGAGATCCCTCTCCAGGAGAAATGATTTTCCCTTTGGCCATCTCAGGAGGCACAGGCTTATTACTGAAGTATCATTAGCATCCTCCTACCCAAATGCTGGAAGGTTTTGTTACCTTTGGTGGATGAAAATTGAGACAGTTATTTTTTTAATTTCTGTAATTTGGGAGAATCTATTATTACACTGGAATACAGCCTTTGGTTCCAATATTAGCCACACCATTCACTATGTGTACAACTTTATAGGAAGTACTTAAAGCACAGTACAAAGAGACATACTCAAAAATATTACAGATAAATCAGAATGGAATTCTTACAGATTGTTCAAGTGACCCATAGGAAGAACAGAAAGGAGAAATAGAGGAGTAAAAAAAAGTGAAATAGAAAGTAAATAGTATAATGGCAGATGTATTTGTTCAGACCCCAGGAATTGTGCTAAATATAAATGATCTAGATTTATGAATTAAAAGAGAGATTGGCAGAATGAAAAAAATGACCCACCTATATGTTACATATAAAAACACATTTAAAATATAACCATATAAGTAGGTTAAAAGTGAAAGAATGGAGAAGCATATGCTATGCAAATACTAATCAAAAGAGAGCTGCTGTGGCTAAATTATATTGGATAAACTTCAGGCAAAGAAAATCATCAGGGATAAAGAAGGACATTATGTAAAAATTAAAAAGCCAGTACACCAAGATAATGTAACAATTTTAAAGTGCATGTGCCAAATAAAAGAGCTGCCAGATACATAAAATAAAACTACCAGAACTGACTACTTATAGAAATAAGCCTCTAATTATAGTTAGAAACTTCAACACACCTCTCCTAGTAATTGATAGAATTAGTAGATAAGAAGTCAACAAGGATATGGAAGCACTAAACAGCACACTCATCTCTTCAGTCTAACTGACATATAGTACAGAATGCTCCACACAGCAACAGCAGAAGACAGATTTTTTCAAGTATGCATGGACTCTATCTTGGGTCATAAAACCAACCTTTATATATTTGTTCAAAGTTGAAATCATAGAGTTAAATGTCCTCTGACCCTAATGATCTCCAACTGTAAATCATTAACAGGTAAAGAAAACAAGAAAAGCTTCTAATACTTGGAAATTAAACAACATATTTCTCAAAGAAGGGTATACAGGTTTAGGATCTTAGCTTTAAAATTCTATATGCTAATCCTGTCACTTAGTGCTACCAATAGGGTATTTCTCCTAGAAAGTGATAAAGCCATCTCCTTCTGAACTTGAGTTTGTAAAACAGCCTTGTGTTGAAAGTGCTTCAGGCATTTCTATCGATCTAGGACTATTCTTTGCTGAGTACCAACAATAAACTATGTTAGCATTGAACATTCCTTTTATTTAATCATCACAACCACCTACCACAGTGCTGTTTGTCAGGAAGATACCTGTGCTGAGAGGCAGGGAAGTAGCTGATGATTCTTGAGAGTGTTGGGTGTTGAAGGGAATTTTAAGGAATTCAGAGAGGCCACAGTAAGGGAACGCTGAGGTAAGACTATAAAGTGGAAAGAGGCTACAAGAAGGGATCCATGTGGCTCCCTAAGGAATATGAACTCTGGGAAGCAGCAGGAAGCACTAAGAAAACCTAGGCAGAGGAACATTTTAAAATGAATACTTCAGTGCTAGAGTGGATTGTAGATGGAGTAGTCCCTCCTCCTCCTTCCCTCCCCACAGCTGGTCCCTAATAGATCTTTCCCCTTTCTGGGCTGTAGCCCAGCCTGCCTGCTATCCACTAGATGTCAGGCATGGGATTCCCTGGAGAACATGCTTAGCTATCAGAAAAAGGACAGGCTGGAAGTTTTTGTTTCATCAACTTAAAGAATATTCACCACCTAAATATTTAAAGTTATGTTTTATTTGGTGGGGATTTTTAGGACTTCCCTAGAAGGCAATGGCACCCCACTCCAGTACTCTTTCCTGGAAAATCCCATGGACAGAGGAGCCTGGTAGGCTGCAGTCTATGGGGTCGCTAGGAGTCGGACACGACTAAGCGACTTCACTTTCACGCATTGGAGAAGGAAATGGCAACCCACGCCACTGTTCTTGCCTGGAGAATCCCAGGGATGGGGGACCCTGGTGGGCTGCCATGTCTGGGGTTGCACAGAGTCGGACATGACTGAAGTGACTTAGCAGTAGCAGCAGCAGCAGCAGTAGTGGCTCAGATGGTAAAAGCGTCTGCCTACAATGTGGGAGACCCAGGTTCGATTCCTGGGCTGGAAGATCCCCTGGAGAAGGAAATGGCAACCCATTCCAGTACTCTTGCCTGGAAAATCCCTTGGATGGATGCAGGAGCCAGCTAGGAGTCCATGGGGTCGCAAAGAGTCAGACATGACTCAGCGACTTCACTTTCACTTTAGGACTTTAAGTCCAGAAGGCAGCATCTCAAGTTAACAGTGAGAGAACTGCTCAGAGGAGGTGAAAATGGGAGCCAGGTTATTTAGAAGTTTTGCAACAAAGATCAGGTAGTCTGAAAGGCAAAAGGTTTTTGTTAATGAAAGGAAATCTAGATATCTCAAGTTAAGAAATTTAGCACTTTTCTACATATGCAAAGATGCAAGAGTCTGGGCTCACTGACATCATTCCTTTGATGGGCACCTCACATATCTGGGGCCAGTATCCTGTGTCTTCACATCCTGAGTTTCCTCTGGGCACAACACAGGGAGTGGCTGCAGTCTGATGGCTGCTAGGTGGCAGGTATTCTTTTCTTCTTGAGTTCCCTCAAGGTTAATCAGCTCACCATCTCTGGTGACTGCAATCGCTGATGACTCTGACATCCTTTGTTTACTGATAGGGCAGGAAGTATCCCATTTCTCATGTGTTGGTTTCTTTTCCATTGGTCTGTTGCTCTATCTAGAGTCTGTCGTTCTCTGAGATCAAGGGGGCGCTAAGGTTTATGGTTTCATTGTATCTCAGAGAACTCCACAGATATTTGAGCTTCTCAACTTTCAATCACCTTCTCACCAAAGGATGGAACCCAGCCTGGTGAAACATCAGAAAAACAGCAGCAGCTGACATTTTTTGTGAACTACTTTATAACAAGGCACTGAACTCTCCGCTTCATACAAATTGCTTCAGTAAAAAAAATTATGTGTATGCATTTTTTGTTCCATCTAGCAGTTAAGGAGAAGGCAATGGCAACCCACTCCAGTACTCTTGCCTGGAAAATCCCATGGATGGAGGAGCCTGGTGGGCTGCAGTCCATGGGGTTGCAAAGAGTCGGACATGACTGAGTGACTTCCCTTTCACTTCTTACTTTCCTGCATTGGAGAAGGAAATGGCAACCCACTCCAATGTTCTTGCCTGGGGAATACCAGGGACGGGGGAGCCTGGTGGGCTACTGTCTATGGGGTCGCACAGAGTCCGACACGACTGAAGCAACTTAGCAGCAACAGCAGTTAAGGAAAAATAAATATCTTCTCAAAGTCTGAGGGAATTTGTTGTTAGTAGACCTGCCTCACAAGAAATGATTATTTAGGTTCTTCAGAAAGAAGGAAAGATATATAGAATACAAACACAGACCTAAATAAAGGACATTAAAGAAAAAAATTAAAGTATTAAATATTATTTGCTTTTACTTAATTGAGCTGATAAAATTTTGTTCAAAATAAAAATAGCAACAATATACTTGGTGATTTCAGCAAATGCAAAGATGATATGAAAGATAAAATGTTGGAAGGGATAGAATTAATTAGGAAAATTCTACTATAAAGTACTTGCACTACCAATCAAGTAGACTAGTTCTAGCTGAAAGTGGATTTGAATCTGTTGGAAATATACTGTGAACTGTAGAGCCACCACTGAAATTTTAAAAACAAAATATAATTGACATGCTAAGACAAAGAGAAAATGGAATTATACAAAATATTCAGTTAAAAGGAGAGAAAAAAAGAGTGAAAAACAAAAAGAAACGAAGATCAAAAGCAATGAACAGAAAACAGCAATGAATATGGTAGATAATAGTCTGTATCCATAACCACACTAAACGTTAATATTCTAAACATACTAATTAAAAGACTGTCTGTTAGATTCCGTTAAAGAAAAAACAAGACCTGTTTCAGATGTTTTTTTATTAATGTACAGAAACACAACTGAGTTTTGTAGGTTTTGGATCCTGCAAATTTGCTGAATTAATTTGTTATTTCTAACAGCTTTGTGTATGTGGTATCTTTAGTGTTTCCTACATATTAATATAAGTGCTTCCCTGGTGGCTCAGAGGTTAAAGCGTCTGCCTCCAATGTGGGAGACCCAGGTTCGATCCCTGGGTCGGGAAGATCCCCTGGAGAAGGAAATGGTAACCCACTCCAGTATTCTTGCCTGGAGAATCCCATGGCCGGAGAAGCCTGGTATGCTACAGTCCATGGGGTTGCAAAGAGTCGAACACGACTGAGCAACTTCACTTCACTTCATCACTTCACGTATTAATACAGTATCATCTGCACACAGAGAAGGAGGGAAAACAGCCTCACCCTTCAACAGAAAATTGGATTAAAGATTTACTAAGCATGGCCCCTCCCAACAGTTCAGTTCAGTTTAGTCCCTCAGTCATGTCCAAATCTTTGCAGCCCCATGCATTGCAGCACACCAGACTTCCTGCCCATTATGAACTCCTGGAGTTTACCCAAACTCACGTCCATTAAGTCGGTGATGCCATCTGACCATCTTATCCTCTGCCGTCCCCTTCTCCTCCTGCCCTCAATCTTTCCCAACATCAGGGTCTTTTCTAATGAGTCAGCTCTTCACATCAGGTGGCCAAAGTATTGGTGCTTCAGCTGTAGCATCAGTGCTTCCAATGAATATTCAAGACTGACTGCTTTTAGGATGGACTGGTTTAACTCCTTGTTGTCCAAAGGACTCTCAAGAGTGTTTTCCAACACCACGGTTCAAAAGCATCAATTCTTCGGGGCTCAGCCTTCTTCACAGTCCAACTCTCACATCCATACATGACCACAGGAAAAACCATAGCCTTGACTAGACAGACCTTAGTCGGCAAAGTAATGTCTCTGCTTTTCAATATGCTATCTAGTTTGGTCACAACCCTCCTTCCAAAGAGTAAGTGTATTTCAGTTTCATGGCTGCAATCACCATCTGCAGTGATTTGGGAGCCCCAAAATATAAAGTCTGACACTGTTTCCACTGCTTCCCCATCTATTTCCCATGAAGTGATGGGACCGGATGCCATGATCTTCGTTTTCTGAATGTTGAGCTTTACGCCAAAATTTTCACTCTCCTTTTCACTTTCATCAAGAGGCTTTTTAGCTCCTCTCACTTTCTGCCATAAGGGTGGTGTCATCTGCATATCTGAGGTTATTGATATTTCTCCCGGCAATCTTGATTCCAGCTTGTGCTTCTTCCAGTNCTTAATGGCACTGTAGTCCTTAAAACTTGCTTTATGATTCAGATTCTATTAAATGTGCTGAGATTTATTTTCTGGCCTCGTAAATTATCAACATTTGAAAGCGTTTCATGAGCTTAGAGAAAAAAAGGTTATTTTCCAGTTGATGGCCATAATGGTTCTATATACCAACTAAGTCAAGTGAGTTGATTGTGATTTTTAAAATCTCCAGTCTTAAAATTCATTTCCTTACTTAATCTAACAATTAGATAAATTCACCAATTTAGTCCTGATATCAACATCTTTGTTTTATGCATATTGATTAAGCTCTTTATTGTTAAGTTCACAAAGATTTAGAATTTTATTTTCATATGAATTAAAATTTATAATTTTTTATTATTCTTAATAAAACTTTTTGCCTTAAAAACAGTTTTATTTGATGTTAATACGGCTATACTGAGGTTTCTGAGGTCAGTATTTTCTATGTATACATACACTTTTCCTGTCCTTATATTTTCCTTGTCATTTCCTATATTACCTTGTTATTATATCTTATGTTTATACCTTGTATGGTGGTGGTTTAGTTGCCAAGATGTGTCAGACTCTTGTTACCTGGCAAGCTACAGTCCACAGGATTCTCTGTCCGTGGATATCCCAGGCAAGAATACTGGAGTGGGTTGCCCTTTCCTTCTCCAGGGGATCTTCCCGACTCAGGGATCGAACCCAGGTCTCCCGCATTGTGGGCAGACGCTTTACTGTCTGAGCCTTCTTTTTTATTTCCCCTGTTTAGGTTTCATTCAAGTTTCTGAATTGAAAATTACACTCTTTCTTCAGTTTTGGAAAATTCTCAATTACTATCTCTTTCTATTCTCTCCTTCTGATACTCTAGTAGGTCTTATATTGCATCTTCTTGCTCTTTGAATTTCCTGTTTATCTTTGTTTTTCCTGTTTTGTAATCTTATAGATTCACTTTTCAGTTTATTTCTAGTCTGCTGTTAACACAAAACATTGCTTTTGTTTGCATATTTGTATCTCATATTTCTATTTTGCCTTTAAATATTCTGGTAAATTATGATATATTCTTATTCTTTCATAATACATTTAATTATTTCCTCTATTTGTCTGTATGCATTAAAATATTTACTTTATATTTAGTACTGGAAAATTCTAATATTACCCTTCCATTTTGGACAGATACTATAGTTTGTTCTTGTTGATCATCTTATTATCAGCTTGTCTTCTAATATAAGTTTTTATTATGAGCTCATATTTCCTGAAACTCTGTGGTGATTCTTTGAGTGCTAAATTCTGTGTATCTCCATCCATCTGCTTCCACCTGTGCATGGAAACAACAGAAACATAGGTGGTAAAATTTCAGCTTGGATTAGTTTAGGGCCATTTGGGTAGGATGAAATCAGAGGTGAACCTTTATGAATGGGGACTTGTAATTTCAGTAGGTATTTTTTTTCTTTGTCATCACAAAACCCAGAATCAAGTTCAAGTTTTGTCTTTTCCTCCAGAGTCTCTCTCTTTGGGAATCTGGTTTACCCACTGAGTCATCTATGTCCCAGGGACTCCACTGTTATCAGCATTCTCTAATCAAACTTCCTAGGTTTTCTCCTTAAAGTTCTCAGTGCATTCAGCTTGTTAAATCCCAGCTCTCATCTACCTGGGATGGGCAGACAATTCCAGGGTTAATGCAGTCCCAAAACTCAAATATAGATTCTTATTGTTTCCAACTTTAGTGGATTTCCTTTACTTTGATTTATTAAAAAAAGTGTTATACTTGGGTATATTTCTTTTTATATCTTTTCTGCCATTATGTTAAAATGGAAGATGTAGGTGTTCTTTGAAACAAATCATGTTCCTCTCCTACTGAAACACTCTACTGTGACTCATCCTATTTAGAATAAAATTAAAAACCTTTCCATAACAAGTTGAATCATTAGAAAAGACTCTGATTCTGGGAGGGATTGGGGGCAGGAGGAGAAGGGGACGACAGAGGATGAGACGGCTGGNAAGGCTGAGCGCCGAAAAACTGATGCTTTTGAACTGTGGTGTTGGAGAATACTCTTGGGAGTCTGTTGGACTGCAAGGAGATCCAACCAGTCCATTCTGAAGGAGATCAGCCCTGGGATTTCTTTGGAAGGAATGATGCTGAAGCTGAAACTCCAGTACTTTGGCCACCTGATGCAAAGAGTTGACTCATTGGAAAAGACTGATGCTGGGAGGGATTGGGGGCAGGAGGAGAAGGGAACGCCAGAGGATGAGATGGCTGGATGGCATCGCTGCCTGTATGGACGTGAGTCTGAGTGAACTCTGGGAGGTGGTGATGGACAGCAAGGCCTGGCGTGCTGCAGTCATGGGGTCACAAAGAGTCGGACATGACCGAGCAACTGAACTGAACTGAACTGATATCAGATAAGACTTAAACATGGTGTTTTGTAACGACATTGAATGAATAAATCAGTAAGTTGATAACTTGATTCCTATTTTCTGAAAATACCCCTTATAAGCCTTTCTCTTAGCCATAATTTCTTGTCCTCTGAGCCTCTAATTAAAAGCCAACTCCTAATCAATATTATAGGCTCTGGGACTTATCCTAGAAAAATTCCACCTCAGAAAAATGTGTCTGAAATATGCTTACTGTCAGGTGTGGCAAGACACATGCAAATATGATAGTCTCCTTTTTTTGTAAATAAGTTGAGTGTCATGTAGATGGCATTCATTGCATTTTATTTAATTCTACTTTTATTAAGCTCTCATTTTCTTTAAATTACTATGAAGAGCACACTCTGTCAGAAGTATCAAATTTATAATGAACATGAGGTATCAAGACAATTACTTAGTTTTGAAAATCAATCACTTGCAAAAAATGAAATTATTTCCAGTGTAAAAACATAATAGCAAAAACCCAGTTGGATTTGCAGATGGCTTTTTTTTTTTTTTGGTCAAAAACACTTAATTCATGATATAAGCCTCATTGGCCAGAGAAGCGAAACAAGAGATAAAAATAACTTATCTGGAATAAAAGAAAAAAGTTACTAATTTTCAATTATTGTGAAATATCCAAATATTTTTAATTGGTGAATTTTATTTTACTTATTTCAAGCAATGTATTGTTGTTTCAGTTACATAACTTAGGCTTTCATAAAGGTGAAACAAAGGTCTAATCTCTACCATCTCCACATGAATTACTAACATCATATATAAATATAGGATTTCCTGTACATCTGTTTCATAATCCTCCTCCCAGGATGACTAGCTAGAGAATTTAAATGTCATGAAGGCTCTACACCAGCTGCCTTGCTCAAAGAGCCCTTTCTCGAAAAAGTCTAGTGAATAGGCATAGAGAATGCCATTCCTGGAAGTAAGACTGGAGGCACCAGAAAAATGTTCTTTTGCAGCAACTGAATTGTCATGTATCCTCAAATTTAACTCTGATCTAAAAAAAGATCTTTCCCTTGATTTGCATCTGTGATATAAACATTTACATAAAACCAAGAATTTAGGCAAATCAAAGGTTGCCACAATATGAATTATCTTAGTGGAAAAGATTACATTTATGATTTATGTGTGTGGTTGATTCATGTTTTTCTCATGTCTACTGTTCTAATGAAATAGACCACTCAAGTTTTAAGAGAAACTGATGTGTGCTTTCTTTTAAACATTGTCCGGTATCCACCCTTCATTTGTCCTTTCTTTCTACTAGAATACAAATAGTGCGATCAGAAATGTAGAACCTGTAATACACATGGACCTAGGATAGCAGAATTNGAGGGATTGGGGGCAGGAGGAGAAGGGGATGACAGAGGATGAGATGGCTGGATGACATCACTGACTCGAGGGACGTAAGTCTGAGTGAACTCTGGGAGTTGGTGATGGACAGGGAGGCTTGGCATGCTGCGATTCATGGGGTCGTAAAGAGTCGGACATGACTGAGCGACTGAACTGAACTGAACTGAACTGGAGATCTTGAGAAAAGTGTAAGAGACTGGTTATTGACAAGTAAGAATAGAACAATGCCTCATTTTCCTTTGTGTACAGTTCTTTCATATATGGGTAGAGGATAGAATAGACTAATAAAGGCAGTATTTGGCCTTTCCAAAGATTTCAAGTCAAATGGGCTTTGCAGGAAGAGAATCTGCCTGCAATGTAGGAGATGTTGGGAGATCCCCTGGAGAATGAAATGGTTACCCTCTCCAGTATTCTTGTTTGGGAAATTTCATGAACAGAGGAGCCTGGTAGCATACAGACCATGAGGTCACAAATAGTTGGACATGACTTAGTGACTAAGCAGGCACACAAGCCAAATACTCTTTAACCAATATCTTTATTTCTAATTGTATCATCAATTCTGAGTTATGATATTTGTACACGCCATGAAATATTGCCTCTGTTTTTTTCTCTCCTGTGATAGACTGCATAGTGATTCACAAACATATGAATATCTTAATCTCTAGAATGGGTGAATACACAGATGGAGTTTGCAGATATGATGAAGTTAAGGATCTTGATACAGGAGGATTATTCTAGATTATCCCAGTGTACCATTATAGTCACAAGAGTCTATAAGGGAAAGTAAGTAGAACATAAAGAGAAGATGTGAGGATAGGGGCAGAGAAGAAGCTACATCAATGGCTTTGAAGATGGAGGAAGGGGCCTTGGTTGTTTGCAGCCCCCAAGTTTGTGGTGATTTGTTACAGCAGCAATAAGAAACCAGAATCCCCCCATGCGCTATTTAAGAACACTCCTCAGGAAAACACCCAGGTCCCCTCACCTTTTCTATTTCCTGGAGGTAAGCATCAATGAAGTCTCTTGCTTCAGCAGGATTCCAGTCTTTCCTGTGTTTTTCAATCACATTAGCAACAAACATTTTCAGTTTCTCCCATTTATGAAAGAGAGTTTGNCCCCTCACCTTTTCTATTTCCTGGAGGTAAGCATCAATGAAGTCTCTTGCTTCAGCAGGATTCCAGTCTTTCCTGTGTTTTTCAATCACATTAGCAACAAACATTTTCAGTTTCTCCCATTTATGAAAGAGAGTTTGGTGGGATCCCGGAAGAAACTCCATTATTCTTGGAAAGGCATTGTAGAGCTGATGGAGAAAATGAAACAGTCAAGTGGACAAGGGGGTGAGACAGTGTTCCACATTCTATGTCTCTTCTTTACTTCCACTTGACCCTTGGCATCAGCCTTGACTCGTCCTCTATCTCAGTCCGCTTCTTTTCCCTCTGGCCTCCATTCAAAGCATAGCCAATTTTGAAGCACTTCTCAACTACTCTATGCATTTTTCAGTTTCGTAAAAATCACCATCACTTCTTACCTGGATTCTGTAAAGCCTCCAACACATTTCCTGATTCTCTCCTTAACCCCCTTCCCAGTCTTTCTTCTACTGAGCAGCCTGAGGGATCCTTTAACAGTTTACTATATTGTTTCACTGTTTATTCCTCAATATTCTGGTGACTTTTGAAGATGTTAAGACAAATGCTACATCCTTCTCCTGACCTGGAGCTCTACATGTCCTGACGCCTCACCCTCATGTCTCTTCCTCTGCTGCCTGTCACTCACTGCCATCTTAACTCTCTTAGTCTTTCTAGTCCATCCCCATTGGTCTCTGTGATAACGTCAAGGATGACAATATTTAGTCCTTTGCATTTGCTATTCTTCCAATCGCAATTGATCTTCCTCTGGAATCTGTATAACACTAGCCTTTTATTTAATTCATCCTGATAATCCTCTAAGTAGTTGCCTCTCTGGAGCGCTTTCTCCATTCCCTTAATTTTGCTTTATTTTTTTTTTTTCATGGCAATTGTCTCTAGCATATGTCTGTGTATTTGTGTATGTGTGTGTAGAATACCACTGTCTAGCTAGCTAGCCATCTATGTTAAAAATAGAAATGTATTTGATTATCTGCCCATTATGATGTATTCTGCATGTGGGTAAGATATTTTTAATAAAATTAAGTGACTTTTGGATATATTTTCTCTAATACTTTCTAGTATAAAATTGATAGCACAACATAACAGAAAATTTCCTTGACTTTCAATGAAAGAGACATGGGTTTGACTATTAGCTCTGCTGCTTTCACAAATTTGGGGGACAATAATAATGATGATAATGATGGTGATGTAATTTGTCATGACATTGGGGCACCAGGGTTATTTTCATGAACAATCACATGAGATCATTAGTGCACCTAACAGAGAGTCAGTGGACCACTATGCAGATTTGCTTACAAAGCATATCCCCAAGTGTTCATCAACCCCATAGTGTTTTTCAAGAGAATAAAAATCAGCGTCATGTTAATGCAGTGAAAACTATGCAGAGTAAAAGAAGAGCAACTAAGAAATGAAAAAGCAATGGGCCAAGGAAGAGCCAGGCACAGAAGCACACATGTGAGGATCAGGCAGGTGTGGAAATAGGGAGGAAATGCATAGGAGAAACTCAAAAGTGATGGCAATGTTATGTTTTTCAAGGAAAAAAACACAAGTGCATACATGGTTTGTCATGTAAAGTTTTGCACTTTATATGAATGTTGGAAATTTTGTCTATAGTAAATATTAAACAATATTATCCCAAAACAGTAGAATCAAGAGATTGATTTCAAATAAGCTTGTGTTGAAAAAGATTATATTTCAGCTAAAAAGGAAAGGGTGACTCCATCTCATCTGATTCTGACGTCAACTCAATATTTTTTTCAAGACATGAAATTTGAACTGTTTTACCTGGCAGCACACTGATGCCTGTATACACAAGACCTCATCCAGCAGCCTCAGCAGCTCCTGGAACTGATCATCCCGGTAGTCAAACCGCTCCCCAAAGGTGATGGAGCAAATAATATTGGAAACAGCATTGTTGATTATGAAGTGAGGGTCAAAAGGCTGTCCTGGAGGCAGGAGAATAGATGGAGCCTTCAGATAGGTTTCTTTTTCATTCCAATAAAAGTCTATTCTATATGATGTATGACATAAAGACAATAGAACCACCACCAAGCCTATGACCCCAGTACCCTACAAAGTGCTGGTATTAGGACAGACATGTAGGTATTGATGAGCTTCTGGTTAGTGAAAGCATGAACCACAGTCTCTGCATCTGTCCTACGACCAGCTCACCGTTCTCCTCTCCTATTGCCTGGATGAGGTAGGTGACTTCTTCCTGAATGCGTTCCTCTAAGCTCTTCCTTCTTAAACCGAAGTTCCTCAGAGTTGTCAGGGTGAACCTTCTTTGCTCTTTCCATACCTGGCCATTGGACCTGATCAAGCCTGGGAAAATGAATACAATGTTATGAAAAGCAAGGCAACAAGGTCCATTGGTGATAACATATCAGATGGAAGGAAGGAGAAGCACTTTAAGGCACTTGAAAATTATTCAGAGAAATAATCCCTAAGCAATGGACATAATGGCTTGAATTTACTGATTGCTTGCAATGCTGGGCACATTAGCATTTTTAATGCATTAGGTAATTTAGTACTCATAGAATCTCTCATGTAAGTATAACCATTACTGACAAATCAGCCTCCCAACTTTGATCATGAGAAAAATGAGGCTCAAAGGATAAATCTACACTCTACAAGGTCATAGACTTAGTATGCACCTGAACATGTGTTCAAATTCAAGTCTGCCTGACTCCAAAACCCACACTGTGATTACTTGTTACACATTTAAGAATTTGCTGTGCTACTTTCTAAGTATGAATTTATGGATTAGACAAAATCAATCCTCATAAGGAGAAAAGATCTTAAAAAGATAAATAAATCACCCAAGAAAACAAAGAAATATGAACACTGTGCAGAAAGAATACCACAGAAAAAGGAAGAAGAATACATCTTAATACGCCATCATATAACGGTATTTATTTTATAACACTGGTGAGGACACCGTCCTCTTATTTCTTCATTTCATCTCACACTTCAACTCCTAATATCTCCCTTTGGCTTCCACCACCTTAGTGAAACGGCTCTTCTTACTGTTCAATCCAGGATCCTTTTCAGCTTCATCTCGATGTCTCAGCAGATGAGATGCTTTCTTCTTGAAACACTCTCTGCCAATGGAGCCCAGAACATCACACTCTCCAGATCTTTCTGCTAATTCTCTGACTTCAGAGAAATTATCATACCTTTGGTTAACTTATCGTCTTTGATCCAATTTTGAAATGATGGAGCTCTTCAAGATTAGGTCTGAAGCCGCTTCTCTTCTTACCCTGTCCTCCATTTCCAGGAAATTTCCACTCCAAAATTTCAAATGACATCTGCTGAGAGTTAACACGTGCTGTTGTCTCTCAGCTTCAGGTGCATACACAATTCCTTGCTGCTTGTCTCTCCTGGCTTCACACTCAGCATATCAATGGCTGAATTCATGGTTTGCTCCATCCAACTCCCCACTCAGGCCAGCCGACATCTGTCCTCCTTCACATGTCCCTTTTTCCCTATACCTACCCATTTGGGTGTCTACCTCAGCACCTCATTCTCCCTCTGTCTATGTCATCATGTCCTGTTGGATTTGCCTCCTGAGTAGCTTAAATCCATGTATCTTCACAGACACTTTCCTGGTCTGACCTACTATGCTATCATTTCTTGCCACCTCCCTCATCCAGGCCACCACCTCCTCTAACCTCCAAGACTCCATAGTCTCTTGAGCCTTTTATTCTATTCTTGACATTGCAGCTTAGATAAGTCTCTAAAATATACAATGTAAATATGGTGATTCCTTTCTCTACTGAAACCATTCAGGAGCCTCCATTGTTATTAGGATAAAAAGCAACATCCTTAACAAGAATTTGCATGAACTGTTTCTGGTCAAACTCCCTAGCTTTATCTCCACTTATCTCCATTTAATCATCTGTGTACTACACTGGCCCCCTTTCAATTCCTCAGTTCACTGTCCTTCCTACTTCAGAGACTTTTCAGATTCTACTCTGGATTGCTTTGTCCCTGGATTTCTGGATTGCTTCTTCACTTTATTACTTGTCTTTAACTTCATTAGCTTTTCCTGCATCTCAGGACTAATTACATACCCATAATAGATGAACCCTACTCTTCTTAATACTTCATAACACTTCATAGCCTTAAATCATTTGTGTAATTGATACCATCTTTTTAAATCACTTGTAAGTTACAGAAGACCAAGGATTCTGTCTGTTCTACTCACTGTTTTATCACTAAAGCCAGCCACTAGGTTCACATTACAGACACAGAATAAATAGAGACATAGAGTTAATAGATGCAATACTTCAAAGAGGAATCGAGAAACCCCCGGGGGAAAAAAAGAGTGCTTAGAATAGATTTTAGCTTTTCATTCAGAGTTTTTAAAATATAAGTTCATTTACCAAGTTTATTTTATTATCTGTTAAGTATTCATGCCAAATTCTTCCACTGACAGAAAGCTCGAGATACTTTGTGAGGTACAGCTTTAATAACAGAACACAAGGAATTAGAGGCAAGAAGGGATCACAAAGTCAGTAGTAGGAGGAAGCTGATCTACATATTTTCCTAGGGGACAAGATTTGAAGATTTGAATGATAAAATAGAAGAGAGCCTGAGAACACAGCATTGCCTTTCTTTTTAAAAAAACACATCACATCACTGAATGATGAGGATACTTATTTATCAAAACATCCAGAGTGAGTTCATGCAGGTGATGCCACTTCTCCCAAATCCCTGATATTAGAGCTGACCGGGCCAGGTTCCCTGAGGAGGTGACTTCAACAGGAAATGGGGCCACTCAGTTTCCTTGAGGGACAGAGATTCTATGAGGGGCCTGGTCCTGGGAGTGTTGGAAGCACTTTCAGAGGCCACAGGAATATCAAATATATGCTTCTTATTTTGGCCATAGAACTTACCTTTATTGTTAAAGATACGTTTCTGAGTAGGTATCATGGGGCGGTTTACAAAGTTTTGTTCCTGGTAGACAAGGGCTTCTTTGATATGGGGCAATCCAGTTATAACAATGGAATGAATTGCACCAAAATCCAGCCTAATAATATTCCCATATTTCTTCACAATCTGAAAAATAGAAGAGTCACAGTTGGGTATGTACATGTCTATGTGTCCTGGATGGAGAATGTGTGGAGTTGCGATGAGGGTCCAGGGAGGTGCAGAGGGGAAGCTTGTAATGAGTGGAATCTGTGTGTCTGTGTGTGCATCTTGGGCTGCATCTAGACTTCCTCTAAATCCACTAGAGGGCATAGACATTCATTATAAAACTCATTCATGTGTTCAACTTACTTAAATTGAGTGAGCTTATGTGACCTGCGTTTCTTGACTTCCTACTTTTGCCTTCCAGTCCCCTATAATGAAAAGGACATCTTTTTTTGAGTGTTAGTTCTAAAAGGTCTTGTAGGTCTTCATAGAACCATTCAACTTCAGCTTCTTCAGCGCTACTGGTTGGGCATAGACNACACACACACATGACTACCCAGATATGCCTGCTAGCCATTCCATTACCTCAGGGGTTTGATAAATCAAATTAGTGGCTGCATTAACTACTACTCCTATATTAATATGTTGAACATACCAGAATGTAATGAATCTGAACAAAGGATTTCATCATTTTAAGGAATCATTACAATTTGGATTTCAGACATGGAAGCAGAACTACCCTTAGAGACATTTTCCAATCAGTCTACCCAGGCGCCCAATTCTGTTCAAAAAGTGAACATGTTAGTCGCTCGGGCGAGTCTGGCTCTGTGACGCTATGGACTACGGTCCACCAGGCTCCTCTGTCCATGGAATTCTCCAGACAAGAATATTGGAGTGGGTAGCCATTCCCTTCTCCAGGGGATCTTCCTGACCTAGGGATTGAACCTGGGTCTCCTACATTGCAGGCAGATTCTTTACTGTCTGAGCCACTGGCCTGAAAGAAGGCACAGATCTTTATTAATGTAGTTACTTTCCCATGGCTGAAAGACTCTGCAAAGACAAATCCAAGAAAACACTCAGATACACCCTGAGAAGAGATGCGGACTTGTAACAACGTGTGTAACACAGATGCTTGCTAAATTAGTGAATAAATGGCAGGACCGATGAGCAGATGAGTAAATTTAGCTTTTATAAAAAGTTTACAGGTCTCTAACACTGAGGCCTTTTTGTGAATGACTCTGAATTACTGGAGTTTTGAACTGTCATCTTGTATTAGTTTTTTCCCCATCTTTTACTGTCATGCAGTCAACTCTTGCCATTGACTGTCTTGCTTGTTTCTAAACCAGTGCTGCCTACAGTTTCACTATCTTGTTTATTTCTATTCTGCTGTGAGACTGGTCAGTTTATTAAAGTTACGTGCAAGTAGATAGACTCTAAGGACTCTGAAAACACTTCAGGAAACTAGTACATGATTTTCAAGTCAGTTTTGTCTCTCAGAAGCCCTTTTGCTTCTCGTGTGGTATTATCTGTGCTCCTGATGGCTGAGGTCATGGGATGAAAGACACATTATCACACTCACAGCCACGTTGGTTAGAGACTGAGATGCTATTGTCCTGGCCTAGAGGCGTCACCTCAAAGGTGAGAATGCTGTTTAAACTTCACTGCATACTCTTCAGTGTCTCATATATTCCTCTCACATGTCTTAAGAATTCAATAGANATCTTTTTTTGAGTGTTAGTTCTAAAAGGTCTTGTAGGTCTAAAAGGTCTTCATAGAACCATTCAACTTCAGCTTCTTCAGTGCTACTGGTTGGGCATAGACTTGGATAACTGTGATATTGAATGGTTTGCCTTGGAAATGAACAGAGATCATTCTGTCATTTTTGAGATTGCATCCAAGTACTGCATTTTGGACTCTTTTGTTGATCATGATGGCTACTCCACTTCTTCTGAGGGATTCTTGCCCGCAGTAGTAGATATAATGGTCATCTGAGTTAAATTCACCCATTCCAGTCCATTTTAGTTCTCTGATTCCTAGAATGTCGACGTTCACCCTTGCCATTTCTTGTTTGACCACTTCCAATTTGCCTTGATTCATGGACCTGACATTCCAGGTTCCTATGCAATTTGCTCTTTACAGCATCCAACCTTTCTTTTATCACCAGTCACAGAGTCGGACACGGCTGAGCGACTGAACTGAACTCATGTGACCTGAAAATAATGCATAAAAATATAATAAAGTAAACAAAGGTATCTTATCTTAAGCATCTTAGAATTTAGTGAATGGAGAGAATTCAGCACATGTGACTTACCAAAGAAGTCAGAGATGTTTAGTTGAAGACTAACCTATCAAACATGGATTTCTTAGTGCATAGTATCTGTTTAATCACAAGAGAATGTCCCCTTCCTCAACAGGTTCTAGGTGATAAAAAAAAAGTCACTCTGAGTCAGCGACTAGATATGGAGAAGTGAACACTAGTTCTGGAGTCATCTTAACTCTGTGATTGACAACTGAGATCTCAGAATAGTTGCTTCACTTTCTTGGAGCCTAAGCTCCCCAGCTGTGAAAGGTAGAAAACTGTTCCTCCCTTGGAGTTTCTGTGAGGGTGAACCCCCTGGCACTTCAGTGATGAGGACTAGGCATCCACTGCCATGGACCCAGGTATGATCCCTGGACAGGGAACAAAATCCCACAAGCAGAACGGCGTGCTGGAAAACCCCACACTTCAGAACCCAGATAGTTTCTTGAGGAGGAATGAGAACAATAATGTGAAACACACTTTGTGCCCTGGGTCCTGTCAGACAGCCACTCTATAATGTGGGAGATGAATGGTCTCTGTGTGCAAAGCGACATGCGTGCACTGGCTCAAGGGGACAGATAGGACAAGAGCACACGGATGATGTGCAGAAGAAAGGCAGTGTTCATAGACAAGCACAGTTACTGGGTGCCATGCTAACTACTTTCACATTTTATCTCATTTCCCTCACACCACCCTACAGTAATGATTTTATTCATGTTTTAGTAAGGAAAATGAGTCATGGAGAAGTAACTTAGCCAATGTGACAGAGCTATTGGTGGCTGGAGGGAATGTGCCAAGCTTATGTAAGATTTAAGGACAGAAACATGAATTGAGATGGTGCTGGACCTTAGAGTTTCATGGATGTGATGATGTGAAAATGGGAATGAGACTAATGGACCAAAGGGAAAGAAAGGGAAAGGGAGAGTGTGTAGCTGTGCCACAGACACATAAGGGACCCAGGGGCTAGGATAGGTTCCTGGAAAAAATAGCTCTCTCTGTGTAGAGAGATGGGACACAGGCTGGCAAGGTACTGTGAGCTGGACCAAGGATGTCTTAATGTCAAGTGAAACACTTTAGACCTTGTTTTGCTTGTTTGTAGAAACCTGAATAGATGAGGTAAGGTGAGCGCCTCAGGGCTTAGATTTTGAAGTCATACAAATCGCTTTGTGGTCAGCTTCCACTTGTTACTTTCTGTGTGATATTTAGTCAAGCTTTTTAAATTCCCTCTGTCTCAATTTCAAAATGTATAAAATGACAGCTATTACAATTTAGGATTCTGGTGATAGTGTTGCAATGAAAAGGGGGAAAAAAAGAGGAATGAGTTTTCTTTCCCTTTCCTGAAAACGGTGAAGATAAGAGAACAGTGTGCAGACCTGAACACTGTGAGTCTTTTTACTTTGCATGGGTGTGTGCATGCATGCAAATTTGCTTCAGTCATGTGTGACTCTATGGACTGTAGCCTGCCAGGCTCCTCTATCCATGGGATTCTCCAGGTAAGAATACTGGAGTGGGTTGCTATGCCCTCCTCCAGGGTGTCTTTCGGCCCAGGGATCAAATCCATGTCTCATATCTCCTGCACTGACAGGCAGTTTCTTTATCACTAGCAACACCCAACTGTTCCTAACTCTGCATGTCCATAACTAAGTTTGTTTTTCTGCCCTCCTATTTCCACAGCTGTAACCAAGGTTACTTTTCTGTCACCTAGCTCTCTGCAGGAGCTACATTTCACACCTAGTTTCCTTTGACTCTATGCTAAATACATCCTCTGTCTGGTGCTGACCCTTCCAACTCTCTCCTCCCCTTGTAGTTCTTTTTTACACACCAGAAGGAAGGCCACAGGACCACCAAATTGCCAGACTCAATTACTGGGTCAGTGACCCCAGCCTATGACTGTTTTGGAAACAATGCAAAAAGAAAAAATAAAAAAAATGCTAACACCTGTGTTCCTCATCATCAACTCATGACTGTGAACCTTTATCTTATATAAGCCCCTAGTCTCTTCAAGGAAAGATATAACCATTTGAATGCAGATTTCCATGAACAGTATGAAAAGGCAAAATGACAGGATACCAAAAGAAGAACTCCTTAGGTCCTTAGGTACCCAATATGCTACTGGAGGTCAGTGGAGATATAAATCCAGAAAGAATGAAGGGATGGAACTAAAGCAAAAACAATACCCAGTTGTGGATGTGACTGGTGATAGAAGCAAGATCCGATGCTGTAAAGAGCAATATTGCATAGGNATGTTTGGATGGCATCACCAACTCAATGAACATGAGTTTGAGTGAACTCTGGGAGTTGTTGATGGACAGGGAGGCCTGGCGTGCTGCGATTCATGGGGTTGCAGAGTTGGACATGACTGAGTGACTGAACTGAACAGAATCACTGCTTAAGAAGCATTGATTTTCTCTCCCTTCATGATATTTAATACTGTACACACTTGGATTGTTTTATCTTGTGAGACAGTCCCATCTAGGGGCTTTAAGTCAAATCTGGAGAAATATCTGTGGGGATATTATGTAAGAAACACCAGCATTAATGTGACGTTGGCCCAGGAGGTCTCAAATATCCCTCATATTTCAACATTCTCTGTCCCCAAGATTATGAAGCAGAATTTTCCAATAAGTCTGACAGGTCCCTATCTTGTAAGAAGCTCTCCCAAGGCAAAGAAAAGGACCTCGTGGCAAAGTCTGACTGAGAACTGCTACCTGCTGTATTCCCACAGAGATTTGCAATGCACATCACATAGTAAAACACTGAGAAACCTCATAGCTCACAGAAAAGAAAAGCCAGGCTTTATCTCAACACTGTGGATGTAGGAATCCCTCTTCTCCTCCAGAACACCTATTGATAAATAGTCGAACTAATGTTCTAGAGACCACTCATGGAGAAAAACACTAATATTACGTCAGGTATAATGTACCTCTCTCCCATTTAAGTAATTCTGTAAGACAAGAATAATGTCCCTTTCCCAGTTGGAATTCCCATCATTCATGAGAATGAGCTTGGAGATCTGAGGTTGCAGTGAGGCCCTAGTTACCTTGGGCAGATGGTATCCATTCAGGGGTGTCCACTGCCACCTCCCTGGGTGCATTCAGAGGGACGATGTTCCCCATTTTCAGCACCTCGTGGATGACAGCACTGGTGTAGGGAATGGACTCTCGAGCGGCCGTGCTCACCTTCTGTGATTGGCTAAGCACTCTGTTGATCTCAGGCTGGGCTTTTTCTGGAAATAAGAGGAGGCTGCATCATTGTAATATTCTATAACTTTCACTGTGCCTGGTTAAGCTAAGGAATGGAATAATCAGAATCAAAATGGCTAAAGCTATAGTAGGTTCTCCAGACTAGCTCCTCAGGGAGGTATCTGAGTAGGAAGTGGGCCCTGGTATGAGACAAATCTGGTGGCAAACTCTTGCTCAACAACATCCCTGTTGCATGTTCCTAAAGCTCTTTGAGCCTCCTTATTAGTGAGGATGAATCTATTTCCTCTTTAGGATGTTTTGAGATTTGCATGAAATGATTTAGGGAAGCATCCAACAAATGAAAAACAACAACAAAACCCTGCTACTTGGGCACCAATATGTTTTCCTCTTTTCCTATAATGATAGATATTTTAGCTGGATACGTCGTTTTGTACAGCTAAAGACTACATCTCCCAGATTCCCTTCTGGCTACATTCTGACCAATAGAATGTAAGAAGAGGAGAAGTTTAATACTTGGAACATGCTTTCTTCCCCTTCCTATGGTGGAAAGGCCGCCTTAGAAGTGAGCCATCTTTGAGAGTCCCAACAAGGTGCCATTCTAGATTCAACAGCAACACATGGGAAGCAGCTTAGACCCCAAAGCGTTCTGCAGAGTCCAACTTAGTTGCTCATTTGTGAGAGAAATAATTTTTTATTTATTTTTAAATAACTGTTAATTTAAAAATTTTTGGTAAAATGCACATAAAATTTATAATCTTAACCATTTTAAGTATAACAGTTTAATAATGTTAAAAATTTTGCACTATTACAACACCAATTTCTAGAATATTTTTATCTTGCAGAACTGAAACTCGACATCCATTAATGCACAGCTCCCTATTTTCCCCTACTCCCTGTCTCTGACAACCACCACTTTTATGTTTCTATGCATTCAACCACCCCACCTACCTCATACACATAGAATCATACAGTATATGTCTTATTTATGACTGAACTATTTAACTGAGCATAATGTCCTCAAGGTTCATTCATGCTGTAGCATGTGTCAAAATGTGTCCTTGTTAGACTGAATAATATTCCATTGCAGCTCAGGTTTTGTTTATCCATTCATCCATTGATAGACATTTGGTTTGCTTCCACCTCTTATGGCATTTTAAACCATTGACATTTTGGAGCCTCTATCATAGAAACCAAAGCTATATACTAACTGCTACTGCTAAGTTGCTTCAGTCGTGTCTGACTCTGTGCGACCCCATAGACGGCAGCCCACCAGGCTCNAAATACTTAGAAAGCAAAGTTGGAAAAGATTTAAGAAGAATGGAGAAAAACTTCAGAATTACTGAGATTAGGTATTTCCAATAACTTGGAAAGACAGGTAAGTCTCAAAATGAAAATTGAATTTAGAAATAAAATGGAGTGTTATGTATTTCACATATGAGTTTAGTACACAGATTTCTTGAATTCCATTTTCTGGAGTATGCACTTCCCTACTATTAAGTGTTTTCCACTGTGGTCAATATCTAAGAATGAAACAAAGAAAAGAAATAAAAAAGAAAATAGGAAGGGATGCAGGAAGAAAGGAAAGAAAGAAAGAAGGAAGCAAAAGAGGTGATGAAGGAAGAAGGCAGAAAGAGGGGAAAGGAGAGAGAAAATTAATAGTGAAATTGAAGTAAAATAGAACTTCATACTTCTCTTTAATTCTTTTTATTGGGATTTATCAGACACTTATGTAGGAAGATAAATTAAGGGAAGCATCTGTTGTCAAATTCATGGTATGAATGGTTGATATTTTCCTTAAATTTTTAATTTAAAATTTATATTTTCATGCCTCTATATATGAAATCAGAGCTTGAAAGTTTCAGTTGAATTGAGAAACAGCTAACCCTTCATTACATTAGGCATGTAAAAACAAGTTTCAGGTAAAGACAGAACAATAGACAAATCTATTTAGTTTCACCTCATTTGAGATCTCAAGAAAAAAAAAAATTAGTAATTTACTTATTTAAAGCCATAATGTTATAATGACATGAAACATTTGAAAGAAGGAAAAAAAAATNCTACCAGGCTCCTCCATCCATGAGGTTTTCCAGGCAAGAGTACTGGAGTGGGTTGCCATTGCCTTCTCCGATATACTAACTATGTGTTCTTAAATTAAAAAATAGTTATTCATAGGTAAAAACTAATTGTACATCATGACTCAAGACACATGGACAGAAATATACACACATATAAAGCATGTGCTGTGTTGTGTTTAGATGCTCAGTCATGTGCAACTTTTTGCGACTCCATAGACTGTTGCCCACCAGGCTCCTCTGTCCAAGGGGAGTCTTCAGACAAGAATACTGGTGTGGGTTGCCACTCTCTCCTACAGGGTATCTTCCCAACCCAGATATTGAACACAGGTCTTCCACATCGCAGGTAGATTCTTTACTGAATCACCAGGGAAGCCCAAGAACACTGGAATGGTTAGCCTAGCCCTTCTCCAAGAGAACTTCTTGACGAAGGAATCAAACTGGGGTCTCCTGCATTGCAGGTGGATTCTTTACCAGCTGAGCTACCAGAGATGCCCCATATAAAGCCTACATTTATAGTTAATACATATATGGTTATTCATAGGGAAAGAAATAAAATTTCTTGATAAAAAGCTTATCCTCAGTACCACAGGAAGAAATTTTCTCTTTTCTAATCTATTTTTATTTTAGAAAAAGAAGTTGACCTTGATTCACTAAACAGATAATAAACTGTTACCCAGAGTTTGAGAGACTGTATCCTAGAAGCACTTCATGGGCTCAAACTGTTCTGGAACCTAGAGAAAGAACCATGACTGTAACAGTCATTGTCCTCCAAAAGCTACAGTCTGTGGGGAAGATACATAAATAATGTTGTTGTGGTTGTGTTGACTCTTTGCGACCCCACGGACTGCAGCATGCCAGGCTTCCCTGTTTTTCACTGTCTCCCAGAGTTTGCTCAAACTTATGTCCATTGAGTCAGTGATACCATCCAACCATCTCATCCTCTGTCATTCCCTTCTCCTGCCCTCAATCTTTCCCAGCATCAGTGTCCTTTCCAAGGAGTTTGCTTTTCACATCAGGTAGCCAAAGTATTAGAGCTTCAGCACCAGCACTTCCACTGAAAATTCAGGATTGATTTCCTTTATGGTTTATTGGTTTGATTTCCTTGCTGTCCAGGGGACTCTCAAGAGTCTGGAGCTGTTTCTTTGCTCTTCTCCAGGAGCATACTGCACACCTACCGACCTGGGGAGGGGGGCACCTCATCTTCAGGTGTCTTATCTTTTTGCCTTTTCATACTGTCATGGGATTCTCCAAGCAAGAATAATGAAGTGGGTTTGCCATTTCCTTCTCCATAAATAATATGTGATAAGCAAATGAAAGTGCTTTAGTTCATCTCTTAAGTAAGAAAATGCTAGTATTTTCCTAGACGTGTGGGGAGACACTTAGAGGAGATTGTGTTGAATAGGTTCTTCAAGAATAGCTAGGGGTTTACCAAGGAAAGAAATTTGGGAAATACATTTTTGTATTATTCTTCCAGGGAAGAACAGGTGTGATGGTCCACAGGCACAAATCAGGACAGTGTAAAAGAAAATGATGGACAAATTAGTGAGGCCCCCATGCAAGCTGGGGAGAGTCAAGGCTGGACAGACAGAAAGAGGCACAGCAAAGGGCATAATATACCAGACTAAGAAGTGTGAACACTGTCTACAGGGCAATGGAAGATAGCACTTAGAAAGAGCAGGGTGACTTTAGGTCAGTTGTAGTGAGGTAGTTGGACCTAGAGTCTGTCATACAGAGTGAAGTAAGTCACAAAGAGAAAAACAAGTATCAAATATCAACGCCTATATCTGGAATCTAGAAAAACAGTCCTGATGAACCTATATGCAGAGTAAGAATGGAGATACAGACATAGAGAACGGACTTGCTGACACAGTGTGGGAAGGAGAGGATAGGCCTGATCGAGAAAATAGCAGTGACATACATACACTACGACGGTGTCAAAGAGAAAGCTGGTGGGAAGCTGCCACGTAACACAGGAAGTCCAGCCGGTACTCTATGAAGACTTAGAGCGGGTGGGAGCAGGGAAAGTGGGTGGGAGAGAGGCTCAGTGGGAAGGGGAGAGATGTAGTGTTAAGTCTGATTCCCTCTGCTGTATGGCAGAAACCAATACAACATTATAAATCAATTATCCTCCAATTAAAAAATAAATGCAGGAAAAAAAAAAGGAGGGAAGGCTGTGACAGATTTCCCACGCGAGTGGAATGGAGCTCTTTCCTGGAGCTCCCCAGAGTATCAATGGGCTTCACTGTTTTTCTCACTGGACTGAGAGTCTCCTGAGGGCAGCGACTCTGCGACATTTGTGTTACGTTGACTCATCCCAATTCCGAGAGAAAAACTGAACAAGATGCCTGTTCTCAAGTCTGCCTGGCCCGCGAATGGCCTACCCATCTCTCCATCCAATCACGCTCTCACCTGGCCCCTTCACGGGGCAGTGTGCTCCAGGAGGCCTCGTTCTGACCCAGCCCAGGGCCACTCACTAATGAGCTCACCTTGAATTAGGGGGGGTCAGGGCCATGCAGAGCAGCCTCCCAGCGCAGGTGGTCGAAGTTGTCTCTGTTCCAGCAAAGAAGAGGTCTAGGGTGTTGTAGATGAGGTTTTCTTCATGGAAACTTGAATCAGCATTGCCCTTATGCTAGAAAGCACAGTGATTATTGGCTTATCTAGTGGATTCTAAGTGACCACAACATAGGGGGCTTCATCCTTAAGAAATCGTAGAAGGAAAGGCCCCCACCCCCATGAGAAATGATTTCCCCTTTGGCATTCTCAGGAGGCAGAGGCTTATTACTGCAGTGTCTGTGGTATCCTTCCTCCTCCAAGTGCTAGAAGCCTTTGTTAGCTTTGGTGGATGAAAATCAAGACTATTAATGTTTTTACTTCCATAATTAGGGAGAATCTATTACCACACTGGAAAACAGCCTTGAGTTCCAATATGACACATTATTCACTCTCTGTATGACTTGAGAGTAATAAACCTCTCAACCTCTGTGTGTTTAACTTTCCTCTTTCATAAAACAGAAATAACAATGTGTGTGTGTGTGTGTGTGTGTGCGTGCGCGTGCGCACGCACGTGCACGTGACTGCGTGCTCAGTCGTGTCTGACTCTTTACAAGGCCATGGACTGTAGCCTGCCAGGCTATTCTGTCCATGGATTTTCCAGGTAAGAATATGTTGGGTTGCCATTTCCTACTCCAGAGGATCTTCCCAACCCAGAGATAAAACCAGAATCTCTTGTGTCCCCTGCATTGGCAGGTGGATTCTTTACCACCTAGCCACCTGGGAAGCAGGAATAACAGTACTCTCACCCCTTAAGGTGGCATTATGAATTATGTGTGATACAAAGGGCACATAGCAAATACTCAGTAAATGTTTGCAATAACACCAGAGAGAATAAATTCAGTATCTCTGAAGTACAACAGTTCTCATATGTTTCCATTAACCGTTCCCTTTTTAGGTTTGCAACTACTGGAAAAACCATAGCTTTGACTAGACAGCACTCTATTGGCAAAGTAATGTCTCTGGTTTTTAACATACTGTCTAGGTTAGTCATAGTTTTTCTTCCAAGGAGCAAGTGTCTTTTAATTACATGGCTGCAGCCACCATGTGCAGTGATCTTGGAGCACAAGAAAATAAAGTCTGCCATTGTTTCCCTATCTATTTGTCNGTTTTTAACATACTGTCTAGGTTAGTCATAGTTTTTCTTCCAAGGAGCAAGTGTCTTTTAATTACATGGCTGCAGCCACCATGTGCAGTGATCTTGGAGCACAAGAAAATAAAGTCTGCCATTGTTTCCCTATCTATTTGTCATGAAGTGATGGGACTGTATGCCATGATCTTTGTTTTCTGAATGTTGAGCTTTAAGCCAACTTTTTCACTCTCCTTTTTCACTTTCATCAAGAGGCTCTTTACTTCTTCGCTTTCTGCCACAAGGGTGGTGTCATCTGCATATCCGAGGTTATTGATATTTCTCCCAGAAATCTTGATTCCAGCTTGTGCTTCATCCAGTCCAGCATTTCGCATGATGTACCCTGCATATAAGTTAAATAAGTAGGGTGACAATATATAGCCTTGACGTACTCCTTTTCCTGTTTGGAACCAGTCTGTTGTTTCATGTCCAGTTCTAACTGTTGCTTCCTGACCTGTATACAGATTTCTCAGGAGGCAGGTCTTCCTATTTCTTTAAGAATTTTCCACAATTTGTTGTGATCCACACAGTCAAAGGCTTTGGCGTAGTCAATAAAGCAGAAGTAGATGTTTTTTCTAGAACTCTCTTGTTTTTTTGATTATCCAACAGATAGCCATTTGATCTCTGGTTCCTCTGCTTTTCTAAATCCAGCTTGAACATCTGGAAGTTCACAGTTCACGTACTGTTGAAGCCTGGCTTGGAGGATTTTGAGCATTACTTTGCTAGCATGTGAGATGAGTGCAATTGTGCAGTAGTTTGAACATTCTTTGGCATTGCCTTTCTTAGGTATTGGAATGAAAACTTTCCCGGTCCTGTGGCCACTGCTGAGTTTTCCAAATTTGCTGGCATATTGAGTGCAACACTTTAACAGCATTATTTTTTAGGATTTGAAATAGCTCAACTGGAATTCCATCAGCTCCTCTAGCCTTGTTCATAGTGATGCTTCTTAAGGCCCACTTGACTTCACATTCCAAGATTTATGGGTCTAGGTGAGTGATCACATCATCGTGGTTATCTGGGTCATTAAGATCTTTTTTGTATAGTTCTTCTGTGCATTCTTGCCACTTCTTCTTAATATATTCTGCTTCAGTTAGGTCCATATCCATTTCTGTCCTTCACTGTGCTCATCTTTTTAGGTTAATTTAAACACGTCTGATTCCAACAGCCATTCCCCATGGCATTCCAGCATCTTTCCCACCTTCCTCCAGAAGCTTCAGTGTGTCAGCATTCCTCCCTGTGTGTGGCTCCACACCTGCACACTTACAGCATGTGAAGTATACTCCTCTGAGGAGATAGCAATTCTTCTATTAATGGTATGCCAACAAGGGGAAATAAGAGTTGCAAAGAAATGTACCATTCTGCCAACTTGAGGAGAAGGAAGAAATAATCTATGGCAAAGACGATTCCACTATACAGTGATGTGTATTAACCAGAGGGATTACTATGTTAAAGGACATACATACAATTTCACTTTTTTTCCTGCTTCTGGCCTATAATGCTGGAAAAGTGCATGACATGGGGATGAGGGAGGAAAGCAAACCTTCCTCACACTTAAACTCTGGCATCTGACTCAGCTTCACTTGTGTTCTCCACTGGGGAGCTGGGGGAAGGGGTAGGAGACTGAGCATTGAGCCAACGAACCATGAAACAACACTTAGTTCTCCTTTCGTGTGCCCCTCCTTCAGATGTGGGTAGAGAATAGAGAACAGACCTCAAAAAAGCAGTGTTTGGGCTTTCCAAAGACTTCCAGTCAAATACCATTAAATCTCTATCTTTATTTTTACTTGTATCAACAATTCTGAATTATGTTATTCCTACACTATGAAATATTGCCTATATCTTTCCTCCCCTGTGGTAGGCTGAATAATGACCTACAAAGATGTCCATGTCTTAATCTCTGGGACCCATGAATGTTAAATGCCAGGCAGAACTTTGTAGATACAATTAACTTAAAGATCTTGATATGGCAAGATTATCTTGAATATCCTGGTGGGCCCAAAACAATCACAAGAGTCTCATAAGAGGGGTACAAGAAAGGCATAAGGGGAAGACGTGAGGATGGGGGCAGAGAAGATGCTATGTGGATGGCTTTGAAGATGGAGGAAGGGACCCTGAGTCAAGGAATACAGGCAGCCTCTACAGGCTGGAAAAGTCCATCAATGGATTCTGCCCAAGCGCCTCCAGATGTAGCAGCCCTGCCTCCACCTTGGCTTCAGTCCAGAGAAACTGGCTTCAGCCTTCTGACCTTTGGAGTTAGAATAAATGTGTGCTTTTTTTTTTTTTTTTAATTTATTTATTTTTAAATTTAACTTTACAATACTCTATTGGGTTTGCCATACATCGACACGAATCCACCACAGGTGCACACAAGCTCCCAATCCCGAGTNAAGAGTCGGACATGACTGAGTGACTAAACTGAACTGAACTGTTGCTAGTAGACCTGCCTTACAAGAAAAGTTAAAGTTCTTCAGAAAGTAGGAAAATATATAGGTCAGAAACAAAGATCTAAGGAAAGAAAGGACATTAGAGAAAAAATAAATTAGGGTTATTAAATCTCTTATTTTCTAATTCTTAATTGGTCTAAGAGTTTGTTCAAAATAAAAATAGTAACGATTTATTTATTATAGCTTACAGATAAGTGATATGAATGATGCA
This sequence comes from Neotragus pygmaeus, assembly GCA_006410875.1. Classification (NCBI taxonomy): domain Eukaryota; kingdom Metazoa; phylum Chordata; class Mammalia; order Artiodactyla; family Bovidae; genus Neotragus; species Neotragus pygmaeus. The sequence goes on from SJYV01042029.1 coordinate 29,452, forward strand.
ATGTTGGAAAGGACAGAAGGAAAGAATTAGGAAAATGCTGTTACAAGGTACTTGGAGTACCAACCAAGCAACTTAATGATATTTGAATATATGTTTGAATTTGTTTGGGGCTGGTGCATGGTGACGGTCCAGAGAGATGATATGGGGTGGGAGGTGGGAGGGGGATTCAGGATTGGGAGCTTGTATACACCAGTGGCGAATACATGTCACTGTATGGCAAAACCAATATGGTATTGTAAAGTAAAATAAAGTAAAAATAAAATTAAAAAAATTAATAAAATAAAAAATTAAAAAAAAANGAGAGATGATATGGGGTGGGAGGAGGGAGGGGGATTCAGGATTGGGAGCTCGTATACACCAGTGGCGGATACATGTCAATGTATGGCAAAACCAATATGGTATTGTAAAGTAAAATAAAGTAAAAATAAAATTAAAAAAATTAATAAAATAAAAAATTTAAAAAAATAAAATAAAGAAATATCAAAAAAAAGATAAAGAATGGACATGCTAAGACAGAAGAGAAAATGTAACTGTCCAAAATACTCAAAATCAGAGAAGAGGGTAAAAGGGTGAAAAACAGAAAAATATAAATCAATAGCAATAAATAGAAGGCAGTAATGAATATGACTGAGTTTTCTATATGTCATTGGCAGAGACAGTTTTAGCTCAGCATCAAAACAACAAAATACTTAGGAAAAAACTTAACCAAGAAGACAGACGACTTATACATTGAAAACTATAAACTACAGAAAACCCCCTACATACAAAGCTTCAAGTTGCATACTTTCAAAGATGTTCCAGCGTTGGGCATGAGTGAAACTGCAGTTTGCCCTCTGTCTCCTATTGCTGATGATCTTTCAGGTCTACCATTTCCCACCTCCACTTGCTCCTCCTCTAGTCAATAACTGTTGTTACTTGTCAGTTCACCTGATGCCATCCCTAGCAAGCCAGCTGTTGTAATATACTACTGTACTTTTCAAGGTACTATAAGATTAAAAATGTTTTCTTTATTTTTGTGTTTTCTAGCGTATTATTTGTGTGAAAATTATTATAAACCTGTTGCATTACAGTACTATACAGCTGAATGTGTTAGTTGGGTACCTAGGCTAACTTAATTGGACTTATGAACAAAATTAGGCTTATGAATGTGCTCTCAAAATGGAATTCTTTAGTATGTAGGGGACATACTGTATTGTTGAACAAAATTGAAGAAGACACAAATAAATGGAAATATCTCATGTTGTGAACTAGAAAACGTAACATTATAAAAATGTCCAGGTTAGATATACATCTAACATTCTTGAATTGTATTATAATAGTATGAAGTAAAAAAGGATTAATATAGAAAAGTTAATTTCTAACTTAATTACCTGTAGTTAACAACTGAAGTTTGAAGTTAAAAACACAGTATCATTTACATGAGGACCAAAACTGAAACAAAAACAAAAGAATGATGATATACTTAGTTATATATTAACAACAAGAAGAAAACTACAAAACCGTGATGAAAGAAACCAAAGGAAATACAAAAGAATGGAGAGATATTCTGTAGACATAGATAGGAAGAATTATCAAGGTGTCAACTCTTCCCAAATCTATACATAAATGAGAAAAATGTGTATGTAATTTAATGAATTCCTAAATAAAATTGATGCTTTTGAACTGTAGTGTTGGAGAAGACTCTTGAGAGTCCCTTGGACTGCAAGGAGATCCAACCAGTTCATTTTAAAGGAAATCTGTCCTGAATATTCACTGGAGGGACTGATGCTGAAGCTGAAACTCTAATACTTTGGCCATCTGATGAGAAGAACTGACTCACTGGAAAAGACCCTAATGCTGGGAAAGATTGAAGGCAGGTGGAGTAGGGGACAACAGAAGATGAGATGGTTGGATGGCATCACCGACTTGATGGACATGAGCTTGAGCAAATTCCGAGAGATGGTGATGGACAGGGAAGCCTGGTGTGTTGTGGTCCATGGGGCTGCAAAGAGTCAGACACAACTGAGTGACAGAACTGGACTGAACTGAAAACAAAATTCCAGTGGGTTATTTAAATGTTATTGACATTGAAAATTGATTCTAAAAATTATGGAAAGATAAAAGGCCCTTGGAATGTACAACAGCAAGTATCAAGACTAATGTAAAGTATGTAGTTAGTAATATATCAATACTGACTCATCAATTATAACATGCAAGTTGTTAATCATATGAGAAATTGGGGGGGTAATGAATGAGCATATGGAACTGTATTCTCCACTCAAATTTTCTGTAAATTTGTAAAAGAAAATCCACAAACTGATTCTAAAGTTTATATAGAAAGGTCAAAGACCTGGAGTAGCAAATACATTATAAAAGGAGAACAAATTTGGAGAAGGGACATCCCTTGACTTCAAGACTAAGTATAAAGTTGCATAATCAGAACATGTGGTATTGGTGAAAGAATGTACAAATAGATCATGAGAAAATAATAGGAACTCCAGAAAAAGAGTCACATCAATAGTCAGCTGTTCATCGACAAAGGAGCAAATGCTATTCAATGGAAAAAGGATAGTCTTTTGCAGAAGGCATGTGTGAGCAACTGGATTATCCACATATAAAAATGAACCTGATCACCAATCCTACACTTTTCACAAAAGTTAACTGAAAATAAATTACAAATCCAAATGTAAAACTCACAACGATAAAACTCCTAGAAGACAACAAAGTAAAATTCCTAAATGACACTAGATGGCAATGACTTTTTAGATATAACACTAAACACTTGTTCCATAAAAGAAAAAAAAATTGAACTTAATTAAAATTAAAAGCTTCTTACTTATCCGAAAGTTTACTTTGGGAATTAGGGGAATTTTGATTCGAGAAGCATTCAGGCTCCTGTGGTTAACACTTTCCATTGGCATGTGTCCAGAGGAGACTGATCAGAATGGGTAAGATTCCTTACTGAAAATCTGGTAGATATCAGACATTTCAGAACTTGTGCCTGAATCTGATTTCATTTTTTAAAACTTCCCTATGAACTGAAATTATTATTCTCATTTTACAGATGGTCCAGCAAGTTCAGAGGGAAGTGTTTTCCCAAAACTCACAAAGGCAGAATAAGTGACATCATCAAAATAAGAACTCTAGCTTTTTATTCAAAGATCAGTGCTTATTATTTCAAATATGGCTTACAAGAAAATAGACTGTAGCAGCCTTGGAACAGGGTAGTAAAGAGTCATCACTGGAGGCATTCAAAGAGAATTAGAATAGGATTGCTGTAGAGGAAATTTACATGTCATGAGGAATGCATAATTAGAAGGACATTAAGATTCTACAAAATGAGTCTGATTCCACAGATCCTCAGCGAAAACACAGAGTTAGGTGAATAAAGATGGACCCATAATACATACCATTTAATAAATTGTTCTTTTAAAAAACATTTTATTGAAGTACAGTTGATTTACAATGCTGTGTTAATTTCTGCTGTATAGCAGAAGAAACAGTGAGAATGGACATCCTTGTCTTGTTCCAGGTTTTAGTAGGAAGACTCTGCTTTTCACCTTTGAGTATTATATTAACTGTGACTTTGTCATAAATAGCTTTTATTACATTGAGATATGCTTCCTCTAATCCCACTTTGGTAAGAGTTTTTATCATAAATGAACGTTGAACTTTATCAAATACTTTCTTCCCATCTACTGACATGATCATGTGGGTTTATCTTTTGCTGATGTGTTTTGCATTGATTGACTTGCCTTTGTTGAACCATCCTTGTGAATCCAAATTGGTTGTGGTGTATAATCTTTTTTGATGTGTTGCTGTTTTACATTTGCTAATATTTTGTTGAGAATTTTTGCATCTATATTCATCAAAGATATTGATCTGTAATGTTCTTTTTGGGTAGTGTCTTTGGTTTTGGTATCAGGTTGATGGAACCTTCATAGAATGTCTTTGGCAGTGTTCCTTCCTCTTTAGCCTTTTGGAAGAGTTTCGGCAGTATGAGTGTATGTTTTTCTTTGTATGTTTGGTAGAATTGCCTGTGAAGCCATCAGGTCCTGGACTTCTGCTTGTAGGGAGGTTTTCATCTGTTTAAACAGGTTCTATTTCATTTCTAGTGATTGGTCTGTTTGAATTATCTGTTTATTCTTCTCCGATGGCTTAGATGGTAAAGAATCTGCTCACAATGCGGGAGACCCAGGTTCAATCCCTGGGTTGGGAAGATCCCCTGGAGTAGGAAATGGCAACCTACTCCAGTATGCTTGCCTGGAGAATTCTGTGGACAGAGGAGCCTGGCAGGCTACAGTCCATGGGGTTGCAAAGAGTCAGACATGACTGAGGAGCTAACACTTTCACTTTCATTCTTGATTCAATTTTGGTGAGCTGTATGTTTTCAGAAATGTGTCCATTTCTTCTAGGTTTTTGAACTTGTTAGCATAAAATCATTCATAGTATTCTCTGATGGTTTTTTGCACTTCTGTGTTAACAGTTGCTATTTCTTCTTTCTCACTTCTTACATTGTTTATTTGGGTCCTTTCTCTTTTCTTGGTGAGCCTGGACAGAGGTTTGTCAATTTTGTTTACCCTTTCAAAGAAGCAACTCTTGGTTTTATTGATTTTTTTCCCTATTATGTTTTAGTCTCTGTTTTATTTATTTTATCTCTGATCTTCTTCTGCTGACTTTGGGTTTTGTTTTTGCTCTATTTTCTAATTCTTTTAGGTGGTGGATTAAGTTGTTTAATCAAGATTTTACTTGTTTCTTAAAGAAGGCTTGTATTGCTATGATCTTCCTCCTAAGAATTGATTTTGCTGCATCTCATAGAGTATGTATGGTTGTGATATCATTGTCATTTGTCTCAAGATATTTTTAAATTGAGAATTAAATCATCATTGATATATTCGTATTTAGTAGCATGTTTTTTAGTTTCCATGTAGTTGCTTTTTTCCCATTTCATTTTCTGTGAATGACTTCTAGTTGTATGCCACTGTGGTCAGAAAATCCACTTGACATAATTTCTATACTCTTAAATTTGTTGAGGCTTATTTTGTTCCCTAGAATGTGGTCAGCTCCGGAGACTGAACCATGTATACTTGAAAAGAATGTGTATTCTGTTTTTTTGGGGAGGGTATAATATTGAATGTATCAATTAAGTCTAACTTTTATTGTATCATTTAGGATCTCTGTTGCCTTGTTGATTTTCTGACTAGAAGATCTGTGAGCAGGGTGTTTAAGTCTCACACTACTTTGTATTCTTGTCAATTTCTTCTTTTATGTCTATCAATATTTATTTTACATATTTAGGTGCTCCAATATGTGTTAAGTCGCTTCAGTCATGTCCGACTCTTTGTGACCCTATGGACTGTAGCCCACCAGGCTCCTCTGTTCTTGGGATTCACCAGGGAAGAATACTGGAGTGGATTGCCATGCCCTCCTCCAGGTACTCTTTCTGACCCAGGGATCGAATCTACATCTCCTGCACCTCCTGCATTGGCAAGAGGGTTCTTTACTACTCTGCCACCTGGGAAGCTAGGTGCTGTATACTGGGTACATAATATTGACAAGGATATTGATCCTTTCGTCAGTATATAATGTCCTTTATTTCTCTTTATAGTCTTTGTTTTAAACTCTAGTTTGTCTGATATATTGACCCCAGTATTCTTACCTGGAGAATTACACGGACAGAGGAGCCTGGCAGGCTACGGTCTCTGGGGTCACAAAGAGTTAGATATGACTGAGCAACTAACATTTTCACCACTTTTCCCTTTTCAAACCTTGTTTTCCAGTTGATATTTGTATTTCTTACTTGATCCTTTCATTTTCTTTCTTTCTTTTTTTCTTTTTGTGGTTTGACAATTTTCATTCATGTTATGCTTGTGTTTCCCCATTTTGGTTTTTGTAAGTCTATTGCATATTTTGATTTGTGGTTAGCTTGTTTTTCAAATATGCTAACCTCCTCCAACATATACTTGCTTTAGACTAAAAATCATGGAGGTTCAAATATATTCTTAAAATTAACTCTACATTTTCTTACCATCCTTCCCTCATTTTATGATTTAGCTGTATTCTTTTATATCTTCATGTTTATCCATTCATTGTGCTTATTATTGCCTTCACAAAAATTTTTTTAAACTGTATACTGGGTTATTTAAATGATTTACTTTCCAATTGTGATTTTCTTTTTTCTTTAGATTCTTACTTCTTTTACATTTAAAGACTTCTCCATATTTCCTTTAGGATTGATTTAGTATTTCTACATTCTTTTATCTTTTGCTTTCCTGAGAGTTTATCTCTCCTTCTATTCTAAATGATAATCTTCTTGGGTAGAGTATGTTAGGTTTTTTCCCTTTTACGACTTTGACTATTACATCACTTTCTTCCAGACTGCAACATTTCTTTGGTTCCCTTGCAATTAACTCTTTGTTTTTCTCTTGCTGTCTTTAGAGTCCTCTCTTTATCTTTAGCTTTTGCCATTTTAATTATAATACTTCTTGGTGTAGGTTTGTTTGGATTCATCTTGTTTGCAACCATCTGTGGTTCCTGTACTTGGATACCTCTTTCATTTTTAGGTTTGGGAAGTTTTCAGTCTTGATTACTTCATATACATTTTAAATCCCCCTTTCTCTTTCTTTTTCTTCTGGAAACCCTATTATGAATTGATTGGCACAATTTATACTATCCCATATGTCTCTCAGATTGCTTCTTTCTTTGTTGTTTTTTGTTTTTGAGTTTCTATCTACTGTTCTGATTAGGGATTTCTATTATTCTGTCTTTGAGATCATTTGCTTTTCTGCATTATTCAATCTGTTATTCATTGCCTTTAGCTCAGCTTTCACCTTGGCAAACATGTTCTCATTTTTCTTGCTCCTCCCTTTAGTTTCTTTTTTTTTAATCTGTATTTTTATCAATAACCTTTCTTAAATCCTTTAATATTTTCATCACCTACTTTTTAAATTTGTTACCTAATAGACCAAAGCGATCTGTTTCATTGTTTTTCATTGTTTGTTCTTTTAGGAGACTTCTCTTGAAAATTAAAAGATTGGGAGTGCGTCCTCTGCTTCTCATTTTACTTTTAGTTTTCTTACTCTATGAGTTTAGGAGGAGCAACTACCGTGTTCTCAGTGAGATATCTTTATGTGAGATCATCTCTGTATAGCCTGCATGGGTTTAATATGTTTGGCGTGAGGATTATTTTTAGTATGGAGGCATGCTGCCTCTTTTCTCAGTGTATGCCGGCCATTATCCCCTTGATAGGAGGTGTGACTGGTGTTCAGTTACCAGAGCCTGCATGGATGTTGAATGGGGCTTTCCTTTTTCCTGTGGTTGTCATACACCTGTAGGGGCAAGGTCTGCTCCCTAGTTGTTGGAATGGAAACCCCCAGATCCATTTCTGAGCTGCAGTGTGAGGTGGATGGGATCGGAGCACTTCCACTGGGAGAGGAACCACTGAGCATTCCTCCACTGGAGCGGTCTACAGGGGCATGCGCTCTGTTGTACTGCCTGGCACCCACTATGGGGTTCACTAAATACACTGCTGTTGGCACTGCCCTTGGCCCTGCTTCAACCATTGGTATGCTGGAAATCAGCCCTGGTGATCTCCGGCGGTGTTTTCACAAAGCCACCAGGGCAGATCCACCACAATTAGGTACCAGAGACACTGTAGTTGCACTCCAGGACCTACCATGGGCTATGGAGGCAGCCTAGACCCTGGCCCAGCCCAGCCTGCATGGGCATATGCCTACAAAGCCCACAAAGCCAGACTCATCCCGGCTGTGGGGGCACCCAATGTCCACTTGTTATTCTGCAGGTGTTGAGTTTACAAAGCTGGCTGCAGTGGTGTAAATCTATGGATTTCACAGCCATAGGGCTTCACTCTGATTTCAACCCTACCTATGTGTCAGCAACTATGCCTCCAGAACTTGCAGAGGCAGTGCTGTGGGGCTGAGACAGCACAGGCTGCTATGGCAGGCCCCGCCCCTTCTTTGAATGCCCTTTATTTTTTATTTTATTTATTTTATTTTATTTTACTTTATTTTACTTTACAATACTCTATTGGCTTTGCCATACATCGACATGAATCCCCCACAGGTGTACACGAGCTCCCAATCCGGAATGCCCTTTAACAATGATGCTTTACTTCTATGCTGTACCACACTCAAGCCTTTTTAGGCTGTTTCCATGCAGCTTCCAATCTGAGTCCTTTCCCTGGTCTTGTCCTTTAAAGCCTGAATTTCAGTACCCAGCATGTGCCTGTACCAGTGGGTGTGTGTCTTAGACTGAGGAGTTGAGGGCAGTTGGACAAACCATCTCTGCAGTCTCTTTCCATTCTGCCTGCCACAAACCTGTTACAGAACTCTCCCTCCTGAGCTTCTGAAGCTCCCTTTCTGTCCTGGCTAATTTCCGAGCAAATGAGGGGGTTTCCCAGGGTGTGGTAACCGTTCCTCTTTCACAGCGCCCTCCCTGAGGCACAGGTGTTGTCCATTTTTTTCCCTTTCATCCTACCCAGCTACATGAAGATCTTTCTTTCATTTCCAGATTTCAATTTCAGCTCAGAATTGTTTCACATGTAAATGTGTTTTTGATGTATTTGTGGGAAGAGGTGAGCTCCAGGGTCTTTTGACTATGCAGTTTTAATGAGAGCCAATAAATTGTTATTTTCCTTTCTTTGCAAATAATAAGTAGCTATAATTTCATTAAAGATCCAGTTATCCAACATTACATGTGTTTAGTCGCTCAGTATTGTCCAGCTTTCTGTGACCCCATGGACTGTAGCCCACCAGCCTCCTCTGTCCATGGGGATTCTCCAGGTAAGAATACTGGAGTGTGTTGCCATGCCCTCTTCCAGAGGATATTCACAACCCAGGGACTGAACCCAGATCTCCCACATTGCAGACAGATTATTTACCAACATCATCTGAGCTACCAGGGAAGCCCAATATTACATGATGTCCTTAATTTTCCTACTATTCTCTAGTGGATTCAAGATGAATTCTTTTTTTATTCCAGAAAAACCTGATCATTGTTTCTACAGCAAAGGCACAGTAAAATCTATGCACATGATTGACCAGTAGACCCTTTTACCTGTGATTACAGTGTAAAAATTTCATACAAAGATGGGTGCTATAAAGGACAGAAACAGTATGAACCTAACAGAAGCAGAAGATATTAAGAAAAGGTGACAAGAATACACAGAAGAACTATACAAAAAAGATCTTAATGACCGAGATGACCACGATGGTGTGATCACTCACCTAGAGCCAGACATCCTGGAGTGTGAAGTCAAGTGGGTCTTAGGAAGCATCACTATGAACAAAGCTAGTGGAGGTGATGAAATTCCAGCTGAGCTATAACAAATCCCAAAAGATGATGCTGTTAGTGTTGCACTCAATATTCCAGCAAATTTGAAAAATTCAGCAGTGGCCACAGGACTGGAAAAGGTCAGTTTTTCATTCCAACCCCAAAGAAAGGCAATGCCAAAAATGTTCAAACTGCCACACAATTGCACTGATCTCACACGGTAGCAAAGTAATTCTCAAAATTCTCCAAGCAAGGCTTCAATGGTACATAAACCAAGAATTTCCAGATGTTCCAGCCAGATTTAGAAAAGGCAGAGGAACCAGAGATCAAACTACCAACATGCAATGGATCACAGAAAAAACAAGAGTTCCAGAAAAACATCTACTTCTGCTTTATTGACTACGCCAAAGACTTTGACTGTGGGTCACAAAAAACTGCGGAAAATTCTCACAGAGATGAGAATACCAGACACATTACCTGCCTTCTGAGAAATCTGTAAGCAGGTCAAGAAGCAACAGTTAGAACCAGACATGGAACAATGGATTGGTTCCAAATCGGGAAAGGAGTATGTCAAAGCCATATATTGTCACCCTGCTTATTTTGATTTCTATGCAGATGCTGGGCTGAATGAAGCACAAGCTAGAATCAGGATTGATGGGAGAAATATCAATAATCTCATATACACAGATGGCACCAGCCTTATGGAAGAAAGGAAACAGGAACTGAGCAGCTTCTTGAAGAAAGTGAAAGAGGAGAGTGAAAAAGCTGGCTTAAAACTCAACATTCAAAAAACTAAGATCATGGCACCTGGTCCTACTACTTCATGGCAAATAGATGGGGATACAGCAAAAACTGTGACAGACTTTGTTTTCTTGGGCTCCAAAATCATTGCAGATGGTGACTGCAGTCATGAAATTAAAAGACGCATGCTCCTTGGAAGAAAAGCTGTTACCAACCTAGACAGCATATTAAAAAGCAGAGATATTACTTTGTCTTAAGTCAAAGCTATGGTTTTTCCAGTAGTCATGTATGGATGTGAGAGTTGGATTCCAAAGAAAGCTGAATACCAAAGAACTGATTCCTTTGAACTGTGGTGTTGGAGAAGACTCTTGAGAGTCCCTTGGACTCCAAGGAGATGCAACCAGTCAATCATGAAGGAAATCAGTCCTGAATATTCATTGGAAGGCCTGATGTTGAAGCTGAAGCTCCAATAATCTGGCCACCTGATATGAAGAACTGACTCACTGGAAATGACTCTGATGCTGGGAAAGATTGAAGGCAGGAGGAGAAGGGAATGACAGAGGATGAGATGGTTGGAAGGCATCACCGACTTGATGGACATGAGTTTGAGTAAGCCCGGGGAGTTGGTGATGGATAGGGAAGCCTGGCATGCTGCAGTCCATGGAGTCATGAAGAGCTGGACAAAACTGAGTGACTGAACTGACCTTGGAAGAAAAGCTATGACCAACCTAGACAGCATATTAAAAAGCAGAGACATTATTTAGAACAAAGTTCTATCTAGTCAAAGCTATCGTTTTTCCAGTAGTCATGTATGGATGTGAGAGTTGGACCATAAAGAAAGCAGAGTGCTGAAGAATTGATGCTTCTGAACTGTGGTGTTGGAGAAGACTCTTGAGAGTCCCTTGGACCGCAAGGAGATCAAACCAATCAAAAAACCAGTCAGGAAATCAGTCCTGAATATTCATTGGAAGGACTGATGCTGAAGCTCCAATACTTTTGCTAACTTATGTGTAGAAATGACTCATTGGAAAAGACCCTAATGCTGGGAAAGACTGAAGGCAGGAGAAGAAGGGAACACAGAGGATGAGATGGTTGGATGGCATCACCGACTCAATGGACATGAATTTGAGCAAGCTTCGGGAGTTGGTGATGGACAGGGAAACCTGGTGTGCTACAGTCCACGGGGTCACANCTGGGAAAGACTGAAGGCAGGAGAAGAAGGGAACACAGAGGATGAGATGGTTGGATGGCATCACCGACTCAATGGACATGAATTTGAGCAAGCTTCGGGAGTTGGTGATGGACAGGGAAACCTGGTGTGCTACAGTCCATGGGGTCACAAAGAATCAGACACAACTGAGTGACTGAACTGAACTGAACTACAGTATAAGAAGGTTTTAAAAATACTTATCGAAGTATTTCATACAGGCACAGAAGTGGATATATTGTGAGAACACAGCTCAGTAAATTTTCCTACATTCAACATATCCTTTATAACTCATGCAATGAACAGAAAATAGAATATTGTCAGTAGCCTGCATTGTTCCTTTTTCCAGGCATTAGCCTTCACCCAGGATTAAAGCTCTACCTTGATTTATAAAAAACATCATGATGTTGAATCAAGTAGAATCCTTTCTGCCCTCATTCAGGAGCCACAGTTCCCAGAAAGATTTAGATGTTTTCAGGGTTTTAGATCTTGCTGTTGTTTTTTTTTTTGTTTTTTTCATCAGTTCAGTTCATTCGCTCAGTCGTGTCTGACTCTTCGCGACCCCATGAATCGCAGCACGCCAGGCCTCCCTGTTCATCACCATCTCTCGGAGTTCACTCAGACTCACATCCTTCAAGTCAGTTATGCCATCCAGCCATCTCATCCTCGGCCGTCCCCTTCTCCTCCTGCCCCCAATCCCTCNTTTTTTTAAGTAAATATAAACAAAATCAGAAAAACCTTTAATGGACTACTGAGAAAAAAGGAAGATGACATAGATGAAATCAGAAATGAAAAAGATGACATTATAATAAAAGCTTCAGAAATAAAAAGGATTAAAAGTGTTATTATTAATGATTAAATGCCTACAAATTGATTGCAAAAAGTAGACACATTTCTAGAAAGTTTCAAGAAAAATATTGAAGCATAAAGAAACCTAATAAAATAAGTAATTGAAGTAGTAATCATAAACTTCCCCACAAAGAAAATACCAGGGCCAGATGGCTTCATTGGTACATTCTACCAAACATACGCAAAGAATTAATACCAATTCTTCTTGAAAGCAGAAATGACCAAACGTCTGAATTCATTTGATGAGGCCAAAATCATCTTGATTCCAAAGTAAGACAAAGACGTCATAAGAAAATAAAACAACAGACCAATATCTCTAATAAGCAGAGATCAAATATCTTCAGTGAAATATTAGTAAATCAAATTTCCATAGCACATTTAAAGGATAATAGACTATGACCAAGTGGGACTTATCCCCAGGTCACAGGATGGTTCAACATAAATCAATCAATGTGATTCGTCTCATCAATGAAATGAAGCATAAAGGCTACATGATCTCAGCAGATACAGAAAAAGCATTTGACAGAATTAAACATCTAATCATGATAAAAACTCTCAAAAAATAGGTGTAGATGAAACTGACCTTAAAGACCTTATATTAAAAGCCTATAGGTGACAATCAGTGTGTGTGTGTGGGGGGAAACAGAAAGTTTTTCTTCTAATAACTGGTACAAGACAAAGATGCCCATTCTTACCACTTCTATTCAACACAGTTGTGGAAGTCCAAGCTAGAGCACTTAGAGAAATAAAAGAAATGAGGCATTCAGGTTGGAAGGAAGAGGAAAAATTATACTATTTTGCAAATTATATGGACATATATGTAGAAAACACTAAAGACTCAAACAAAAGTTTTTGTTTAAAAATTGTTTGACCTAAAACAACGTCAGTAAAGTTGCAGGATAAAAACGGAGATACAAAAATCAGAGAAGACTTAATACTTATCCTTTTGAAACTGTTCCCCCCCAAAATGCAGAGGAACAAAAACTACCAAATTCATTCTATGAGGCCAACATTACTTTGAGTCGAACACCAGACCAAGATACTACAAAAAATTACAGGCAAGAATCACTGATGAACAAAGATGCAAAAGACCTCAACAAAATACTACCAATCCAAATCTAACAATACATTAAAAGGATCATACACCATGATCAAGTGAGATTTAGCCCAGTTATACAAGCTTTTCAATATCTGCAAATCAATTAGTGTGATATACATATTAACAAACTGAAGAATTAAAAACCATATGATTATCTCAAAATATGCAGAAAAGTCTTTCAACAAAATTCATAACTCTCCAGAAAGTGGGCAAAGAGGGAACATATTTCAATATAATACAGGCCATGTACAACAAACCTAAAGCTGAAAGCATTTCATCTAAGACCAGGAACAAGACAAGAATATTCACTCTCACCATTTTTATGCAACATTGTTTTGGTAATCCTAGCCACAGCAATCAGAGAAGAAAAAGAAATAAAAGTAAATCAAACTGGAAAAGAAGTCAAACTGTCACTGTAGATAACATGATACTATACATAGAAAATCCTAAAGACACTGCTAGAAAACCATAGAGCTCATCAGTGAATTTAGTTAAGTTGCAGGCTACAAAATTAATATTCAGAAATCTGTTGCATCTCTATACACTGACAATGAATGAAAGATCAGAAAGAGAAATTCAAGAAACAATCCCATTTACCACTGCATCAGAAAGAATAAAATACTTAGGAATAAACCTGCCTAAGGAGACCTCTACGACGCTGATGAAAGAAATCAAAGACAACACAAACAGATGGAAATATATACCATATTCTTAGATTGGAAGAATCAATATTGAGAAAATGACTATACTGACCAAGGCAGTCTACAGATTGGATACAACCCCTATCAAATTATCAATGGTATTTTTCATAGAACTAGAACAAAATAATCTTAAAATTTGTATAGAGACACAAAGAAACCCTGAATAGCCAAAGCAATCATTATAAAGAACAGAGCCAGAGAAATTAGGCTTTTTGCCTTCATACTGTACTACAAAGCTATAGTCATCTAAACAGTATGTACTGGCACAAAAATAGAAATGTAGACAAATGCAACTGGATAGAAAGCCCAGAAATAAACCCATGCATCTATGGTCAATTCATCTATGACAAAGGAGGCAAGACTATACAATGGGGGAAAGACAATCTGTTTAATAATGGTGCTAGGAAATCTGGACAGCTATATATAAAAAACTAAATTAGAACATTATTTAGCATCATACATAAAAATAAGCTCAAAGTGGATTAAAGGCCTAAATGCAAAACTGGGCAATATAAAACTCTTAGAGGAAAACAGGCAGAACAATCTCCAACATAAATCACAGCAATATCTTCTTTGACTTATTTCCCAAAGCAATGGAACTGAAACAAAAATAAACAAATGGGACCTATTTAAACTCAAAAACTTCAGCACAGGAAAGGAAACCATAAGCAAAATGAACAGGTAATCCATCGATTGGGAGAAAATATTTGCAAATGATGTGATCAATAAAGGATTAGTCTTCAAAATTTACAAACAGTTCATGTGGTGAACCCCATCAAAAAATGGGTGAAATACCTAAATAAACATTTCTTCAGGGAAGACATACAGATGGCCAAGAGGTACATAAAATGATGTTCACCACTGCTAATTATTAGAGTAAGGCACCTCGCACCACTCAAAATCTCTATCATCAAAAAATCGACAAGAAATGCTGTAGAAATTGTAGAGAGAAGAGAATCCTCCTACACTGTTGGTGAGAAGGTAAATTGGTACTACTACTGTGGAGAACAGTATGGGAGTTCCTTAAAAAACTAAAAACAGAGCTACCACATGTTTCTGTAGTCCCACTCCTGGGCATACACCTGGAGAAAAACATAGTCCAAAAGGATACATGCACCCCAGTGTTCATTGCAGCACTGTTTACAATAGCCAAGACATGAAAGCAACCTAGATATCCATTGATAGAGGAATGGACAAAGAGAATATGGTAATCATATATGATGGAATATTACTTAGTCATTAAAAAGAACTAAATAATGTCATTTGCAGAAATGCAGATGGACCTAGAGATTGTCATACTGAGTGAAGTAAGTCAGACAGAGAAAGAGAAATATCATAAGATTTCACTTATATGTGGAATTTAATAAGAAATTATACAACTGAACTTATTTACAAAACAGAAACAAACTCACAGACTCAGACAAAGAACTATGGTTACTAGGGTAGAAGGGTCAGGGAAAGGGGTAATTAGGGAGTTTGGGATTGAGATGTATATACTGCTATATTTAAAATTGATTATCAACAAGGACCTACTGTATAGCATAGGGTAATCTGCTTGCTATTGTATGACAACCTAAATAGGAAGGAAATTTGAGGGGGAATAGATCCATTTACGTGTGTGACTGGGTTCCTTTGCTGTACGCCTGAAGCTATCACAGCATTACTGATGAACCATATAACTCCAATATAAAATTAAAAGTTTAGAAAAAAATCAGTGTTTGTATACACTAACAATGGACTATCCACAAAGGAAAGTAAGAAAACAATCTCATTTACAACAGCAGCATAAAGACTGAAAATACTTATGAATACAGTTAATCAGGTGAAAGACTTGTACACTGAAAATTATAAAATATAGCAAATTAAAGAAGACTTGGATACATGGAAAGACTTCCCATTTTCATGGATTGAAAGAATTCATATTCTAAAAATACTACCTAAAGTCATCTACATATTGAATGTAAACCTTATCAAAATCCTAACGGCATTCTTCTCAGAAATAGGAAAAACATAAAATGCATATGGAAGCAGAAAAAAACCCTGAACAGCTAGAGTAATCTCGAATAAGAGGAACAAAGCTGTAAGCATCACAGTTTTGATTTCAAAATATGTTGCAAAGCTATAGTATTGCAAACAGATATATAGACCAATGGAATTGAGCCCAGAAATAAACCCACATATTATGGTCAACTGCTCTTCAACCACAGATCTAAGAACACACAATGGGAAAAGATAGTATTGGGAGAACTGGATGTCCATATGTAGAAGAATGAAATGGAAACCTTACCTCACACAATACACAAAAATCAACTTCAAATGGATCAAAGACTTAAAGGTAAAAGTCAAAATTCCAAAAATATAGGGTGAGAAGTTCTTGACATTGGCTTTAATAACAGTTTTTTGGTCACAACACCAAAAGCCCAGACAACTAAAGCCTAAAGAGACAAATGGGAACATATCAAACTCAAGAGCTTTTGAACAGCAAGGGAAACAATCAATAGAGTGAAAAGGCAACCTGTGGAAGGGCAGAAAATATCTGCAAAGTAAGTATGGAGATATATATACACATAGCTATATGTATATATATATATATATATATGAAGTAGAGTCACTCAGTCGTGTCTGACTCTTTGCAACCATATAGACTGTAGCCTGCTGGGCTCCTATGTCCATGGGATTCTCTAAGCAAGAATACTGGAGTGGGTTGTCATTTCCTACTCCAGGGGAGATATATATATATAATATACACTATATTTGCAAATATATATATATATATATATACACACACACACACACAGGCACTATTTATTAGGCATTAACATACAGTATATATAAAGAACTCATAAAACTCAATAGCAAAAAAATCCAAATAACTCAAACAAAAACTTCAATAGATATTTCTCAAAAGAAGACGTGCACATGGCCAAAAAATTAGTGCTCAACCTTACTTACTAGTAGTGAAAAGCAAATGAAGGCCACAAGAGATGTCACCTCACAATTTTTAAAATGGCTAGCATCAAAAAAAAACAAAAAACAAACCACAAACCCAAGTCTTGGAGAGTTTGTGGACAGAAGGGAATCCGTATACACTATTGATGGGTAAGTAAATTGGTACAGCCATTATGGAAAACAGTAGAGAGGATCCTCAAAATTTTTAAAAATATGTACTGTATGATCCAGTCATCCCACTTCTGGGAACATATCCAAAGAAAGGAAATTAGTATATTGAAGAGATAGCTGCACTGCCAAATCCACTGCAGCATTATTCATAAAAGCCAAGATACAGAAACAAGCTAAGTGTCTGTCACTGGCGAATGAATAAAGAAAATACAAACTGCACGTATGGGCTTCCCAGGTGGCTCAGTAGTAAAGAATCTGCCTACAAAGGCAAGAGCCACAGGAGTTGCAGGCTCCATCCCTGGGTCAGGATGATCCCCTGGAGGAGAAAATGGCAACCCACTCCAGTATTCTTGCCTGGGAAATCCCATGGACAGAGGAGTCTGGCAGCCTACAGTCCATGGAGTTGCACAGAGTTGGACACAACTGAGTGACTGAGTTGTGATGCACACAAAGTGTGTGTATATATACATACACATAATACACACACACACACACACACACATGCACACACACACACTAACCAGAATATTTTAAGCCTTAAAAGAAAGGAAATTCTGCCATTTGCAAACAAATGGAGTACATTATGCTAAGAAAGATAAAGTCATGCCAGAAGAAGAAGCTCTATACTATCTCACTTAAATGCTGAATATAAAAAAGTCAAACTCATTAAAGCAGAGGGTTGAACCACGGCTACCAGTGACTGAAGGGGGTGGGATGTGGGGGATATTCATCAATGGATACTAGGGTTCAGTTTGTGGGTTAAGTTCTGGAGATCTAATGTAGAATATGATGATGACATACTTGAAATTTTCTAAAAGTATAGATCTTAGATGAAATATCACACACACATACACACACATGGATAACTAGAGATGATAAAAAGTTATGTAGCTTGATTGTGGTGAGTTTTCAAATTGTGTACTTAATATATACAAATATCAAGTATACCCCTTAAACATATACAAATATACCTTAAAGTCTTTTGGTGGTGGTGGTGGTTTAGTCGCTACGCTGTGTCTGACTCTTGCGATCCCATGGACTGTGGCCTGCTAGGCTCCTGTGTCCATGGGANTACACATGGATAACTAGAGATGATAAAAAGTTATGTAGCTTGATTGTGGTGAGTTTTCAAATTATGTACTTAATATATACAAATATCAAGTATACCCCTTAAACATATATAAATATACCTTAAAGTCTTTTGGTGGTGGTGGTGGTGGTGTAGTCGCTACGCTGTGTCTGACTCTTGCGATCCCATGGACTGTGGCCTGCTAGGCTCCTGTGTCCATGGGATTCTCCAGGCAAGAATACTGGAGTAGGCTGCCATTTCCTTCTCCAGGGGATCTTCCCGACCCAGGAATTGAACCCAGGTCTCTTGCATTGCAGGCAGATGATTTACCAACTGAGCTACAAGGGAACCAATTTAAATCTTAATTAAAATATATTAATAATTAAAGTTGTTAAAATTGCTCATTTGAAGTGTTTGTTTAGTAATTCCGATGTCTGGGTTTTTCAGGGACAGTTTCTAATTACTTTTTACTGAGTATGTGGGCCACAGTTTCTTATTTCTTTACATAGTTATAATTTTTGTTTAGAATTTGACCTTTTAAATGATACAGTGAGGAAACTCTGGACCATCACGAGTCTGTTATTGTGACTGTCACTGTTTTTGTTGCTTCCTGTTTAGTGACTTTCTTGGAATAATTCTGTAAAATGTCTGTTCTTCACCACATGGAGCACCTGAATGCTGTGCTGTTAGCCTTGTGTTCCAGCAAATGTGTGGACAGAGGTCTCCTCAAATGCCTTGAACCTAATGGTCTCTCAGGACTCTGCATGTGATTTCGGTTAAGCCTTCAACACTTCAGCAGGCAGTTCACACCCTACATTAGCATTAACTTCCTGCTTGAGCAGAGCCTGGAGGTCAGCTGGAGATGAAATTAGTGCTTCCTAGGTTCCTCCTGTCCAGCACTCTTGCCTGGAAACTTACATGGATGGAGGAGCCTGGTAGGCTGCAGTCCATGGGGTCGCTGAGTCAGACACGACTGAGTGACTTCACTTTCACGTATNTTTGAATGGCTTTATTCTAGAAATGTCCTTTAGGTTGCTTTCCAAAGATGCAACTTTCCAGGATGTTACAAAGAAAGAGCACTCTGGTGGGTGGCTAGGGTTCTCATTTTCTATTCTAGACCAAATTCTCCATCTAAACTCTAGGAACACAACCAACTCTCCCAGACACACTCTTGGCTCTGACAGGCTCAGGCTAGCTCCAGCCAGACACTTGCTCTCTCACTTGCCTTCTGTCCCTCCCTCTCTCCTCTTGCTCTCAGTCTCTTTCCCTTTCTAATGGTATATATTGAATTAGCTTTCCTCTGAATTCCAAGCAACAGGAATGAAAAGCCCAATGACCTCATGGCCCTTTTTGTTCTGAGCTATTTAAATGCATTAAGTGTAGCAATGTTAGAAAAAAGACCTTGAATGGTTTAGTCCCATTCACTAGGTTTGTTGGTATCTGTCTGCATGGGGATTGGCATCCAAACCCAGGGACTGTCAGTGGGACCTGGCCTTCCAGTTGGTGCCATTTTCTCCCCAGTGACCACACACAAGGAGGGCTGAGCAGGATTCTGGCATTTCAGTTCTGTGCTAAAAAATATTCTACCACGCCTCAGCTGTTGTGTTTAGGCTGGGAATACTTGCCAACCAAAAGCCAACATCAGTTTGTGAGAAAAGATCACACCCACCACACTGTCAAATCCACTATGAAATGGCTTGGGAATAAAAAATACCAGAGAGGGGATTGAAGTGTAAGGAGGAGCTTAAAAGATAGAAAATATTTCCACATTTGTTTCCCCCCTAACCTGCTTACCACATTTAGTTAAATGGAGTCCAAGACCAAGACAGTGCTTTGTTAGGTAAATCAGAGAACATTTTTCTTTACAGAAACTAGTCTATAAATTAGGAATTCCACCTGCCCTGCTGACTTTCCAGGGGCCAGTCTGGGGCAGAAGCAGGATAAGCCTGCCCAGTGCTACCAAGTGTGAGGGCCTATCTGAACACGGTCAGTGGCTGCCCCAGGGCCCAACTTCTAACTCTTATCCACCATTTGGCACCACTGTGACCCAGGCCATCTCAACAAGCCAGAGCAAATCCCTATCTAAGGAAGGAAGCAAAGGAGGCAAATCAGAGCTATGACTTTTATGATGCACGTTATGGTTTCCAAGCCACTTAAAGCACATTATTTCCTCTGATTTTTACAGCAATTCTTCCTTTTAGAGAAGAAATCATTGTCCACTTTAAATCCTCTGGATGAAAATGAAATCACTCACAACATAACTGATTTCCTCAAAGCCCCACTGGAGACGGTAAAGCTGGGGTTTGGATCCAGTTTCCTCTGAGTCCAGTTCCTATGACCTGTCCCAGAGTCACTGGATGCTGTCCTCTCACTTCTGAGCAGGCCCCGTGCCTTGAGGGGTGACAGGCCCATTCTTCCTGCTTTCCTTCCCCTCCCTCTCCCCAACAACTTCAGGCCCGAGGAATAGCACAGAGGCGGTGGCTGACTGGGGAGAGGGTCAAGCCCATTCTGAACTTCAGGCTTAACTCTTCATTGTCTGGAGGCCTGAAGGTAAATTTTTGCAGAAGTGAGGTAAAAAAAATAAACAACTCAGTTCTGGCCAATTGTTCTCCAAGGCACATCCTCTTTCCTGAAAGACAATAAAAAGTTACCTGTTCAGGTGGTGTCTGTACCAGCAAGGACTGAAGTATTTTATGACTTCTTGTAAAACCTGAGCAAAGGGAGGGCCTGCCAGCCTCTGGGGCTTTATGTATTCAGTTTGATCACAACCACCTGGGTTAACCAATGGAGAAGGAAATGGCAATCCACTCCAGTATTCTTATCTGGAAAACACCATGAATGGAAGAACCTGGCAGGCTACAGTCTATGGGGTTGCAAACAGTCGGACACGACTGAGCGACTAACGCTCACACCTGGGTTAACCAAACAAAGGTCAGCGAGCTAATCACACAATCACACACTCCCAGCCGGCAGGGCTCAGACAGGTGAGGCTCAGGGTGAAGGTGCAGGGTGTGCATGAGAGCAGTGAGGCCTGAGTTGGCCCAGCACTAGCCTAATGTCGTTTAAAACTCATGTACACCCGTGGCTGATTAATGTCAATGTAAGGCAAAACCAATACAGTATTGTAAAGCACAATAAAGTAAATATAAAAATAAAAAAAAAAAATCCATTAGCAAACAATAATGACTAAAGCAGACAAAAACCCAAAACCCTAGGTAGTTTTTCTTAATTGTTAAAAGAAACTTTTGAAAAGTGTAAGCAAGTAAATGTCAGATCAAGGTTTCTCAAGTACAAGGCATCTTCTCTCTACATCACAGTTCCCTCTATTATGACCGGGAATCACCCTGCCATGCAGGGGCGAACCCATCTCATCCCACCTGTGTTCACCTGCTCCAGGCTTCCCTCCTCCCCAACTTGGGCTACAACACCCCACACTGGGCTCTACCATCATCTCTCTTTTTTTAGATTTCTTTTTTAAATATAAATTTATTTATTTTAATTGGAGGTTAATTACTTTACAATATTGTTTTGGTTTTGCCATACATCAACATGAATGGGTGTTTTAATAACTTACTTTCTCCCTAAGAGAGAAAAAAAAAAAAGAAAAAAAATTGTGAAACGCGTAAAGACAAAAAAAAGATGTTTGTAACCCCCAAATTCAGACAAAACCCTTGTTAATATTAGACATATTTCCTCACTGTCTTTGTAAGGATTCTCCTGCACACCGTCACGGGGATTACTCTCTCTAATTAATTCTGGGCGTTGCTTCTGTTACTTGGTATTTTCCCCTGTAATGAAACTTTCTTAGAAATAGTTAATGCAGCATGCTTCTCTTTTGTCCTTGCCTATAATGAGGTGTTGAGGAAATGAAATTAGAGAACATCTGCAAAATGTTGAATCAATTAAAATATGCTTTAGAATCATATCGTTCTTAAATTGCTTTGTGCCTATTTCCCACCAGCGTGTATCTAATTTTCTCTGTTCCTCTCATCCTTATCTCTGTGTGTGTGTGTATGTGTGCGCTCAGTCGTGTCCAGTTTTCCAGGCAAGAATACTGGAGTGGGTTGCCATTTCCTACTCCGTGGATCTTCCTGACCCGGGTGTGGAATCTGCATCTCTGGCATCTCCTGCTTTGGCAGGTGGATTCTTTATCACTGCACCACTTGGGAAGCCCCTTTACCTCTTTACCCATCACAAATAGTACAAGGAGGAATTTTGTTAAAACAGTACCAGATCAGCTATATTGTAAATACCCAGGACTCTCCTAGAAGAATCCATACATGACAAAACTGGACCCCCGGAATCAGGAACCAGGGTTCCAGTGCTTGTTTCAGCAGTACCCAGCTCTGGGCTAGGAGTAAACCCTTTATTCTTACAGACTGAACATGGCCCACTTGTCAAATATGTGAGATAATCTCTCTCCCAACTATATTACGTGGCTGCGTGAGGATACCAGGAAGGCAGGAGATATGAATTACATGAATTTGCTTTTAAAATCATGAAAAGGAGGGCAACTTGATCTCACAGCTTCATCCTGGACTGCGGGAAATGTGGACCTTCTCCTTGGTGCTTCCACTAACTGGCCATCACTATCTAACCAGGTCAATTACCTCATTAGTAAAATGAGAGAAATGACCTAGGGTTTGGGGGGAAAGTTCTTCATAATTTTATCTCCCATGATCCAGTGAATTAAAAAAATTTTTTCTTTGAAAAACGAGGACTCAACCTCTTGCCTTTCCTGAAGCTGTCTGCTGCTTTGTTGGATTGAAAGGGAAAAACTTAAATGAGGAAAAGAAAATACAAATTTGCAGTAACAGCTTTGCCATCTTCCCTATTTATATGCATGTGTCCTAATTCCACACCTGATCATCCTTTCCAGAGAAGGGAAGGAGCTCTCCACATTCTGTCCCTTCAGGGAGGCTGTTTTTACAAAGTGCCAGATCGAGAATGAGGCAAAGCCACCGTGCTCCAGAGATGGCAGTGTGGTGAGAAAGCAAGACAGTGGTGTTGACTCTGTCTCCTGAAACCTTTTAAGCTGGCCTCACTCTGTCACAGCTGAGGAAATCCCCAAATTGCTTGCCTTCTCTCAACTGCATTCTCCTCAGCAAAAAGACAGATAGTGAGACCAACTATTTGCAAAAATGGCTCCAATGTCCCCCCCTCTCCCTGTACCCACACCATTGGCAACATGATTTCATAGCCCTTCCCATGAACTCTGCTACTTTCCCTTTCTCTTGAACTGGGGCACACAGGTGACCTAAGGTGGCCACCAGAATGCAGTGGAGGTGATGGTTGCCAGTACCCAGCCTGGCCCTTAGGAGGCACTGTGTGCTTTTCTCCCTCCTGGAGTCTTATCTTCTACATGTACACCTGCTGGCTAGATTGCTAGAGGATGAAATTTGGAAAGGACCCCCACTGTCTCAGCTGAGGTCATCTTCCCTCAGTCTTCAGTCAGCTCAGCTCCCAAACAGGCAAGAGGACAAAGCTAAGATCAGTCGAACTCCCAGCTCAACTGCAGACTTGGGAGCAGTAATACAAACTAAGTGAAGTGAAGTCGCTCAGTCATGTCCGACTCTTTGTGACCCCATGGACTACATGTAGCCTACCAGGCTCCTCTGTCCATGGGATTTTCCAGGCAATAGTCCTGGAGTGGATTGCCATTTCCTTCTCCAGGGGATCTTTGCGACTCAGGGATTGAAGCCAGTCTCCCGCATTGTAGACAGATGCTTAACTGTCTGAGCCACCAGGGAAGTCAGTACACAAACTAAAGCTATGGTTTTTCCAATAGTCATGTATGGGTATAAGAGTAGGAACATACAGAAGGTTGAGTGCTGAAGAACTGATGCTTTGAATTGTGGTGCTGGAAAAGATCCTTGTGAGTCCCTTGGACTGCAAGGAGATCAAACCAGTCAATCCTAAAGGAAATAAACTCTGAATACTTATTGGAAAGACTGTTACTCAAGCTGAAACTCCAATACTTTGAACATCTGATGCAAAGAGCTGACTCACTGGAAAAACCTTGATGCTAGGGAAGATTGAAGGTAAAAGGAGAAGGGGCATGGTAGAGGATAAGATGGTTAGATAACATCACTGTTATATAATTACTCTTTTAATTATAGGCTTCATTTACAAGGAAATTATCTCATTTAATCCTCACAGCAGCCCAGTTATTAATAGTTAGGCAATGGATCAGTGTCTCATTTCTTAATGTAAGGAAACTAAGAATAAGAGAGAAGTGTTTCTTATTCAAGACCTTGAGCCCAAAGAATTGCCAGAATGGGGCCTAGACTCAAGTTTCTGATCTAGTGCTCCTTCTTGCATAGTTAAAATGTAATTCACTTGCCCACTTAAAGTCTTTCCATTATAAGATTCACCAAATTCATACCATATTATAACTCTCAATAGCAAAAACAAAAAAAAAACTGTGTCAAGAATGATTACAATACTTAAAATATACATGTGAAACTTTGTCTTATAGTAGGAAACATGAAGCTCTTACAGACAGGAAGATTGAAAGGTATTTCTACATCTCACGTCTGTTTTCATGTTAGGAAGTGACTTGTCCAATGTAAAGATGGCACAGAACCAGAGGAAGAAAGACACAGAAGATCCAGTCAGAATCAGTTCAGATACACGCAGGACAGTGTCCTACAGCAGGAAAGCCTGGGCTTTGCATCACTTCTACATGGGGTCAAATTCCAGTCCCTCCCTCTCTGTGCCTTTGTGGCATGATCAGCAAAATAATATTGTTGTAGAAAATCAATCTATATTTAATTTAAATAAGTGATAAGAGAACTACTATAAATTCCAGAGTGCCAACTCAATGTAATATTTAGTTGCTGTTTTGGAGGGAGACGCTAGGAAGAACACAGGCTTTAGTATTTGATAAACTTGGTCAACCCTGACTTCTAGCTCTGTCTTGTGAGGTTTTTTATGACTGCGGGCACAGTAGTTGACCCTGCTGAGCTCCAGTTTCCTTCCACATCCCTAAAGGTGGTGAATAGAATTTGAACTTTGTAAGGTTACACTAGAGCACATGCTTTTTCACTTTTTATGGCAATTAAATTTATTTTTTTAATTGAAGGATACTTGCTTTACAGAATTGGAACACACACTTTTTAAGAGTGGTTTTTTTTTTTTTTTTTACTTCATTCATTATTATATCTTCAGGGCTGAATGTCTGATACATAATAGATGCCCAGGAAATACTTACAGAATTCAGAAATTGGAAATTTAGTTGAAATGATCTCTGCAACATACCTAACTTAATATGTGAAATATACTAAAATTTTTTCTCACTCATTTTACAATGTTATAAATTAAAATACTCTTTTGGAACTGGCTGGCTTGGAAACTCGGGAGTTTTCACTGCACCTTCTTTCATACCTTTCAAATTGTATACCATGTAAATGTATTGACTAGTTATTTAAAGAATTATTAGAATTTAATGGGAGAAAACAATAGNCAGGATTGGGAGCTCGTGTACACCTGTGGTGGATTCCTGTCGATGTATGGCAAAGCCAATAGAATATTGTAAAGTAAAATAAAGTAAAAAAAAATAAAAAAATTAAAAAAAAAAGAATTATTAGAATTTAAAACAGAAAAGGGCTTCTTAGGGACCAGTGATAGAGTAGAATCCCATTTAGTTAAGCCTGTGGCACTTAGAGTCACTTGTGACGCCCTTAATGAGCAGCAAGTAGCCCCTTTTCTTGCCCCTTCCCCATCCTCTCCTAGCAACTGACTCTAGTTCTGTGTGAATGGGTTGCCCTAAAAAGATNGACCAGTGATAGAGTAGAATCCCATTTAGTTAAGCCTGTGGCACTTAGAGTCACTTGTGACGCCCTTAATGAGCAGCAAGTAGCCCCTTTTCTTGCCCCTTCCCCATCCTCTCCTAGCAACTGACTCTAGTTCTGTGTGAATGGGTTGCCCTAAAAAGATCTTTGAACATTTAAAACTCTGTAAGGAAGGCCAAGTATTCAACCTTCTCCTTGGGTGACAGGAAGGGTCTGAGCTCTTGTTTCAGCATTCTGGGGCCAGCACAACATGAAGCTGAAATCTCCACCAGAGTCAAGCCAGGGCTTAGGAAGTAAAGGCATGAGTCCTGGTGATGCTGCACCCAGGGACTCCTGAGGTGCAACCAACCGCAAGAGAGAGTCACTCGGGAGGGGACTCTATGGCGTGGACTGAACACTGTTGCCGGCCATTCTGGTAAACAATGAAGGCTGCCCTCCACAAAGCCATCAGTCACTGCTGCTGCCCCCACTGCGGTGCTCTGAGTGGAATTCAGGATGGAGAAAAAGAGGATACTGGCTATAGTGTTAGGATGCATATAAAGGACTGATGCTAAAGCTGAAACTCCAGTACTTTGGCCACCTTATGCGAAGAGTTGACTCACTGGAAAAGACTCTGATGCTGGGAGGGATTGGGGGAAGGAGGAGAATGGGACGACCGAGGATGAGATGGCTGGATGGCATCATCAACTCGATGGACATGAGTCTGAGTGAACTCCAGGGGTTGGTGATGGACAGGGAGGCCTCGCATGCTGTGATTCATGGGGTCGCAAAGAGTCGGACACAACTAAGCGACTGAAGTGAACTGAACTGAAAGGAATACTTTCACTAAGCCCAGACTCTTGCATCTTCCCATAAAAAGAAAGGAACTAAAATCATTAATTTGAAATGTCTGGTCTTTTTGTGTGTGTGTGACTAGGAAAATCTTATGATGTTTGATTACATGTTTATTTTTTTTCTCTTTTCCAGCAAGAACTCCTACGTACCCTGGTTCTTTCCCTACCTTTTGGAAACAAGAACTGAGAAGCCACCTTCCTGGGATAGTCTTCTGTAATTCCCTGAATAAAAATTCCCAACTTTAGGCCGAGTTTTTATTTTTCTGTTGAACCTGGAGACATGCCAACTAAAGCAAAACACCAGGGAGAAGAGGAGGGGAGGGCTGAGAGAGGGACTCTGGGTTCCCACACTCATATTTCTCGCTACTCACCGATTGAGAAAGGCAGGAAGGCTTCCCTTTTCTTAAACTGTCCATTCTCCAGAAAATGCTCCGGATTGAATGTGTCGGGGGTGGCCCACTCTGCGGGGTCCCTGTGCAGTGCAGTCAGGTTGGTCAGCACCATGGTGCCCTGGAGAAAGCAGAAGAGACTCAGGCAGGGATTGACCCGCAAAACATACGTGTGCAGAGGGGTGGCAGCCCCCCGGGACTCCACACCAGGCGGGCAGCACCCTGAACTCCCTCAGCCTCCCTGACCCACCACCTTCTGAGGCCAGCCCCTGGGACCCAGCTCTTTGCCATGCGACAGCTTACAGTGATGGACTGGGATTGTCTGCTGGGAATCTGACCAGGGAAGTGTGACTGCTCTTAGTGCAGAATGGATCTCTGCACTAAGGGACTTGTCAGTGTAGAACTTGGGAGGGAACACATATGCATCAATAAGAGAATAGTGAGACATCTCCCATTTGCTTCCTTCCGATGTCTAGTCTGTTCTACAGAGGGCTTAATAATAGAATGAGGTCACCCAGCAAAAGGAACCACTGTTCTTCCAGACAGAGCAAGAAACCTAGGTGTCTTCCATAGTGCCTCCCTTTCTCCCATTCTTCCTTCAACCAATCCTTCTTTTGGTCAACTTTACTTGAAATTTCTCTTGATCTTGTTATTCCTGTTATTGTGTCCACCACTGCACCTGATTCAGGCCACCACCTCGCTTGGCTGCTGCTGCTGCTGCTAAGTTGCTTCAGTCATGTCCGACTCTTTGCGACCCCATAGATGGCAGCCCACCAGGCTCCACTGTCCCTGGGATTCCCCAGGCAAAAACATTGGAGTGGGTTGCCATTTCCTTCTCCAATGCATGAAAGTGAAAGGTGAAAGTGAAGTCGCTCAGTCGTGTCTGACTCTTAGCGACCCCATGGACTGCAGCCTACCAGGCTCCTCCGTCCATGGCATTTTCCAGGCAAGAGTACTGGAGTGGGTCGCCATTGCCTTCTCCGCCTCGCTTGGCTATCCTCCAGTAATAGCCCTGCCTATGCTCCAGTACTTTGGCCACCTCATGTGAAGAGTTGACTCATTGGAAAAGACTCTGATGCTGGG
>SJYV01042029.1:59484-87821 GCA_006410875.1 Neotragus pygmaeus
GACTCTTAGCGACCCCATGGACTGCAGCCTACCAGGCTCCTCCGTCCATGGCATTTTCCAGGCAAGAGTACTGGAGTGGGTCGCCATTGCCTTCTCCACCTCGCTTGGCTATCCTCCAGTAATAGCCCTGCCTATGCTCCAGTACTTTGGCCACCTCATGTGAAGAGTTGACTCATTGGAAAAGACTCTGATGCTGGGAGGGATTGGGGGCAGGAGGAGAAGGGGACGACCGAGGATGAGATGGCTGGATGGCCTCACGGACTCGATGGACATGAGTCTGAGTGAACTCCGAGGGATGGTGATGAACAGGGAGGCCTGGCGTGCATGGGGTCGCGAAGAGTCAGACACGACTGAGCGACTGAACTGAACTGAACTGATGCCCATATTCTCTTTTCCCCTTCAATGTGGTCCACATGATGAAAGCAGAGTTAGCTTTGAATAAGATCTAATCATTCCACTCCTGTCTACCCACCACATCTGGAGTATGATAGATACCCTTCAAGAACTCTCATCATTCTTACATGAAGGACACATCTCCTGCTCCCTGTCGGAGTCACCCTCCTGCCTGCACTCCCACTACATCAAGCTTCTTTCAGTTTCTCAAACATGCCACATTTCCCCACTCATTTCTGTGCCTTTTTACATGCTGTTCACCTTTGCCTGAAATGTCCTTGCTTCTCATTTTGTCACTGAGTTAACTCTTAACCACCCTTTAATCCTCTGCTCAAAGATCACTTCCTTTGGGAAGTCCTCTCTGCCCGCTCCTGTTCCCACTCCTCACTGCAGCCAGCCTACATCTTCCTAGAAACCAGTGATTTTTTTCCTTTAGATAGTAAACACAGTTGTACTTTTAAACTTGCATGATTATTTTCCTCTGAGTTGTTCTCTGAGGTCTAAACATTTTAGGAGCTTAATGAACATCTGATGAATTAATAAATAATAATAAGTGCTATTTTGAGAACTTTCTATAGTAAGCACAAGGTTAAATATTCTACATGCATGATGACCTCATTACATAACCATCTGTGAAATGCATTCTCACAGATAAAGATTTTAAAGCTCTGAGAGGTGGAATAAGATGCCCAGAGTCACAGGGTGGAAGGAGGTAGAAAAATGATTTGAATTAGGACATTTGACATCAAAGTTATGACCCTAGCCTCTACAATATAGCCAACGGGATCTTTTAATTCCCAGGATGATTTTTTAAGTCAACATTAATAATCAATGTCAGAACAAGTCTACTGATCTGGGATAGTTTCCTGGAGTTAAAAGAATTGCTATAAAAATGCAAAGATCACTTGAGAAATAATATAGACCTCAGCAAGAGTCAAATACAACTTAGCAACTAAACCACCACCACCAGCCTTCAACCACAAATGATCAATTAGCAAGAAAATATTAGGTTGGTGCAAAAGTAATTGTGGTTTTGCATTACTGAATTTTGCCCTTTGATATCGGAATACATTCTTAAATGTGGTTATGTTATACATCATTTTCATGCACATTTCTTGTTTTGTGTTTTTTTTTTGCTAATGACTTATTACTCGCTGTATATTTTATATTTATTTTAGACTATGGAAATAATGTTAGACAAAAAGCAAATGTGAGCAATTTTCTTTTGGGTCAGAATGGGTCATAAAGCAGCAGAGACAACCTGCAGCATCAACAATGCATTTGGTCTAGGAACTGCTAATGAATATACAGTGCAGTGGTGGTTCAAGAAGTTTTGCAAAGGAGATGAGAGAGAGTCTTGAAGACGAGGAGTATAGTGGCTGGCCATTGGAAGTAGATGACTGTTGGAGAGCAATCATCGAAGCTGATCCTCTTACAACTATAAGAGAAGTTGCTGAAGAACTCAGGGTCAACCATTCTGTGGTCACTTGGCATTTGAGGTAAATTGGAAAGGTGAAAAGCTCGATAAATAGGTAGCTCACGAGTAGACCCCAAACAAAAAAATCATCATTTTGAAGTGTCATCTTTGCTTAATCTACACAACAAAGAACCATTTCTCGACTGAATGGTGATATGCAACAAAAAGTGGGTTTTATATGACAACAGGTGATGACCAGCTCAGTGGCTGGATCTAGAAGAAGCTTCAAAGCATTTCCCAAAGCCAAACTTGCTCTGAAAAAAGGTCAGTCACTGTCTGGTGGTCTGCTGATGGTCTGATCCACTACAGCCTTCTGAATTCCAGCAAAACCATTACATTTGAGAAGCATGCTCAGCAAATCTATGAGATGCACCTAAAACTGCAACGTCTGCAGCTGGAATTAGTCAACAGAATGGGTCCAATTCTTCTCCATGACAACAACTGACTGCATGTTGCATACTTCAAAAGTTTAATGAATTGGGCTACAAAGTTCCGTCTCATCCACCATATTCACCTGACCTCGGTAGCCAACCAACGACCACTTCCTGAAGCATCTTGATAACTTTTTGCAGGGAAAATGCTTCCATAACCAGTAAGAGGCAGAAAATGTTTGCCAAGAGTTCTGAAGGTCTGATTTTTACGCTACAGGAATAAGCAAACTTATTTCTCATTGGCAAAAACGTGTTGATTATAATGGTTCCTTCTTTGATTAATAAAGATGTGTTTGAGGCTAGTTCACTTCAGTTCAGTTCATTCACTCAGTCGTGTCCAACTCTTTGCGACCCCATGGACTGCAGCACACCAGGCCTCCCTGTCCATCACCAGCTCCTGGAGTTTACCCAAACTCATGTCCATTGAATCGGTGACGCCATCCAAGCATCTCATCCTCTGTCTTCCCCTTCTCCTCCCGCCTTCAATCTTTCCCAGCATCAGGGTCTTTTCAAATGAGCCAGTTCTTCACATCAGGTGGGTAAAGTATTAGAGTTTCAGCTTCAACATCAGTCCTTCCAGTGAATATTCAGGACTGATTTCCTTTAGGATGGACTAGTTGGGTCTCCTTGCAGTCCAAGGGACTCTCAAGAGTCTTCTCCAACACCACAGTTTAAAAGCATCAATTCTTCGGCACTCAGCTTTCTTTATAGTCCAACTCTCACATCCATACATGACTACTGGAAAAACCATAGCCTTGACTATATGGACCTTTGTTGGCAAAGTAATATNAAGAGGCTCTTTAGTTCTTCTTCACTTTCTGCCATAAGGGTGGTATCATCTGCATGTCTGAAGTTATTGATATTTCTCTGGCAATCTTGATTCCAGCTTGTGCTTCATCCAGCCTAGCGTTTCTCATGATGTATTCTGCATATAAGTTAAATAAGCAGGGTGACAATACACAGCCTTGACGAAATCCTTTTCCTATTTGGAACAAATCTGTTGTTCCATGTCCAGTTCTAACTGTTACTTCCTGACCTGCATACAGGTTTCTCAAGAGGCAGATCAGGGGGTCTTGGATTCCCGTCTCTTTCAAAATGTTCCACAGTTTATTGTGATCTACACAGTCAAAGGCTTTGTCATAGTCAATAAAGCAGAAATATATGTTTACCTGGAACTCTCTTGCTTTTTTGATGATCTGGTGGATGTTGGCAAGTTGATCTCTGGTTCCTCTGCCTTTTCTTAAAGCCTAGTTACAATGATTTAAAATTCACAGTCCAAAACAGCAATTACATTTGCACCAAACTAATATAGTAAGGGAATCATTGCAGGAATAGCTGCTATTCCTGGTTCTGCTGGGCTGGTGACTAAGGGGTGAACAATGCAGAATTTCCTCTGGCTTTGCCTTGAGATTGTTCCCAGGTACAACACACACAGAGCAATTTAGACAAACTTGAATGGATCCACAGAGGCTCCCCAAAGTTGTTAGAAAGGGAACCGTAAACATGCAGTGTAAAGAGAGGACACTAGGGGGCACAGGAGAGCTGTCATCGGAGATCCTCAGGGTGGTGGGCCGAGTGAGAGCAGAATTTCCTTTGGGAGGACACGTAATTTAATGGGGACCCACTGAAAAATATTTCAGCGAGACTCTTTTAAAATCCAAGGGAAGCAACTCCTGTGGAGAGAGCATGGTGTAGTACAACAAAAGATGAGCCTGGGAATCAGAACAGTTCCGTTTCTGGAACCCAACTCTTGTCACTGTAGCTGAGAGATCTTATGCAAGATTAATTACTCTCCAAGCTCCGGCTTTCAGATTTATAAAGTGAGAGAATGAAATTATTCTAAGGACCAATTCAGACATTTTGAAATAACATATATAGTCCGCAGTACATAATCACTGCTTTAAAAGAATTGGTTCCTTCTTTCTCTCCTATTCTGATATTTAATACTGCTTATACTTGGATCGCTTTCCCTTGTGAGGCAGTCAAAGACAGAAAAACACCTGTGGGAATAGTATGTTAGAAACACCAGAATGGATGTGATGTTGGTTCAGGTGGTATCAAAAGTCCCTCATTTTTCAACATTCCAGCGCGGCAAAGCACAATTGTCTGAAATAAGGCCAATAGGTGGGAGAAGCACTCCCAAGGCAAAGAAAAGGACCTCATGACAAAGTCTGAGACTGGGAACTGCCGGCTTCTGTATCCCCATGTAGATTTACCACTCACGCCTCATAGTAAAACACTGAGAAACCTCATAGAAAAGAAAAGCCTGGTTTTGCCTAATCACAGCTGACCTAGGAATCCCCCCTCTCCTCTAAAACACCTGTTAACATCCAGTTGGACTAATTTTCTAAGCTCACACTTAGGGACCAAAACTAGTATTTCATCAGGCATAACATGTTTCTATTCCCATGTAAGTAACTCTCTAGGATAAGAATGCTTTTCCAGTTGAGATATTCCCACCATTTACAGATATGAGCTTGGAGATCTGAGGCTGTTGGTGTGAGCCCCTAATTACCTTGGGCAGGTGGTATCCAGCCAGGATGGTGTCCACTGCTACCTCCCGGGGCACGTTCAGAGGGAGGATGTTCCCCATCCTCTGCACCTCGTGGATGACAGCGTTGGTGTAGGGCATGGACTCGCGAGTGGCTGTGCTCGGTGGTTGTGACTCCCCAAGCACCTTATCGATTTCAGCTTGGACTTTCTCTGGAAAAGCACAGGAGGTTTCATCATTCTATTCTTCTATAACTTTCCTTAGGCCAGTTAAGCTAAGGAATGGAATAACCAGGATCAAAAATGCTAAAGGAGTACATCCAGGCTGTATAGCATCACCCTCCTTATTTAACTTATATTCAGAGTACATTATGTGAAATGCTGGGCTGGATGAAATCAACCCTGAATATTTATTGGAAGGACTGACACTTAAGCTCAAGTCTTTTGGCCACTTGATGCAAAGAGCTGACTCACAGAAAAGACTCCGATGCTGGGAAAGATTGAGGGCAGGAAAGAGAAATGAGCGACAGAGGATGAGATGGTTAGATGGCATCACTGACTCAATGGAATGAGTTTGAGCAAACTCCAGTAACAGTGAGGGACAGGGAAGTCTGGTGTGCTACAATCTATGGGTTGCAAAGACTTGGACACGGCTCAGCGACTGAACAATAAGAAAATGACCAGAGCTATAGTAGGGTCCCTGGACAACCTCCTCAGGGAGGTATGTGAGTGGGAGGTGGGCCCTGGTGTGAGACAGATCTGGCGGCAAATTCTTGCTCAATACTAGTCCTGCTGTGAGTTCTGGAGCTCTTTGAGCCTCTGGTTCCTCTTCTTATTAGTGACAATGAATCAAGTTTCACCTTTAGGAATTTTTAGATTTAGATGAACTGATTTAGGGAAGTATCCAACAACAATAAAATCCTGTTAACTATGCCCCGATATTTGTTTTTCTCTTTTTCTGCAATAATAAATATTTGATCTGGATTCCTGGTTCCTCAGCTAAAGATTACATTTCCCAGATCCCCTTGTGACTAAGTTCTGGCTAAGAGAGTGTAAGCAGAGGGAATGTTTAATACTTGGAACATGCCCTAAAAAGAAAGGCACGTGCTTCCTGCTCCTCCCCTTCCTGCTGGTGGAAAGGCAGCCACAGAGGTGAGCCTTCTGTGAGTTCCAACAAGAGTGGCGTTCTAGATACAACAGAGCAACACACGGGAAGCAGTTTAGACCCAAAGGGTTCTGCAGAGTCTAGCTTAGAGTTTCTGAATTGAGGGGAAAATAAACTTTCTTTTTTTTATTGAACATTTAGAAATGTTTTAAATTGTGGTAAAATACACATAATAGATAACTTACTTATCTTAGCCACTTTAAAGTGTGTGGTTTAATAATGTTAAGTATATTCACATCATTGTACAACCAATCTCCAGAAAATTTGTCTTGCAAAGCCAAAACTATTCTCACTGAACCAGAATTCCTATTTGCACTAACTCCAGGCTCTAACCATGGGGTATAACCACCACCATTTTACTTTCACTTTCTATGAGTTCAACTGTTCCAGAGACCTCAGATGAACAGAATCATATAGCTTGTTTGTTTTGATTGGATTACTGAGTTTAGCATGTCCTTAAGGTTCACTATGTTGTAGCATGTGTCAAAATGCTTCATTTTTAAGGATGAATATTTCTTTGCATTCCACATTTTGCTTATCCACTCATCCATTGATAGATGCTGGGTTGTATCCACTTTTATGCCATCTTAAGACATTATTATTTTGGAGCCTTTTATAGGGAAGCTATAACTATATCCTAATTAGGTGGGTTTTAAACTTAAAGAAAACCCTGTAATTCACAGTTGTTTAGTTGCTAAATCCTCCCTGACTCTTGTGACTCCATGGACTGTAGCCCACCAGGCTCTTTGGTACATGGAATTGCTCAGACAAGAATACTGGAGTGGGCTGCCATTTCCTTCTCCAGGGGATCTTCCTGACCCACTGATAGAATTTGCGTCTCCTGCATTTGCAGGAGGATTCCTTACCACTGAGCCATCAGGGAAGACCACAATTAACAAATAAGTGCATTTTACAAGTGCATGACTCAGGACACATAGACAAAAATATATACACATGTATAAAACATTTATTCATATACTTAAGGAAAGAAAGTTTCATGAAACAGCATTATCCTCAGTATACAGAAAGCACTCTGATTTTACTAATCTATTTTTTTTTTATTTAGGGCAAAAAGTTGGTCTTGATTTACTAAATTGACTCTATCTCCTATTAATAAATTTTACCCACAGTTTGCAAAAACGTATCACAATAGTTTCTATCCTACATGTGCTTAAACTCTTTTGGGGGAGGGGGTGGCTAGAAAATGAAAAATGATTCTAACAGTCACTGTCCTTGAAAGGACTACAGTCTCTGGGGAAGATATATAAATAACACGTTGTAAACAAACAAATGCTAGTATTTTCCCAGAAGTGTGGAGAAACACTTGGAGGCTATGTTGAGTATACTCTTGAAGCACAGCTAAGGGTTTACTGTATAGAGAAATTAGGGAAATACATTCTTGATTATTCTTCTAGGGAACAGCAGGTGTGATGGTCCACAAGGACAGTGAAATTAAGTGAACTGTGACTTACTGAAGCCCCTATGCAGGCTGGACAGGTAGTAAAGAGGCACAGCAGAGCACATGATACACCAGACTAAGGACTGTGAGCAGTGTCCACAGGGTGCCGGAAGACACTCCTGAGAAGGAGGGAAGGCTGCTGCCAGATTTCCTATGTGAGTGGAGTGGAGCCCCTTCCTGGAACTCGCCACAATGTCAGTGGACTTCACTGTTTTCCCCACTGGACAGTGAGTTTGCTGAGGGCAGGGGCTCTCTGTTATATCTGTGTTATGTGGACCCATCCCAATTCTGGCAGAAAACTGAAGGCGGCACCCGTTCTCAAGTCCACCTGTCCTACCTATCTCCATCCTACCATGCTATCCTCTGGCCCTTCTTTTGGACAGTGTTCCAGGAGGCCCCATTCTTTTTTTCTTTTCTCCTTTAAAAAGTTATTTATTTTTAATTGAAAGATAATTGCTTTATAGTATTGTGTTGGTATCTACCAAACATCAATATGAATTAGCCATACATAGGTTTACCCGCACCTGAACATCCCTCCCACCTCCCTCCCATCCCACCCACCTAGGTTGTTACAGAGCCCCAGTATGAGTTTCCTGTGTCATGCCGCAAATTCCCATTGAGTATCTATTTTCATATGGTATTCTATATTTCCATGTTACCCTCTCCATATATCCCACCCTCTCCTTCCTCCCCTCCCAATCACGCCCATAATCTGTGTCTGTGTCTCCACTGCTGCTCTCCAAATAGGTTCATCAGAACCATCTTTCCAGAGTCCATATATATGCATTAGTATATGATATTTTTCTCTGACTTACTTCACTCTGTATAATACGCTCTAGGTTCATCCACCTCATTAGGACTGACTCAGATGCATTCGTTTTTATGGTTATAATATTTTATTGTATATATGTACCACAGCTTCTTTATCCATTCATCTGTTGATGGACACCTAGGTTGCTTCCATGTCCTAGCTATTGTAATATAACTGCAATGAACCCTGGTGTACATGTGTCTTGTTCAATTTTGGTTTCCCCAGGGTATATGCCTAGTGATGGGACTGCTTGCTGGGTCATATGGTGGTTTTATTCCTAGTTTTTTAAGGAATGTCCATACTGCTCTCCAAAGTGGTTGTATCAATTTACACTCCCACCAACAGCACAGAGCGTTCCCTTTTCTCTATACCCTCTCCAGCTTTTATAGTTTGTAGATGTTTCAATGAGGGCCATTCTGATCAGATGATAGGTGATATCATTCTGACCATTCTGTAAGGTGATATCTCATTGTAGTTTTGATTTGCATTTCTCTAATAATGAGTGATGTTGACGATCTTTTCATGTATTTGTTAGCCATCTGTATGTCTTTGGAAAAATGTCTGTTTAGGTCTTTTGCCAACTTTTTGATTGGGTTTTTGCTTTTCTGTTATTGATTTGTATGAGCTGCTTATATATTTTTGAAATTAACCTTTTGTCAGTTGTTTCATTTGCTATTATTTTTTCCCATCCTGAGGGCTGTCTTCTCCCCTTGTTTATAGTTTCCTTTCCTGTGCAAAAGCTTTTAAGTTTAATTAGGTCCCACTTTTTAATTTTTGTTTTGATTTCCATTATTCTAGGAGGTGTGTCATAGAGGACCTTGTGATTTATGTCATAGAGTGTTCTGCCTATGTTTTCCTCTAAGAGTTTTACAGTTTCTGGTCTTACAATTAGGTCTTTAATACATTTTGGGTTTATCTTTGTGTATCAGTTCAGTTCAGTTCAGTTCAGTCACTCAGTCGTGTCTGACTCTTTGCGACCCCATGAATCGCAGCATGCCAGGCCTCCCTGTACATCACCATCTCCCAGAGTTCACTCAGACTCACGTCCATAGAGTCCGTGATGCCATCCAGCCATNGCCAGGCTTCAGTAATACGTGAACCGTGAACTCCCTGATGTTCAAGCTGGTTTTAGAAAAGGCAGAGAATCTTTGTGTATGGTGCCTGTTTTCTTCTAAGAGTTTTATAGTTTCTGCTCTTACATTTAGGTCTTTAATATACTTTGGGTTTACCTTTGTGTGTGGTGTTAGGAAGTGTTGTAATGTCATTCTTTTACATGCAGCTGTCCAGTTTTCCCAGAAGCGCTTGTTGAAGAGACCTTCTTTTCCCCATTGTATATTCTTGAAGAGGCCCCATTCTGACCCAGCCGAGGCCCACCCACTGACGTGCTCACCTTGGATTTCAGGGTACAGGGCCATGTAGAGCAGACCCCAGCGCAAGGTGGTTGACGTTGTCTCTGTTCCAGCAAAGAAGAGGTCCAGGGTGCTGTAGATAAGGTTTTCTTCATGGAAACTTGAAGCAGCATTGCCCTTATGCTAGAAAGCACGGTGATTATTGATTTATTCAGGTGGTTCTTAGTTGCCACAACACACGAGGCTTCATCCTAAAGAGAACGTGAAGGAGAGACTGCCCTGGGAGAAATACCTTTCCTTTTGGCTGTCTCATGAGGCAGAGATTTATTACTGGAATATCACTGCCCCTCGTGCTGGAAGCTTTTGTTAGCTTTGGTGGACAAAAAAAGATAACTGATTTTTTACACCCATAATTAGGCAGAATCTATTATTCCACTGGCAAACAGCCTTGGGTTCCAATATTAGCGACACCATTCACTATTTGTATGACTTGAGCAAGTTAATAAACCTTTCTGTGCTTCATATTCCTGTTCCACAAAACAGACATAACAATACTCACCTCTTAAGATGGAATGAATTATGTGAGTAGGAAAGGGCACATGGCAATTTTCAACGAATGTTTGTACCAGTAACAGAAACAATAACTGAATTTCTCTAATTCTCATATCTCCCCATTAATCTTTTCCTTTTAGGTTAAACTTTTCTGATTCCAACAGTCATTCCTCATGGCACTCCAGCATCTTCACCACCTTCCTTCAATGTGTCAATGTTCCTCCCTGTGTGGTCCTACATCTGCATATCTTAAAGTAAGTGAGGTCTCCTCCTCATAAGAGAAATCAATGCTTCTATTAATGTCATCACAATAAGGTGAAACGAGAGAGGAATTGGAAAGAAATCCATTCTGCCAACTCTGGGAATGAATCTGACTGGTCAAAGATGATGACCCCAATGCAGTGATATGTTTACCAGAGGGATGACTATGGCAAAGGTTTTACATCCCATTTGGCTTTTTTCCTGCTTCTTTCCTATAGTAACATTGAAAAGTGGATGACATAGGGATGAGGGAGGAAGGCAAATGTCTCTCTCATCTGAGGCTAAACTCTGGCATCTGCCTCAGATTTACCTGTGCTCTGCAATGGGGAGCTGGGGGAAGGGGTAGGAGACTGGGCTTTGGTCCAACTAATAATTAATACTTTTTTTTCCCTTTTATGTACAGGT
Organism: Neotragus pygmaeus; assembly: GCA_006410875.1. Classification (NCBI taxonomy): domain Eukaryota; kingdom Metazoa; phylum Chordata; class Mammalia; order Artiodactyla; family Bovidae; genus Neotragus; species Neotragus pygmaeus. Next base: position 70,278 of record SJYV01042029.1, read on the forward strand.
CCTTCTGATACGGGTAGAGAATGGATTATACAAAGGCAGTATTTGGTCTTTCTAAAGTCCTTAAGCCAAATACTGTTAAACCTCTGTCTTTATTTCTAATTGTCCCATCAATTTTGAGTTAAAGTTATTCCTACATTCTGTGAAGTACTGCCTCTGTGTTCCTCCCATGTGGTAGGCTGAATAATGACCCACAAGAAGTCTATGTCCTTAATTCTAGAATCTGTGAATTTTATATGGCAGACAAAATTCGGTAGATAGATTGAAATAAGGCTCTTGATAGGAAAATTATCCTGGATTATCCCAGTGGGTCCAATATAATCACAAGAGTCTTTAGAAAAGGGAGACAAGAAAGTCATAACGAGCAGATGTGAAGATGGTGGCAGAAAAAAATGCTATACTGATGGCTTTGAAGATGGAGGAAGGGGTCATGAGCCAGTCAAGGAGTAAAGGCAGCCTCTAGACTCTGGAAAAGTCCATCAGTAGTTTCTTCCCTGGAGCCTGGAAAGAGCCAGTACTGCCCCCACCTTGACTTGATAAATGATGGTTGTTTTAAGCTACCAAGTTTGTGGTGACTTCTTAAACCAGCAATAAGATGTTAGAATCCCCCCATGCGCTCTTTAAGAGCACTCCTCAGGAAAACATCCAGGTCCCCTCACCTTTTCTGTTTCCTGGAGGTAAGCATCAATGAAGTCTCTTGCTTCAGCAGGATTCCAGTCTTTCTTGTGGTTTTCAATCATACGAGCAACAAACATTTTCAGTTTCTCCCAGTTACTGAAGAGCCTTTGGTGTGGACCCGGAAGGAAATTCATTATCCTTGGAAAGACATTGTAGAGCTGAGGGAACAAATAAAACTGTCATGGAGAAAAGTTGGGGGTGTGTGTGACATTTTTCTACTTCTTAAGACAAGTCCATGGGGTTGCAAAGTGTTGAACATGAGAGCTACTGAACAACACGCCAAGGAAACCGTATTCTTTTTCTATCTCTTTTATTTACTTAAATTTAATCCTTTGAGTCAACCTTGACTCTTCCGTCTCTCACCCCTCTTCTTTTCCCTCTGGCAAAGCATTTCAACCCTCCATCCAAAACATGCCACTTCAGGCCAATTTTCACCGCTCCATCTGCTTTGTCATCCTAGTACAAAGTACTAACATTTTTTAATCCAGATGCTGTAAGCCTCCAGCAGGTTTCCTGATGCTCTCCTTAACCCCGTTCTCAGCCTATCTTCCACTGAGCTGCCACTGAGATCATTTAACAGTTTAATGAGATCATCTCACTTTTTGACTCTCAATCTGCCAATGACTTGCCAAGACGTTTAGACAGACTCTACATCCTTCTGGCCTGAGCTCTACACGATCTGGCCCCCACCCTCCTGTCGCCTCCTCTCCCATCACTCCCTGACACCTTACTCTCTCTCACTCTTTCCAGTCCAGCCCCATTGGTCTCTGTGCAAATAGAAAAAAAAAAAAACAAAAACCAATGTTCTTATTTAGGACTTTGTATTTGCTATTTCTTTCATCTAGAATGGTTTTCCTTTGAAATCTGTGTAATTCCAGTTGCTTAAGGTGCTGCTCAAATGTCACCTATTTGGATCTGTCTTAGCTGATGTTCCTACAATTAGCAGCACTTCTGGAACTCTCTTTCCATTCCTTCATTTTATTTTATATTTTTCCATGACAATTGTCATTAGTATGTGTGTGTGTATATATTTGTGTGTATTTGTAAAATATGTATGCTTAGCTATGTATATGTATCTACATTCCTATGTATCTAAATATCTATGGTAAACACATATGTGTATTTATTTGTCTGTCCTCACTATGAGGTGAGCTCAATATGGGTAAAATATTTTTTACTGAAATACAGTAGCTTTGTATATATTTTTTCTAATAATATATGGTAGAAAATAGATAGCATAAGGTAATGGAAAGTTGCCTAGATTTCAAATGTTATAGGTATGGGTTTGACAATTAGGTCTGTTTCTTTCTAGCTATAGTACTTTGCTAATGGTAGTAATAATGATGTGATCTGTATCTACCTAAACTAGCTTCTAATGTGGGCAAAGGTTATTTTCATGATCAAACAACATGAGATCCATACCACACTTAACAGAGAGCCAGTGGAATACTATGTGGATTTGTTTACACATTTCCATATCTGCTTGCATACATCAGGACGATCCATTCATCTTTAAAGAACTGTTGCAAAAAAATAAATTAACTGAGATAAAGTATGTATAGTTGTCCATCAAAGTGCCTGGTCTACTTTGGATCTCTAAGAAATGCTTTTTACCCCTGCCCTATCGCCCCCTCCTAGCCTCCCAGGATTTTTGTTCCATGGGAATAGTCAGCCTGGTATCCACTGAAGTCCCATTATTGAACTCAATTTTCCAGTAATTGGTGCATATGTGATCAGTAGCATCTAACTCTTTGTGAACCCACAGACTGTAGCCCACCAGGCTCCTCTGTCCATGGGATTCTTCAGGCAATAATACTGGAGTGGGTTGCCATTTCCTTCTCCAGGGGATCTTCTTAATTCATCTTCAGCATCACTTGCACTGGCAGGTAGATTTTTTCTTTTTAACCAATGAGCCACCTGGGGAGCCCTCTTTGTCTATAGTCAAAACATCAAATTCAACAGACTGACTTCAGACATGTTTGTCCAAGTCAATTTTAAACAGTTATGTTAGCTTAAGAAAAAAATAAAAGGAAGAACCCATCTCTGTCTGACATCAGCTCAATGTCCTTTTCCAAGGTAGGAAGTGAGAACCGCCTCACCTGGCACCACAACGTTGTCTCTAGGTAGGTGACCTCATCCAGCAGCCTCAGCAGCTCCTGGAACTGATCATCCTGGTAGTCAAACCGCTCCCCAAAGGCGATGGAGCAAATAATATTGGAAACGGCATTGTTGATTTTGAAGTGAGGGTTGAAAGGCTGTCCTGGAAGCAGAAGAAGAGATAGAGACTTCAGATTGGTTTGTTCCTATTTTCCAGAGTATATTCTACATGGCATATAACACACTGACTACAGAACTATATCTGAAACTGTGGTCCCAGCACCCTACACAAGTCTGACACACAGCAAGTACTCAGTCAATGCCTGGAAGTCAAATTGATGACCCGGATTTAAAACCAATAATGAGTTCTATACCCATCTTCTTCTTAACACTCAAGCTCCATAATGGCAGTTCATGGTTAGCTGTTCACTGTTATCCCCTAAGCACCCAACACAGTCCTGGGCTTAGGACAGACATATAGGTATTGATGAGCATCTGGTTAGCGGAAGCATGAACCACAGTCCCTGCACCTGTCCTAGGACCTGCTCACCGTTCTCCTCTCCTATTGCCTGGATGAGGGAGGCAACTTCCTCCTGAATGTGCTCCTCTAAGCTTTTCCTTCCTAAACCAAAGTTCCTCAGAGCTGTCAGGGAGAACCTTCTTTGCTCTTTCCATATGTGGCCATTGGACATGATCAAGCCTGGGAAAAAGAAAGCCAACATTATGAAAAGTCAACAAGACCCATGAGGAACAATCTATCAGATGGAAGGAAGGGGAAGGGCTTTAAGGTGTTTGAAACTATTCAGAGAAATAATTCCAAGGCAATGGACACAATGGCTAGCATTTACTGATAACTCATAATGACAGACCTTTTAGCATTTTTAATGCATTATATAATACTCACAGAACCTCTTTCGTAACTGCCAACCCTCTCAACAGTTTTGTTGAAAAGGAAACTGAGGTGTAAGAGATAAAATAAACTCTGCAGTGTCACAGAGTTAGCAAGCAACTGAACAGGATTGAAATTCAAGTCTGTCTGACTCCAAAGTCCATTTTTGATGACTTGTCATATAAATATATGTAAATATTTGTATCATGCAACAAATTAAGAAGGCACTTATGGATTAGACAAAATCCATATTCACAAGGTAAGTCCTTTAGGCGAGATCTTATCTAAACCAGGCCTTAAAAATAAATGAATCACTCAAGAAAGCATGGAAGAGTGAAAAATCTATGCAGAGTGGACAACATGGGCAAAGGAAAAAAATCCATCTTCCTGTGTTCAATCAATGATCATTTATTTCATAACTCGGGAGAGGTCACCATCCTTTCATTTCTTTACTTCCAGAGTACCCTTTCAACTCACTCTCATATCTGACTGTGGCCTCCTCCACGACAAGGACATGACCTTCCCTGCTGCCCAGTCCCGGATCCTTTTCAACCTCACCATCATGTGTCAGCAGCACGAGGCACTTCTTTCTTGAAACACTCTTCCAATGGTGTCCAGGACACCACACTCTCTAGATTTCCCTCCTTTATACTCTGACCACAGAGAAATTTCTGTATCTTTTGTTAATTCATCTTCTATTGAATTTTGAAATGATGGAGCTCTTCAAGACTAGGTCTGAAGTCTTTTCTCTTTATCTATATTCCATGTTGGGGGATCATTCCTAAAGTTTGAAATGAAATCTACTGATAGTTAGTATCTATTTCTGTCCCTCAGCACTAGACACATATGCAAGTATCTGCTTGACTCTGCAGATTTAAATGCATTTCACACTCAGCGTATCTATAACTGAATTCATTATTTGCTCTATACAACTCCCCAGGCCAGCCAACCCTTTGTCCTCTTCCACATGTCCCTTCTTTCCTTTACCTACCCATTTGGGTGTCTACCTCAACACCTCATTCTCCCTCTGTCTGGGTCATCATATCCTATTGGATTTTCCTCCTGAGAAACTTACACACATGTATCTTCACAGTCACTCTCCTGGTCTAACCTGTTGGACTGCCATTTCTCACCACCTCTCTGGTCTAGGCCAGCACCTCCTCTCACCTAAAATGCTGCAATAGTCTCTTTCTCCCTTTATCCCATTCTTTGCATTATAGTTTAGAGAAGTCTTTAAAATGGACCATGTAAGGATGATGATTCCTTTCTATACTGCAACCATGCAGGAACTTCCATTGTTAAGGATAAGAAGCAACATCCTTAACTTGCATGAACTATTCCTGTTTGAACTCAGCAGCTTCATCTCCATTTAATCCCTGTGCGGCACCTTTCAGTTCCTCCGGTTCAGTGTCCTTCTTCCCACCTCAGAGATTTTTCATACTCCATTCCCTCCACCTGACAGCTTTTTCACTTTATGATATTAATTGTCACTGTGTTAGCTTTTCCTGAGACTCAGGATATTAGACACTCCTAAGAAGTACATCGCGCTCTTATCTTCATAACACTAAGGTCTTAAATTGTTACAGTAACTGATACTGTTTTCCTGAATGAAATTTAAGTTACAGAAAAATAAGGACTTTGTCATTCTCCTCGCTGTTCTGTCACTGGTGCCTACCACCAGGCTTCATATGGCAAATAAGCACAGTGAATGGATGTAGAGTTAATGGGTAAAATATTTCAAAGAGAAATTGAGAAGCACCCGAATAATATGGTGCTTTCGTAGAATATATTTGAGCTTTTCGTTTAGATTTTTAAACGTATAAATTTAATAATCATTTTAAGTATTTATGCTAAACCCCTCTTTTTTCTTTTCAGTGATTTTATTTATTTATGGCTCTGCTGGGTCTTCAGTGCTGTGGGCTTTTGTCTAGTTGGGACAAGCAGGGGCTGCTCTCCAGTTGCAGTGCACCGGCTTCTCACTGTGGTGGTTTCTCTTTTTGCAGAGCACAGCTTCAGTATTTGCAGTGCACAGGCTTAGCTGCTCCGCGGTATGTGGGATCTTCCCAGAAGAATCCATGTCTCCTACACTGGTCGGCAGATTCTTTACCACTGAGCCACCAGGGAAACCCCAAACCCTCCTAACAAAAATGGAAGGCTCGAGATATCTTGTAAGGCACAGCCTTAACAACAGATCACAAGAAGTGAGACGCAAGAAGGGATCACATAATCAAGAGGGGGAGGAAGCTGATTCACATCCATTTTCCTAGGGGAAGAGATCTGAGTGGAGAAAGAGAGCCTGAGAGTTCATTGCCTTTCCTCTGCTTAAAAAACACATCATATCACTGAGTGATGAGGATACTTATTTATCAAAGCATCCAGAGTGAGTTCATGCAGGTGATGTCGCTTTGCTCAAATCCCTGACCTTAGGGTGGACCCTGCCAGGTGCCCTGAGGAGGTACCTTCAACAGGGAAACGTGGGCACTCAGCTTCCTTAAGGGGCAGGAACTTATGAGGGGCCTAGTCCCTGGGAGTGTTAGAGAATTACAGAAACAAAAGTACCTTTCACAGACTATAAGAATATCAAATGTACACACCTTATATTTGTCAAGAAACTTACCATTTTCCTTAAAAACACGATCTCGAATAGGGGTTATGGGGCGGTTCACAAAGTTTTGGTCCTGGTGGACAAGGACTTCTTTGATTAAGGGCAATCCAGTTATAACAACTGAAGGCAAGTCACCGAATTCCAGGCTAAAAAGGTTCCCGTATTTCTTCACAAACTAAAAAATAGTAAAAATAGTCATAGAATATGCGCAGGTCTGTGTGTCATGGAATGTCGAGTATGTGTGGCTGTGGGAGCTTGGATGGGGACAGAAAGGGTGTGTGTGTGTGTGTGTGTGTGTGTGNGGTGCCATTCCCTTCTCTAAGGGATCTCTCCAACTCAGGGATCAAACTCAGGTCTCCCACACTGAAGGAAGACTCTTTATCATCTGAGCCACCAGGAAAGACCAACTGTTACCATATGATCCAGCAATTGTGATTCTTGGTATTCACCCATAGGAGTTGAAAACTTATGTCCACATAAAAACTGTACACAGACATTTATAGCAACATCATAACCCAAACTTAGATGGGCAAGATGGTAGGTGAATGGATAAAGAAACTGTGGTCTATCCAGATAATGGAATATTATTCAGCACTAAAAATAAATTAAGTTATCAAACCATGAAAAGGCAGAGGAAACTTAAATGCATATTACTAAGGGAAAGAAGCCAACCTGAAAAGACTACATACTGCTTAATTCCAACAATATGACATTCTGGAAAAGGCAACGCTATGGTGACAAAGATCAGTGGTTCCTAAGGATGGAATGGTGGGGGAGGGATGAATACATCCACCAAAAAGAATTTTCAATGCAGTGTAATTATTCTGTATGATATTTTAAAATGATACTACTACTACTACTACTACTAAGTCGCTTCAATCGTGTCCGACTCTATGCNCAGACAGTCACATAAATTATCACCATTCTGCAGAAAGATTCAAATCATTGAGTTATTGTGTTAGCTGTAGTCTCCCTCTCAAAAAGAAAGGGGGGGTGTTAATTCCCACTGAGTAAAAATAAAATAATTCCGTTCATCCTCACGCTGAAACAGCTGCACAGACAGTATTGGCTGCTCTGTTTATCTTAATAACTGTGGAAAAACACCATCTCCTCCCTTCCCACTCTCTCCAGAACAATCACCATGCTCCACATGCAGATGGGGTGATTAAGACTCTCTGGAGCAGAGACAGGCTTGTCTGGTGCTCTTCCTGCACATTCGTGCTGCACCCTTCCTCTGCTGCTGTCACAGGACCCAGTTGGCTCAGATAACAGCTGCTGCAGGGGACCTGATAGATTCAGCTGTGGGTTGCCTGGAGGCTCCCTAAGGTCCCAGCCCAGCCAGCTGAATCGAAGCAGAGCTGTGGGATGCAAGTGCCAAAGTAAGAGAAAGTACATACTGTACATCCTCTTTAATCTTTGCAGTTATTGAAGCAGAAGCAAAAGAAGAAGGGGCGGAAGAACTAAGAAACACCTCACAGGCATAGGGAGTGAGGCGGCCAAGAGTTCTAAACCAGACAACTGGAGCACAAGACGCAGGTGTAACAGGAGGAAAGCTTTCAACAAGGCACCATTCAGGTTAAATGCTTATTCCAGGGAGTCCAAGAAAATTCTCAAGGTTTGGTTTGTTTTCATTCAGTGAGTTAGGATTTAAAGGTAAGTAAAATAAAGTGTAAAAAATTAAAAATTAAAAAAAAAAAATAAAGGTAATAGGAAATAATGTCCAACTGACTGTGAACTTTTTGTGAAGATAAGGAAAGTTAAGCACGCAGGATGCCCAACCATCTTTGTTTGCCCAGGACTGCACTGGTTTTACTACTGAAAGTCTCACAGTCCAAGAAGCAGATCAGTCTCAGGCAAACCAGGACAGATGTTCACCCTCCACCACCAACAGCTATTTCCCCTTCCAGGACTTTTGTGAACCTGGGCTGCATTCATTTTCTGCTCAGTATTCTCCTTATCTTTCAGGGCCACTCCTGCCACATACATGTTCTCCAGCCTCTATCACACACAGTCAAACAGACAAGGGCATGAAAAGGCCATTGTGTGTTTGACTCTCAGTGGAAAAGAGAACCTTGTCATTCATTCAGAGTCCTCCCAGCTTCCTTTCTGGAGTCCCCATCAGAAGAACAAGTCTTCTAGCCACAGAGGTGGATCAAAATGATCATGGCAGAAACTGAAAACACGGCTCATCTCAGAGCCTGGAGAAACAGTGCATCCCTCAGTATCTTTAAAATGGTAAACTCCAAAATGAAGGAAGCCAAAGAAAACTCAGTTACACAGAGGCTGATAATTCCGTGTGCAGATTACTCAGGCTTTCTTCTCTGCCCTCCCCTCCCTCTGGTCCCAGTCATTAGGCCATTTCACTGCTCATTAGCAGGGAGGAGGAGAAAGGAGCAGAGGGGGAAAGTCAAACTAGCCGATTTTTCTATTTATGAGCAGGTTTCTGAGGGAGGGTGTTCAAACTATTGGCTCCAGAGATTCTTTGGTAGGAAGAGAAGATGGGGAATTGGAGGCTGCGGCACAGTCTATTGATTTTAATCATTTGGTCTCTCTTAATTCCCAAACAGAAGAAATGGTTGCTCCTCTATTTTCACTGAAAAGGCTAGCAGAAGTATAAATGTTAGACAAAAAGAAAAAAAAATACTAGTCAAGCCACTTAGGATCCCATCTTTAAAAAAAAAAGTCCTTTGATAAACACCAGAGACAACTGGTAATACTTCCAATTTACAAAATAAATATAATTGGATGATTATGTATTACATTTTAGAAAATTTACAGACTACATTAAAGAAGTCCTTCAGTTCAGGTTAAATGTGAAATTCCAATTTGAGAAAGACACCAAAAGAGCAATTCAGTTTTCAAAGTTAACTTCTCAAAGCTTCTGTTTCCTCATCCATAAAAGGGAAAATAACATGACCTAACTTCAGGGAGTTAAATGATACGTGTGTTAAGTGGTTGGTCAGTACCTGACAAGGCACATACTAAGTGCTCAGTAATTGCCATAATCGCTAGCGAATAGCAGGTATTCGCTTTTATGACTATATCTGACATCATTAATTTAGCAATATTTTAAATTGAGGAACTATTATATGCTGAATACTGTAAACCACTAGATATGGAAATAAATATGAATAAATCAATTCCTAAAAGGCCCACTGTTTTAATGCAGATGTTTATTACAATATATATTAATAAATGCTATTTTATAAGTACTACACAAAACAGCATAATAGCACAAAGGAATGCCACCTAATCCAGACTGGGAAGATTAAAGAAGGCTTCTTGGGTGTGGGGGCTTCCCTGGTGGCTCAGTCAGTAAAGAATCACCTATAATGCAGAAAACCTCAGATGTGATGCTCAGTGCTGAAATATGAGTGGGGATGTCAAGAAAAAAATGTGCATGGAAGAAAACTCCAGGGAGAAGAGTAGTGTGCACAAATGCAGGAATGCAACACCCAGGAAGTCTGGGAGGATTGTGGGCTAGGCAGTAGAACTGAGTCTAGACTGCACTTGGCTGGAACAGAAATTAAAAATGGAAGCACAGGACTTGGCTATGAAGAGTAAAACAAGATGATGCTTCGAGGATCTGTTTTACCCATTAGTAGGTGGAAGTTATCAGAGCATGTTTAAAGACAAGTTGTAGGGGAAAGAACTCTGTGCAGAGGTGTAAAGGCTGCTCTTCCTGTCAACCTACGGGTTGAATGGTTTCTGATTTAAGGGTATCACTTACCAGTTTCAGTGAGACAAGGTCTTCTTGCTTCCTGCTTAAACACTGAGGGGGTTTGAACTGATGGTTCTCAACCCTGGTTTCCCACCAGAATCACCCAGGGAACTTAAAAATATATGGATGCCACCCTTAGAGATTCTAATCAGAATGAGGCAGAGATTTTAATGCACATCTAAGGGTGGGAACCATTAGTCTAAATCATAACAAACACCTATAGTCATACATAAATAAAAACACATATTTCAAGAGCAAAGGTTAACTACCTTGGGGTTAACACTGCTCCAGATTACTGCATTCCACTTCAGTGTACTGCCACTCATTTTTCTGGCTCCATCACTAGCTACTTCAACCAGATGCCCTATGTTTGACTCGTGGTTTATTTCTCAATGTACATCAGGTCTCTCTGCCCTGCTGGTATGGTTTCTGCTCCTGGGGATACCTTTCTCCCCTTATTCCCTTACTTCTCCTGGAAAGCCCAACTCAAAGGGCACATGCTTCATGTAGTCTCCCATTAGTACTGACTGGTAATTCCTCCCTCACCGTTGTTCACATAACTTCTATTAGAGCATGTCTCACACTGTATGACTCCCAGGGGGTGCAACAGTAAAGAATCTGCCTGCCAATGCAGAAGATACAAAAGATGCAGGTTTGATCCCTGGTTGGAAGTAGGAAATGGCAACCCACTTCAGTATTCTTGCCTGGCAGGCTACAGTCCATGAGGTTCACAGAGTCAGGCACAGATGAGCACGCACACACACACGGTGTATGATAGTTAAGTGTTTGCTTTTTGGCCTCCCCTATTGAACTCTGATATTCCTAAAAACAGAGACCTTTTCTTATTTTCTTTTTCAAAGCACCCAGCACAGTGCCCAGTAGAATGCAACAGTGTCCTCAAATGTTAGCTAAATGAATGAATCAACATGGATAAACAAACGATAATCATTATAAGAACTGTACTTAAGAATACAAGAATTTAAAAAGACTGTTAAAGTTCATCAAAGCAAATAATATTTATGTGCAATTACTTTTTAGAGGAGTATAAGTTACTCCCAAAGAGCAAAGGACAAAGAATATTTCATGAGTGTTTTACAGAGCATGAAACTAGATGCTTATGTCTTGATATATAAAAACCTCAATTAAACAGTGCATCTTCTTTTTTAACTTCTGTTTATAAGGTAGCCAAATGCTGGTGGGACAGTGCACAGACAGTGCCCGGTGGCAGGATTTGATGAGTATAGAGAAGAAAGGAAAAACACTAGTAAGGTTTCTAAGTGACAACTGTCAGCAGGTTGGAGAATTGCTTATAAATACAATAGAATTAAATAACCATGGTATGATGACAGAGTTGCTCAAATATCATCACAGAGGAGAGATAAAAATTCCTCTCTAGAAAGATGATGATATTGAAATCTGGCCTCACTCATGGGAGTGTAACAGGAGAGAGTGGCCCAGAAATGACAGAACTGAATGATTTAAGAGAAGATAAAGGTTAAACACACACACACACACACACACACACACACACACACACACACACACAGAAATGACAGAACTGAATGATTTAAGAGAAGATAAAGGTTAAACACACACAGACACACACACACACACANTTTTTACAGAAGACCCACCTCAAAACAAGGGACACATACAAACTGAAAGTGAAGGGCTGGAAAAAGATATTCCACACAAACAGAGACCAAAAGAAAGCAGGAGTAGCAAAACTCATATCAAATAAAATAGACTTTAATACAAAGGCTGTGAAAAGAGACAAAGAAGGACACTACATAATGATCAAAGGATCAATACAAGAAGAAGATACAATAATTATGAACATATATGCACCCAACATATGAACACTGCAATATGTAAGACAAATGCTAACAAGTATGAAAGGGGAAGTTAACAATAACACAATAATAGTGAGAGACTTTAATATCCCACTCATACCTATGGATAAATCAACTAAACAGAAAATTGACCAAGAAACACAAACTTTAAATGATACAGTAGACCAGTTAGACCTAACTGATATCTATAGGACATTTCACCCCAAAACAATAATTTCACCTTTTTCTCAAGCTCACATGGAACCGTCTCTAGGGTAGATCACAACCTGGGCCATAAATCTAGCTTTGCTAAATTAAAAATAAAAAAATTGAAATCATTCCAAGCATCTTTTCTGACCACAATGCAGTAAGATTAGATCTCAGTTAGAGGGAAAAAACTATTAAAAATACAAACATATGGAGGCTGAACAACATGCTGCTGAATAACCAAAAAATCACATAAGAAATAAAAAAAGAAAATATGCATAGAAATGAATGAAAATGAAAACACAACAACCCAAAACCTGTGGGACACTGTAAAACCAGTGCTAAGGGGAAGGTTCATAGCAATACAGGCATACTTCAAGAAACAAGAAAAAAGTCAAATAAATAANTGTTGGCAATTTGATCTCTGATTCCTCTGCCTTTTCTAAAACCAACTTGAACATCAGGAAGTTCACAGTTCACGTATTGCTGAAGCCTGGCTTGGAGAATTTTGAGCATTACTTTACTAGCATGGGAGATGAGTGCAATTGTGCAATCATACGATAAGCACTTTATAAATGTCTGTTGCATAAATGAACCCATGAATAAGTCAATTACCCTCTACCTATAGCATGAAAAGTCAGATAGCATCAGTAGAGAATAAGTATATGAGTCAAATAATCATGTGTCCAAGGCCTTGCTTGGCCATTACCTATGCTGAATAACTTAGGCTAACTGCTTTACTATTTTCAGCCTGTTTACTCAGTGGTAAAATGGAAACATCAAAAGATTCCTAACTTGTGTTTCTTTTGTGAAGATTAAATGAAAATGAATCTACATACAAGACCTAGCAGCTAGTTAATGTTAAGTGCCTGCTCTGTTGCTCAGTCATGTCCAACTTTTTGCAATCTCTGGATTGAAGCCCACCAGGCTCTTCTGTCCATGAGATTTTCCAGGCAAGAATACTGGAGTGGGTTGCCATTTCCTCTTCCAGGGGATCTTCCCAACCCAGGAATTGAACCCACATCTCCTGTGGTGCCTGCATTGGCAGGCAGATTCTTTATCACTGAGCCACCTGCAAAGCCCTGTTAATATTACAGCAGATAGTTAATGATAGGTACTGGTAGATAGGTAAGTAAAGATATATAGGTAATGATAGATAATGATAGGTGCTTAAAGTTTCCAAATTGCTTGAATGAAAATTTAATTACAGCCAAATCACATTATTTAAACTCTATTTTCTACAACCAGAAATATTTAATTGCAAACTTATATAAACTAAAACAACACTTCTGATGAAAAATCTTTTGCCAGAGATAAGGCCCTAGGCTCAGTATCATCCTTGGCCAGTTTTATGATATGAGGCAAATCATTCAACCTCTCCACTCATATCTTTCTTAACAGTAAAACAAGGGCACAGATCAAGCTTCTGATTTCAGACAAGAGTGAGTAAAAGCATCCCATTTTACCTTCCTCAGCATCATGATACTAACTGGCACATAAAAAATTAACACCAATAAAGCCCCATTCTTTGTAGCTAATGAACCAGGTAAAGAGTGGTCCACCAGGACAGAATATTCAACCTTTCTACCTTCCTGTTCCAGAGACAAATACCATAAGAGACATAACCCTCCCCCATCCTAATGGGAAGCTACAGTACTAACAATGCATGAAAACTTGCCTTCATCCTGTCTCTGCATCCTTTCTTCATCCTGTCTCTACAGCAAGGTGGTACTTCTTCCCTACTGAGTTTGTAAGCTGAATTGTAACTATCTCACCCCTAAACTGTAGAAAAGAGACTCCTTGAAGGAGTCAGTAGGCAAAATCCTGATTTCTATAACTCTACAAAAATAAGGAGGTACTCAGTACTTTGGCCACCTCATGTGAAGAGTTGACTCACTGAAAAAGACTCTGACGCTGGGAGGGATTGGGGGCAGGAGGAGAAGGGGACGACCGAGGATGAGATGGCTGGATGGCATGACTGACTCGATGGACATGAGTCTGAGTGAACTCCGGGAGTTGGTGATGGACAGGGAGGCCTGGCGTGCTGCGATTCATGGGGTCGCAAAGAGTCGGACACGACTGACAGACTGAACTGAACTGAACTGACCCATATTCCATGGAGATAATATGGTTAGATTACTGACTTCTTCCCACCCCCTGCAGTAAGGAAGAAGCTACCCTACTCAGAGGGGCCTGAGTCTTTTGTCCTCATGCTCATTCTCTCCAGCCTGCACTGAGGAGAATGTGGGTTAGAGCCCTAAACGCTTTATAACCTAAATTGATACTTGAACCACAATTCACAAAAGTGAACATTCTAAACATAAGTAGGTTGACTATCTGCAAAAATAAAAGATTTACATAGAGTCCAGAGTCATGTAGCAAAATACACAAAATGTCCAGAGTATAGTCCAAAATTACTCATGTTATCAAGAACCAGAGAAATCTCAAAGTGAACGAGTTGAAACCAATACTGAGATGATAAAGATGCTGTAATTACAGATTAAAAACTTTAAACCAGCTATTGAAAATGTTTTGATAAACAATTACACTCAAAAAAATTTTAAATAGAAAATCTTAACCAAGAGCCAGAAAATATACATATGAACAAAAAAGAAATTTTAGAATTGAAAAACAATAAACAAAAACTCATTAAAGCAATTCAACGGCAAAGTGGTAATGATAGGATAATCAGTGAAGCTGAAGACATCAGCAGAAAGTGTCCAATCTGAACAACACAGAGAAAATAGACTGAGAAGAGATAAAAAACTGAGCTTCAGGGACTAATATTAGAATAGGAGAAGATCTATCACTGTGCCATCAGTGCCAAAGAGTACCAGAAGGAAAAACATGGACTTGAAAAATATTTGAAGGAATATGCTGAAAAATTCTCAAATTTGGTACTACTAAAACTGAGGCAAGAAGTTGTGAGTGAACCCAATAAATCCAAAGAAATCAACACTAAGGCATATAATCGAATTTCTGAAATCTAAAAACCAGGAAAACCTAGCATTCAAAGCATGTAGAGGAAAACAATTCATTACTTATGGGGAACAACAGTTCAAATTACAGCAGATTTCTCATGAGGACCCCTAGTTCCTAGGCCAGAAAGAAGTAGCACTACATTTTCAAGGGTTTAATAAAAGAAACTGTCAACCTAGAATTCTATATCCAGTGATAATATACTTCAGAAATGAAGATGAAATAAAAACACTCTTAGATGAAGGAAAGCTATTTTTTTTTTTTCAGCAGACCAATTCTAAAAGAATGGCTAAAGAAAGTTCTTCAGAGAAATGGGTAAACACAGTAGACTAATCTTCTTGAATTTAACACATTGTGTTTGACAGTGAAAAGAAAAATTTTAATACTGTCTGAGGTCATTCTCAGTGTATATAGAGATAATATGTAAGATAATTTATATATTATAAAGTGGGGGAAGGTAAAGGGACCTAAAGAGTTTTAAGGTGTGTGTATTCTAGCTAAAGTGGTAAACCATTGATACTTACTGAATAAGTTATGTATGCATAGCATGTACTCTTTACAGCAAGCATTTAAAAAAAACAATACAAAGAAACATACTCAAAACACTATAGATAAATGAAAATGGAGTTCTAAAAAAATATTCAAGTGACCTACAGAAAGAGAGGAAAGGAGAAAAAAAGAGTAAAAAACAAGATGAGTGAAAAAACAAAGTGAAAAATAGGAAACAATAAATTGGCAGACTTAAGTTTTAACAAATCAATAATTACATTAAATATAAATGATCTAAACTCATCAATTAAATATTTTATATTAGAAGCATGAACAAAAATTTACCTACCTATATGTTTCAAGTATGATGACATAAGTAGGTTAAAAGTAAATAAGTAGAGAAGCATATACTATGTAAATATTAATCAAGAGAGCTGAGAGCTGGTGTGGCTATACTATATCAGATAAAGTAAAATTTAGGGAAAGAAAATTACCAGAGAAAAAGAGAGACATTACCTAATAATAAGATAACAAATTCACAAAGATGACATAACAATTTTAGTGCATATGTGCCAAAAAAAAAGAGCTGTGAAACACAAAGAAGAAAACTACCAGAATTGAATAGATACACAGAGAAACCTGTAATTATAAGCTGCAGACTTCAACAAGCCTCTCCTAGTAATTGATAGAATTAGTAGGTAAGAAATCAACAAGGGTTCAGGAGCACTGAACAACTGATTCATCTAATAAGGTCTAACTGAGATGTAGTACAGAACATTCCACTCAACAAGAGCAGAATGCATTTTTTTCAAGTATGTATGGACTCTATCTTGGGTCAACTTTAACATAGTTGTTTTCAAAGCTGAAATCATATATGTTCTCTGACCATAATGGACTCCAACTGTAAATCATTAACAGAAAGAAAACAGGAAAATCTCCCAATATTTGGAAGTTAAATAACATATTTATTAAACAAAGGTGCAGGCTTAGACTCCTTAGAAAAGACCCTGATGCTGGGAAAGATTGAAGGCAGGAGGAGAGGGGCTGACAGAGGATGAGATGGGTGGATGGCATCACCCACTCGATGGACATGAGTTTGAGCAAGCTCCAGGAGTTGGTGATGGACAGGGAAGCCTGGCATGCTGCAGTCCATGGGGGTCGCAAAGAGTTGGAAATGACTGAGCAACTGAACTGAACTGACAGGTTAAGGAGACAAGCTTTAAAATTCTGGAGACAAATCCAGTCACTTAAACAGTACCAATTGTGTATTTCTTCCAGAAAGTTGATCAAAACCTTCTCCATCTGAACTTGAGTTTATATTACAAACTTGTGTTTAAAGTGCTCCAGGCATTCAAGGGGAACTGTTATTTGTTGGGAACCTATAAGAAGCGTGTTAGTATTGATCATTCACTGTTTTATTTAATGTTCACAACCATTCATCACAGTGCTGTCTGTCAGCAAGATACCTAGGATGAGAGGCAGGAAAGCAGCTGAAGGTGCTTGAGAAAGTGCTTTTATGTTGGAGGAAATATTAAGGAATTCAGAATGGCCACAATTAGGGAGCCCTGATGGGAGATGATTATAAAGAAATGGAAAGAGGTTACAAGAAAGGTTCCAAGTAGCTCCCAGCAGCCGTGCCAAGTCGTTTCAGTCCTGTCTGACTCTGTGTGACCCCATGGACTGTAGGCTGCCAGGCTCCTCTGTCCATAGGATTCTCCAGGCAAGCGGACTAGAGTGGATTGCCATGCTCTCCTCAAGTAGCTCCCTGCTTCTGCTGCTGCTGCTGCTGCTGCTGCTGCTGCGTCCCTTCAGTCATGTCGGACTCTGTGCGACCCCATAGACGGCAGCCCACCAGGCTCCCCCGTCCCTGGGATTCTCCAGGCAAGAACACTGGAGTGGGTTGCCATTTCCTTCTCCAATGCATGAAAGTGAAAAGTAAAAGTGAAGTCACTGAGTCATGTCCAACTCTCAGCGACCCCATGGACTGCAACCTACCAGGCTCCTCCGTCCATGGGATTTTCCAGGCAAGAGTACTGGAGTGGGGTGCCAT
>SJYV01042029.1:88429-101943 GCA_006410875.1 Neotragus pygmaeus
GACTCAATGGACATGAGCAAACTCTGGGAGTTGACGATGAACAGAGAGGCTTGGTGTCGCAAAGAGGCAACTCCACTCCCCTCGCTGCCGCCTCGCCGCCCCTCCGCCCCTCTAGTTGCCACGGAGCTTGATCTGCTCGACGCTCGCGGCTCTTTCTCAGGCCCCGCCTTCTGCCTGCCCCTCAACTCGCCCCACCGGGGCCCCCACTCTCCTGCGTGTCCACCTGGCCCTCCTACCGCCCGCCAAGTGCCTGTGGCCAGGTTCCGAGGAGAACGGCAGAGGTGTTGAAAAGGCCCGGCTAGATTTTATTACCATTTAGAGAGCCCGTCTCTTTGTGAGAGCGTCAGGACTCTTGGGTTTATGATTTCACTGCATCTCAGAGAGCGCTGCGGACATTTGAGCTCTGTTTTCCAGTCTCTGTCTCACCTAAGCATTGGAACCGCGCCTGATAATCAGGAAAACAACAGCACGTGATATTTCTTGGGCGCATGCTACTTGCCAGGTATTGAGTCCCCTTCTTTAGATGAATTGCTTAATTCTGACAAATTTATGCAGCTTGTAGTTGCTAACAGAAGTTGAATTATGAATTATGTGGTGAATAAATGAATCCAGTTTACATGCAGCACATGCAAAGGAGGCCCTGTCTTTGTAACTTTTTTGAAGGTTAAGAAGCACTTAAGTGAGGCTAGTCCTTAATAGGTGTTTAATGAACATCGGAGGGAGGTGTCTTAGTCCTTGTCTTTTTTGGTTTGCTCAGTGAGATTCTTCCTCTGAAGCCTCAAGATGGTGTAGAAACAGATTCCAAACTTCCATGCTGTCCTGCGTGCCTACTGTGTCTTACAATTTGTGCCATACGCAGAATATGAATCGTAGTTCCAGAGGTGCATAGCACACACTCAGATTTTCGACATATGCTTAAAATGTTTCTCTAAAAAGAAAAGAGCACTCAAGTCACTTTTCTATCGTCCAAAGTCTACAGGGAGATATTAGGAGATATTAGTCACAGCCTAGTTTTTATCCTCCCAGTCCATAGCGTCCTGTTCACTAGAGTTGTTATGCATCCATGCATTGTTTGTTTAAAAGTTTTCTTCTTTTTCATTGTGCTAGGTCTCTGTTGCCTGGCACAGGCTGCTTCATTGCAGCACAGGGGCTTTCTCTGATTGCAGCGCACAGCCTTCGTTGTCCCAAGGCATCTGGGATCTTCGTTCCCTGAGCATTCCTGGCATTGGAAAGCAGATTCTTAACCACTGGACCCACCAGGGAAGTCCCATGCAACGCTTCTAACATTTATATGAATGCTGTTTTTATTTTTAAATTTCTTCCCCTTTATCACTTTTCAAAGTAAGCAGTAGGTTTCCACAGTATCACCAAGAGTAACCGACAAGTATTTCTTTGTGGTTCAGCCTCTCAGTCATGTCCAGCTCTTTGCAACCCCATGTGTGGCAGCAGGCCAGGCTTCCTTGTCCTTCACTCTTTCCTGGAGTTTGCTCAAACTTAAGTCTGTTGAGTCAGTGATACCATCCAACCATTTCACCTTCTGTCATCTGTTTTTAAAATAATTCTTCTACAATCAATATTTTTCTCAATATTTTGTGTTTGAGATCTATCTGGGCTGAATTACATGGCTTTAGTTTATTCACCCTCGGAGAAGGCGATGCCACTCCACTCAAGTACTCTTGCCTGGAAAATCCCATGGACGGAGGAGCACAGTTTATTCACTCTAATAGTTCTTTTACTGGTGTGCTGCAGTCCACGGGGTCATGAAGAGTCAGACATGACCTGGCCACGGAGCAACAACAAAAGCTCTGTCACTCCCCCACAGTTTTTATAGGGGTATAATGGACATATAACACTGCAAAAGATTTCCTTAAAGATATATATCTCTCTCACATTTTAAAAATTCATTCATCCAATGATGGGTGTTAGATTATTTCCATGATTTGGCTGTTATAAATAACGCTGCAAACAATATAGGAACACCATCCTCTTTTGTATTTTCACTTTATTCAGATAAATACCCAGAAGTGGAATTGCTGGATCATGTGCTGGTTCTGTTTATACACCACAGTTTATTTACCCATTTCCATATCAGTGGACATTTAGGCTTGTTATCTCCTTCTTTCTGGATTTTCTTTGTTTTTGTCTTTTGTGAGTTTTTTTTTGGTGGAGGGAGGGTAGGGTGGGTAGGTTCTTTGTTTTGTTTGCATGGATTGGGGGCAGGAGGAGAAGGGGACGACCGAGGATGAGATGGCTGGATGGCATCACTGACTCGATGGACGCGAGTCTGAGTGAACTCAGGAAGTTGGTGATGGACAGGGAGGCCTGGCGTGCTGCGATTCATGGGGTCGCAAAGAGTCGGACACGACTGAGCGACTGAACTGATGGAGTGCTGCCAGTGAGATTGTGCATGGGCTGGAATGAATGATGTAACACTTAGTATTAGATGATCTCTACTAGCTTCTTTTCATAGACTTTGTATAAATCAAGTGCTGAACTTTACCTCAAAAGTAATGGTTTACATATATTTATAATATATGATTTCTACTGACTTAAACTTCTATATGAAAACATTAAGAATACATCTTTAAAAACAAAGATGTAGCTTCAACTTCTAATTTGATTTATCACTGGTTTCTCTGAAACAAGGTCTCTAAGCCGTGATTAATATTTTTTCATATAATGAGTACTCTGAGGACACTGTAGCCAGTGGTAAATGCAAAGGGAAAAACAAAAGACATTTTCAGCCTTAAGACTTTATTATGATCAGTGTGACCTTTCCTGGTTGAATATTGTTCTCTTCTTGTTCATTAGGTCAAAATAAAAATCAGCACAGGTATTTTGTTCTTAATATATTAAAATATAACATGACTTAAAAAGCTTTTTGGTATAATGTCTATTTAGATCTGCCCGTTACTTAAACTGAGTGTTTGTTTTGATGATAAAGCCTCATGTTGTAGTTGTTCAATCACTAAGTCCTGTCAGACTGTTTGTGACCCCATGGACTGCAGCATTCCAGACTCCTCTCCTTCACTATCTCCTGAAGTTTGCTCAGATTCATCTTTATTGAACTGGTGATTCTATCTAGTCATCTCATCCTCTGCTACCTCCATCTCTGTTTTTCTTCAGTCTTTCCCGGCATCAGGGTCTTTTCCAGTGAGTCATTTCTTCTCATCAGGTGGCCAAAGTATTGGAGCTTCAGCATCAGCATTAGTCCTTCCAATGCATATTCAGGGTTGATTTCCTTTACGATTGACTGGTGTGATCTTGCTGTCCAAGGACTCTCAACAGTCTTCTCTAACACCACAATTTGAAAGCATCAATTCTTCAGTGCTCAGACATCTTTATGGTCCAACTCTCATATCCGTACATGACTATTGGAAAAAACATAGCTTTGACTAGACTGATCTTTGTTGGTAATGTGATGTTTCTGATTTCAAATACTCTGTTTAGGTTTGTCGTAGCTTTTCTTCCAAGGAACAAGTATGTTTTAATTTCATGGCTTCAGTCACTGTCTGCCGTGATTTTGGAGCCCAAGAAAAGAAAACTGTCACTGTTTGGAATTTTTCCCTTTCTATTTCCCATGAAGTAATGGGACTGAATGCCATGATACTAGTTTTTTGAATGTGGAGTTTAAGCCAGCTTTTTCACTCTCCTCTTTCACCATCATCAAGAGGCGCTTTAGTTTCTCTTCACTTTCTGCCATTAGATTGACATCATTTGCGTAGCTGAGGTTGTTGATATTTCTCCTGGCAATCTTGAATCCAGCCTGTGATCGTCCAGCCCTGCATTTCTCGTGATGTACTCTGCATATAAGTTAAATAAGCAAAGTGGCAATATGCAGCCTTGTCATCTCCTTTTCCAGTTTTGAACCAGTCTATTGTTCCATGTTCAGATCTAACAGTTGCTTCTTGACCCACATACAAGTTTCTCAGGAGACAAATAAGGTGGTCTGATAATCTCATCATTTAACAATTTTCCACAGTTTGTTAAGATTCACACAGTCAAAGACTTTAGCACAGTCAATGAAGCAGAAGTAAATGTTTTTTTTCTGGAATTTCCTTGCTTTCTTTATAATCTGATGAATGTCGGCAATTTGAGCTCAGGTTTCTCTGCCCTTTCTAAACCCAGCTTGTACATTTGGAAGTTCTCAGTCCATATACTGCTGAAACCTAGCCTGAAGGATTTTGAGCATTACCTTGCTAGCATGTGAAATGAGCAGAATTGTACAGTAGTTCAAAAATTCTTTGGTGTTGACCTTTCTTGGTATTAGGATAAAAACTGACCTTTTCCAGTACTATAGCCACTGCTGAGTTTTCCAAGTTCGCTGACATATTGTGTGTAACAATTTACCAGCATCATCTTTTAGGATTTGAAATAGCTTAGCTGGAATTCCATCACCTTCACTAGCTTTGTTTGTAGTAGTGCTTCTTAAGGCCCACTTGACTTCACACTCCAAAATATCTGGCTCTAGGTGAGTGACCACACCATCGTCGTTATCCAGGTCATTGAGACCTTGTTTGTATGGTTCTGTGTGTTCTTGCTACCTCTTCTTAATATCTTCTGCTTCTGTTGGGTCTTTAAGTTTTCTGTCCTTTATCATGCCACCCCTTGCATGAAATGCTCCCTTGATAGCTCCACTTTTCTTGAAGAGATGTCTAGTCTTAATCCCATTCTTTTGTTTTCCTCTATTTCTTTGCATTGTTCATTTAAGAAGGCCTTCTTATCTCTCCTTGCTGTTCTCTGGAACTCTGCATTCAGTTGGGTATATCTTTTCCTTTCTCCCTTACCTTTTGCATTTCTTCTTTTCTCAGCTATTTGTAAAGCCTCCTTAGACAACCACTTTGCCTTCTTGTGTTTCTTTTCATTTGGGATGATTTTGGTCACTGTCTCCCTTATAATGTTATGAATCTCTGTCCAGAGTTCTTCAGGCACTTTGTCTACCAGATCTAATCCCTTAAATCTATTCATCAATTCCACTGCATAACCATAAGGGATTTGATTGAGGTCATACCTAAATGGCTAGTGGTTTTCCCTACTTTCTTCAATTTAAGCCTGAATTTGGCAATCAGGAGGTCATAATCTGATCCACAATCAGCTCCCAGTCTTGTTTTTGCTGGCTGTATAGAGCTTCTCCATCTTCAGCTTCAAAGAATATAATCATTCTGATTTTGGTATTGATCATCTGGTGATGTTCCTGTGTAGAGTTGTCACTTGGGTTGTTGGAAGAGGGTGTTTGCTATGACTAGTGTGTTCTCTTGACAAAATTCTGTCTCTGCCCTGCTTCATTTTGTACTCCAAGGCCAAACTTGCCTGTTGCTCCAGGTATCTCTTGCCTACCTACTTTTACATTCCAGTCCCCTGTGATGAAAAGGACATCTTTTTTTTGGTGTTAGTTCTAGAAGGTCTTGTAGGTCTTCACAGAACTAGTCAACTTCAGCTTCTCCGGTGTTAGTGGTTGGGACATAGACTTGCATTACTGTAATGCTGGAAAGGAACTGAGATCATGCTGTCATTTTTGAGATCATTCTGTCATTTGGAAAGGAAATGAGATCATTCTGTCATTTTTGAGATTGCACCCAAGTACTGCATTTCGGACTCTTTAGTTGACTATTAGGGCTACTCCTTTTTTTCTAAGGGATTACTTTGGCAGTAACTGCTCTCTGTTATTCTGTTCCTCCTCTGTATTTTTCACCTTCTGGGCAAGGGCTTCCAAATGTAAGTGGTGAATCTCCAACACTGCTCATTGAACCACCCTGGGACTCTAATTCTGAGCCCCCCAACCCCCCTCTCTTTAAAAGCCAGCGAGCACTGTGTCTAGCTGAATCTATTTGGGAAGTCACAGAGGAAGCAGTGGAACTTTGTAGTTTTCTTGCAGTGAGGTTTGTGAGGGAGGTGGACAAGTATCTATAGTTCACTTTAGCTGGCTGCTACAGTGGAGTTTCCTTCAACAGATGTTGTGTGCCTCCAGAGTGGCAGGCATCATGCCAGTAAAGGAGATACCATGGTACGCAAAAATATATCAGTTCCTCTTCTCGTGGAGCTTACAGTCTAGATGCTGTGCCCCAAAGAACATGAGTTCCCAGATCTATGATTAGTCTTCATATATTTCAGACATTTTCTCTTTATGCACTGCTGCTGCTAAGTCACTTCAGTCGTATCTGACTGTGCGATTCCACAGACGGCAGCCCACCAGGCTCCACTGACCCTGGGATTCTCCCGGCAAGAGTACTGGAGTAGGCTGCCATTTCCTTCTCCAATGCATGAAAGTGAAAAGTGAAAGTGAAGTCGCTCAGTCGTGTC
Organism: Neotragus pygmaeus; assembly: GCA_006410875.1. Lineage (NCBI taxonomy): Eukaryota > Metazoa > Chordata > Mammalia > Artiodactyla > Bovidae > Neotragus > Neotragus pygmaeus. Next base: position 94,730 of record SJYV01042029.1, read on the forward strand.
TGACTCTTAGCGACCTCATGGACTGCAGCCCGCCAGGCTCCTCCGTCCATGGGATTTTCCAGGCAAGAGGACTGGAGTGGGGTGCCATCGCCTTCTCCTGCAGGCGGTGTTTATTTCACTGTTAACTCACACCCTGAGACAGTCCTTGCTGCCTCTTAACTTCCCATAGCTGGAAGTCCAGTATGGATCAGGCGTTTTGCTCACTAGTCCCATTTATGCTATAATGTTGCTCATTATTCTGTCATTATTTCCTTGATGTTGCAGAAATATATCTGTGTCATCACCAAGATATTCCACTTCATTTTAAAGCTGGCTACAGTCAGTGGTCAGCCATGAACTAAAAAAGCACCCTCAAACTCTTACATTCTATTCCGGGTTTTGTGTCTTTTCTGTCTTGTAAAAAAATATTTTTCTTTATTGATTTATTTGACTGCACCAGGTCTTAGGTGCAGCATGCAGGATCTTCATACTTCCTTCTGGCATGCAGGAGTTTTAGTTTCAGCCATGAACTCTTAGTTGCAGCATGTGGGATCTAGTTCCCTGACCAGGGCTTGAACCCAGACCGCCTGTGTTGGGAGTGTGGAGTCTCGGGCACTGCACCAACAAACAAGTCCCTGGGTTTTGTTTCTCATAGCTATAGGACTTTCAGGACATCATTTAGCCTTCCTGAACTTCACTTTTTAGTATTAAAATGGAGACTAACTATTTGTATTTATCTTCCTCAGAACTGTAGGGCAATTCCAGTGAGATAATGAGTGTCAAAATGATTTGTAAAATGTTTTTATTTTATATCTAATATTCTTTAAGAAGTTTCTCTCTCTTTATTTAGCACTTGCTCCCTGTATCAGTTAATTGACATTCTATACATATGAAAATCACCCTATTTGAAAGTGTTTAGCTTAATAAGTTCTACAAATTCAGATAATGCTAGTCTTCAAAACAACTGAATCAACTCACTCCATCATGCACACATGTACACACACATTACACATACACAAACATAATGGCTATTGATCATATATACTTTTAAGTTCTTAACTACCTCTGTTTTATTATTTCATTGTTCTTTTACTTTGTGCATATCAAAGCAGTACAGAAAAAAATAGTGAGAGTGGTAGTATTGCTGGTAAAATAAATAAAGGTATTATTTCAATGGCTATATTAGAGATAAAAATTGAAAGTGATAAGAAAATGTTGTGTATCACACATATAAATAGAATGAAATAAATGATTTTTGAGAATAAAGATAAAATCATGTAAGCCAAAAAAAGAAAAAAATCGACTCTACATAACTTAGGAAGAGACATGATTGCAGGGCTAATGGGAGACTAAGAGAGGAGGCTTAGAAATAGGATAAGATCCAGGACTAAATTAAAGACCTCTTCAGTCATCCAGGCTGTAGGAACTATTCCACTCTCCCAACTGCTGCTGCTCCTGGAAAGAAGGAACTCATATAACCGGGCTTCCCTGGTGGCTCAGTGATAAAGGGTCTGCCTGCCGCGTTGAGAAGATCACCTGGAGAAGGAAATGGCAAACCACTCCAGTATTCTTGCCTGAGAAATCTCACAGTCCATGGGGTCACAAAAGAATTGGACACAGCCTAGTGACTAAACAACAGCAATGCATATGTATATATATAAATACATACTGCTGCTGCTAAGTCGCTTCAGTCGTGTCTGACTCTGTGCGACCCCATAGACGGCAGCCCACCAGGCTCCCCCGTCGCTGGGATTCTCCAGGCAAGAGTACTGGAGTGGGGTGCCATTGCCTTCTCCAATAAATACATACATATACAAATAAAACTATGTATGTAGTACACATAAAAGATATGTACGTGGGCACAGATATACATACATACCTATACACATATTACTATACAAACATAATTCATCATACAACATGTGACAAATGTTGATGGGTGACCAGAATCAATGAGGGATGGGGAAGAGGGATGAATAAAATAGAAAAACAAGGAAACAGGTGGATGTGGTGAGAGGATTGGCATCAATAGTTAATGCCAATTTTACTTGAACTTTGGTCTTGAAGATGTTAGAATGCTAAAAACTTGTTAAAGTAAAATACAAAATGAAGACCAAATTTGAAAATTTCCTAAACAGGCAATACCATTGCAGCCATATACACACTAAATCTAGCTTCTTTCGTGAATATAAGTGATGTTTAATTTAGATTGTTGCTTGTAACTGCCTCTGATAATTATAAAAGAACTTAAGTCAGCTTCCTAAAATGCTGTAAGATAATCACATTTATCAATCCTCTGCCATCTAGAAACTTCCATTATAATAACCAATCATTGGAAAAGTTGACAGCTTCCTAATTTTCACTTTATATGTCATCCTGCAGAGTCATGCCTCTGAGCTTCCTAATAGTTTTGGGTTTCAAAGGTCCCAGTCTGAGAACTGTTCTTATGTGCACAACAAACCCTTACTAAATGCCCCTTTGCTAGTCTGGCTTTAATTTTTCCCTTTCTGGATTTTTGGCAAGGTTAAGCCTGATTGAATGGTTTTTGATGAAACTTGTTACAAGCCACAGATGCTGACCAGATGCTAAAGTCCTTTTGACCTTCTCTGATTTTTGAAAATGTTGACATAAGAAGTGTGTACACTGCAGCAGATGAGGAATTTTATTCATTGTTGTTCAATAACCATTTATTGAGTGCTTACTGTGGGTCAGGCTCTATTCTAGACACTAGAGATACAATGGGGAGAAGACAGACAATGCCCCAGCTCTTGTGGAATTTATGCTCTGGTTAGAGGCAGCTGATAATAAACCAATTAAAAAAATAATCAGATGAACCTCAGCACTATTCAGAAAAGTAAAATGGAATAATGTGATGGAAAGTGACAGGTTGTTTCTTAAAGGTTGGTGGTCTAGGAAGGTCTCCTTGAGTAAAGAACAGGTAACTCATATGTAAATACTAAAAAGGCACACAAAACAGTTCTGGTAATAGTTGAGAGGGGAGGGCAGAACTATGCGGAAGGACTAACAGTGCCCATGTATGAGAAGAATCTTAGTGTATTAATGTGGCCAGGGAGGGCATGGGAATATTTCAAAGGTAGGAGACTAGAGATCATATCAGGCAAGGAATTTGTAAACCATGATAAGGAGTTCAGAGCCTATTTTAATTTTGCTAGAAGCCACTGGAGTTTTTAAATCATAGAGTGGCATGATCTGATTTTTTTTTCTATTAAATGGCCCTACCTTCCTTGCAGAAAATGATTTGCAGGTGTAAGAGCAGAGGAAGGGAGACTGATAGGAAACTACTGTAGTCAACAGGCTGGTGGATAATGACTCAGAGAGGTGAGAGTGGAGGTAGAGAGCAGCACCTGGAATTCAGCTTGCGTCTGCCAGCTCTCAGAAGCGAGAAGTTCTCCTTTTTAGCTTCTTAGGCAAAGAATTTTGAATCATAATCATTTCCTCTGTCCTTACATTTCAAATGTAAGTCCACAAATCAAGTGTCTATCTTCAAAATATATCTAGCATTCTATCGCTTCTCACTGCCTCCACTGGTGACACCTTTTCACAAGTATCCTCATTTCTTATCTGGATAATTGCAAAAGCCTGATTTTCTTATTTCCATGGTTAACTTTGGAACTTTCACAAACATACATGCATGCACATGCCTGCCAGAGTGGTTCATTACAAAACAAAATCAGATCATGTTACTCAACTGCTCAAATAGCTCTCCAACAGCTTTCATCCTGGCGATGTCCTGGTAGGCCCTACTGTCTGGCTCTTGTGGTTTTTCTCACCCTACCTGATACTCCTGCAGTGGCTTTTCCAGTCCTGCAGTTCAGGCACTCTCCTGACTCAGAGCCTTTACCCCGACTCTTTGTTCTGCCTCCAAAACGCCTCCCCAGAATATCTACGTGGCTCTCTTCCTAACCTCCTTCTGGTCTTTGCTCAGAAACTGTGGTCTCAAGAAGGATTTCTCTGTCCACTCTGTATAAAACTTCAACTCCTCCCTTCCTGTTTTATTTTTCTTTATATCACGAATTCTCACTTTAGCATACCGCATACTGATATTTGTTTATTCCTCTCCCTCTATTCCCCACTGGGATGTAAGATCCATGAACACAGAGCTTATAAAACTCAGTTTTGTTCATTGTGATATCACTAACAACTGGCACATAAATAGATGCTCAATAAATATTTATTGACTGTTGCAGCAGATTAAGAAAAGGAAGGGAAAGAAGAATAAAATTCATATTTTAGGAAGTACAGAAAACAAAGCAATATGAAAGACACATTACATTTGTGGGTCAAATATGGAAAAAGGTAATGAGATTAGACTTCAGAAGGTAAAAATGGGTTATTTTACACAAAACAAAGTAACATGTTAGCATTAATAGAATTTCTACATATAAAAGCTTAATCTTTGAAATTATAATGATAAAACTTAATGTATGTTGTTGTTCAATCACTAAGTCGTGCCCAACTCTTTGTGACCCATGGACTGCAGCACACCAGGCTCCTCTGTCTTCCACCGTCACCCGGAGTTTGCTCAAATTCAAATCCATTGAGTCGGTCATGTTATTTAACCATCTCATCCTCTGCCACCGCCTTCTCCTTTTCCCTTCAGACTTTCCCACCAAGCAGCTGAGTCTTTTCCAATGAGTCAGCTCTTTGCATCAGGTGCCCAAAGTACTTAAGTACTGGTAACATTTAAGGCAGGTAAAGAACGTTTTTAGAGACGAATTTAATCTGAGGAGTGTGAGAGGGGAAAGCTGAGGCACAGAAGACGAGGCACTTGGCTGAGGTTTTTCATTCATTAAGTGATGAAGACGGGACTCAGACTCTGGCTGTCTGTGCCCCTAACCACGCTTCTTGCTTTTTATTTGTCTACATACTTTAAATCCCAACTGTACTACTTCTCTGGCCATGACCCTTCTTGCGACTTATTTTTCAAGGAGGGTGCGTGTGAAGATCCGAAGTTAGGCTGTGTGGCTTACTGACGTGTCCTGTGGAATGCCACTTCCCTGCAGTTTGAAAACTCAAAGAACAGATTAGAATTTGACCTTGAAAATTCCAAGAACTGTTTAGCAAAACCCCATAAAACACTGTTAATTTCTGAAAAGCTCATTCTCCCAAGGAGAGGCAACACAGAAGTCCTTATGGGGTAATTTGGAAAGCTCAGGTGCNAACTCAAAGAACAGATTAGAATTTGACCTTGAAAATTCCAAGAACTGTTTAGCAAAACCCCATAAAACACTGTTAATTTCTGAAAAGCTCATTCTCCCAAGGAGAGGCAACACAGAAGTCCTTATGGGGTAATTTGGAAAGCTCAGGTGCCATCTGAAGGTTCGCGCTGCGCCTCAGATGTGATGGGTTGAGACCGCCCCCATGTGGTCACAAAGTGAAATTGTAGAAGCAAGCCCACTCAGTTTCAGGGAGAACTCTGCTGTATCCTTGTTTCCTTCCGACCTTCTTGTCACTTGATTTAAGGTCACTCATGAGATTCTAGCCATGGTGGCATTTTTCTAGAGAACATTCATGGTTTGAACTTATCACAGGATAAAATTCCTTTGGGATCATGGCACTCCTGTGCTTAATCGCTAGGTCCTGTCCAACTCTTTGTGACACCATGGACTGTAGCCCTCCAGTCTCCTCTGTCCATGAGGATTCTCCAGGCAAGAATACTGGAGTGAGTTGTCATGCCCTCCTCCAGGAGATCTTTCCAACCCAGGTCTCCCACATTGCAGGAGGATTCTTTACTGTCTGAGCCATCAGTGAAGCCCAAGAATACTGGAGTGGGTAGCCTATCCCTTCTCCAGGGGATCTTCCTGATTCAGGAATTGAACCTGGGTCTCCTACATTGCAGGCAGATTCTTTACCAGCTGAGCTACCAGGGATTCCTATCACCCCATGTTAATCTGGGGNAAGCCCAAGAATACTGGAGTGGGTAGCCTATCCCTTCTCCAGGGGATCTTCCTGATTCAGGAATTGAACCTGGGTCTCCTACATTGCAGGCAGATTCTTTACCAGCTGAGCTACCAGGGATTCCTATCCCCCCATGTTAATCTGGGGCCAGATAACCTTTCAATCCTTGGTTTCATCTAAGGTTTTCTATTTTCTGCACATGACAGGCTTCTGTCTTCCCAATACACAATCTGGGTTTCTGCATACACAATCCCCTGGCCTAGAATGCCCGTTGCCTCCATTTCTACTGCAAGAAACTCCCATAAAACCCATTTGAAAAGCTCTGTGTGACCCTTGTATTCCTGCCCGCCCAAGCCTTAGTTATTTGGGGAGTAATGTAGAGCTTCTTTCAACTTAACATTCCCTAGACCCTAGGACTATGCAATCCACTAGCAAGCTGGTACCACTTGCTTTCAAGTATTCTTAATCACATTTTATCTCATGAGTTTTAAACAATAGAAAGCAATTAGTTCAGGCATTCTTATTTCCCACCTTGACTATTGAAACATCCTCTTAAATGGTTTCCCTGCCTGCCTCCATTCTTTTTCTCCTTCACTTATTGTCCAAACATTTGCCAGAGCAAAATGTCCAAAAATCTACATTAATAGAAGACTGTTTTACAAAAAATCCTCTAACTTTCCATTGCTTGCTGGAGTGGCCCTCAAATATTTTGATTATGCACATTTATTAGCAAAATACCTCTCAATATGCACCCACAACATAGATTTATTTAGGTGTTTATAAATCATATATATGTTGACTATAGTCATGAATCATGTATGTTATAAAATGTATAAAAATAAAAATTAAAAGAATAAAAATAAGAATGATTCTTACAATATTTTTGTCAACAGAATAAAAATCTTATTGCACTAACAATCTTTATGGTGTGAGCCATATCATTGGATGTACTTGATCATTTTTGAAAGTCTTTGTTCAACACTATGTTACTCTCAGTTTACTTGAGTGCTGCATATTAATGGATGTTATAGCAATAGTAATAGAAGTTCAGAATTTTTTTAAGCATCTCAACGGAGAGTCCTATGCAACCTCCAGTGCAGATGTAAATCGCTTTGGAAAACACTGACTTGAAGCACAGGATTCGAACTCCAAAATGGCATTCAGTTCAGTCAGTTCAGTGACTCAGTCATGTCTGACTCTTTGTGACCCCATGGAATGCAGCACGCCAAGCCTCCCTGTCTATCACCAACTCCCAGGGTTTACTCAAGCTCATGTTCATTGATGCCATCCAACCATCTCATCCTCTGTCGTCCCCT